>CM021103.1:514430802-514442764 GCA_007115665.2 Sequoiadendron giganteum
CATGGGATAAACACATAGGCTGAACAAATTTTTTGCTCATACATGGTGGCCATGAGACTACAGAGGCCGAGTTCTTCATGTTACAGAAATAAAAGAAAAATTTCAAAAGAAACCATGGTGGCAGTGGGTTTTAAACCCTTTATTCTTGGGAAAACAATTTTCCACTAATGGCGGCCCTAAAATTTAGAAATATCTTCAAAAATAGAGAAAAGAGCTCAGGATTCCTAACTGTGGAAGCTTACCTTTTCTTCTTGCAAAATCTTTAGAAAAAATCAATAAAAGGCAGTAGAGTAATTCATAGTCTCAACATCGAACCAGCTCATACATGGCGGCCCAAGATACACAACAAAAGTTTCAATAAACATTAAGAATGCTCATGGCTGTAGCTTAAAAAATTGCAAGAAAGCTTTAGAAATGGAGAAATTACAGATTCGTGTGGAAGCTTACCTTTTCTTCTTGCAATATCTTTAGAGAAGCTCCGATTGTCTTTCAAATGGCGGCCTCACAATGACACAATGTAAACGGAGGAAAAAAATAACATAAATATAAGAATCATCAAGAAAAGATGCTACAACTGTGGGTATTAAGCCAAGAAATGCTTTGAAAATAGAGGAGAAATGTCAGATTTGTGTCAAGGAAAGCTTACCACATGTTTCTCTGTGGAGATCTTCAAAATGTCATTAAAAACTACAAAAATTTATAGGTTTCATACTCCAAACTATGGCTTCATTGACAGTAGCATGGTGGCGCCCTCCAGGATCAGAGGAAATGAAAAGTCAGAATAATAGAATGATTTAGGGTTTGCTGCCTTTACTCAATACCCTAATTCGATGGTGATGATTATTTTTTTTGAATTTGTTTTAGAGGAAAATCATTTCGTTCTTCCTTTCACCGTGGTATTGACCTTTAGGTCAATGAACCTAATGATGTGGTGGACGATCAAATAATATGCATGAAGCCCGTGAGTTATGAAGTCAAATTTCTAATTTGACATTAACCTCCAATGTTTATGTTTGCTTTATACCATGTGAAGTTAATTAATTAAATGATGAATTATAAGTCATTTAATTAATTTAACTATTTTAAGGTGCAAACATTAAACATCAAGTTATCCCCAATCATGCAAAGGCATGAAGATGTAGTTGGCATGAGTTCAAACAAAATTTTGCTCATGCAAGGTGCTAAATATAGATTATGCATTGAGGGGAGAATATTGAAAATACTAAAAGGAATTTTGCTCATGCACAAAGTGGAACTTCAGTTTTCAGCTATTTAAGTCATGCAAATAGTGAGGCTTTTCTTTTAGTTCTACATTAGTTCACGACATATTTTGATCAGGTGCATGGAGAGGTGGAGATTTCTACACACATAGTGCAGTTTGCTTTAGTTTTGGGCTATTTTATCAGGATTTTCATATCTGCTTGGATTTCACATTGGAGAGGTAGTTTTTTTTACTTGTAGTTAGCTTTCAGTTCCATTTTTGGCTGCTTTACGCATGCCTTATTGTATATATTGAAAAAAGCTAGTCTTTTTCCTTTAGTTCTTGTTTTCTACCTTTGCCTTCAACAAAGAGACTTCATGTAACTCAACTTTCAGAATTTAATAGATTTTAGCAAGTTTTACAGGTTATCTTAGAGTATCATTTGCAGAGTGTTCCTTCTTTTGTTATTGCAAGTTAGATATTAGCCTTCTTAGATTCAGGTGTTTTGTTTTATGAATGTTTTGGATGCAAATTTAATGTGTTTGACATCAAAACCTTTAAATTACTGTCACAATCATGAATGCATTGTGCTTTTAGTATATCCTTATCTTTAAGTTGTGAAAATGACATTTTCCTTCATAAAGAATGAATTATCAGGCCTTCTTGTGAATCATTGATGCATTTGAATTTTTCAATCTAAGTTGTGAAAATAAGCTTCGTAAATAAATAGTTGTGCATCGATCTATGCTCTTTAAGTGAAATAGGTGCATCGCCCAATTTTAAATTTCAATTTATGCTTTTATTTAAAGTCTTCTTCCCTTTTCCATACACTTTACACATAATTAACTAGAAGATAAAATAGGAAGCCGGCCTAGAATCCGGAGGTTTTCTTTCGAATAGGATACCCACAACCTGAAAGTAATCCAATGTTACATGGGATTGTAGAGTTTTACAACTTTGCATGTAGGTGCTAATCCCTGTGATAACATGTATATCAGGTGATATCATCATAGTTGGGGACCCCTTATTCTAATGTTAGTTTATGTTTGGGTTGCACCCTCCTATATTCAGAATCTTCAATAGTTGATTCATAGTGTTTTGATACACACCTTGGTGTTGGATCCTCTAGTGGGCCACATAAGGCACATACTAGAGTAACACAAGCTACATATACTAACTATTATGTTTTTCCAAAGGAACTTTATTCAATTGAGTAGGTTGCAAGGGGTATAGATATTGTAGCTTATATGCTTTCGTTAGGCTCGATGCCATCACACTTTCACAATCCATTGCACTCATCATCACTAGAGCTACTCAAGGACAAGAGAACTTTAGATGAGATGATGAATTCCATCATTGCAGTTGGAGAGAATGGTACTCAAGGTCCCGATATATTAACATAGGTATATAATTTTTGACTTTTTAAGTTAAATTTATATTATAAATTTAAAATATATTATAATATTCCTACACAAATAATTTATATTTAAAATTGACATTTTATTTTTACATGAATTTTTAGCTCAAGCTAGTAGATGATACTCTTAGTTGATCATGGAATGTGTATGCACACACACTTCACTTGACGCCAGTGAACGAGTGAGTTAATTATCAAATTAATGTGCGTGTGTGTGTGTGTATTTTAACCATTAATTTTTATGAATAATCAATGCATCTCAAAATTCACTCATTAATATGCTATCATCATATATTTCCTCATAATATGAATATAAAAATGGTCTAATGTTTAGCATTTCATCTCAATTTCTACTAAATGCTTCTATAATTAATGCTCTAAAAATTGTCCATAGAAATATCATAAACCAAACCATCATGAACAAAATAGTCATTTTTTATAAATGAAGGTGAAAAACTATAAAATTGAAATTTAATTTCAATTATAAATTATATTTATCTAGTGCATAACTAAACATAGAATGCAAGAGATTAAATCAACAACACAAAGAAAAATGGAATAGAAGAATTAAACACATAACACAATGTTTATGTGGATAAACCCTTTCTAGAAAAAACTCCACCAAGTAGAGAGACTTAGATATGTATTATCTTAAAAATAGAGATTTCATACAATCCTCCCTTTCTCCTCTTCTATCTTCAATCCTTTAGAACCTACATGAGTTTTTTACTCTTTTTAATTACACACCCATACTACCACATTAATTCTTGTTTATCTATTATTTTCACCCCCTTAATGTGTAAGGAAGTTAAGGTAGCAGAACAACTTCCTACACTAATCTTGAGAGGAGAATAATGTAAAACTTTTTTAGATCTTTAATAGTTACAAAATCTTAAACATAAATAAACACAAATATCATGCATACCACAACACATTGATTTACGTGGGGAAAACCCTTTTGGGAGAAAAATCCCACACTCCAAAAGTTGCCCAATATATTATTCAGAATCACAAAGATTACAATATACTTGTAGAGAAAGCTTCTCATAGGAGTATCACCAACTAGAGATCCAAAGGCAACACAACCTCTATCAAACTCTCAAAATATATCACACTACATAGTCGTAATACAATTCCCTCATAAAATAGGGTTTCCTTCTAGGGCAAGTCAAGCTTATAAAATATCGACCGACAAATATGAGACATAATGATGAATGGTCTAGATTTACAATAATAAAATATAAATAAAATTTTCCTTTCAAGGGTGCTACCCCCGAGCCCTCGCTAGGGCGTGCTATCCCTAGACCCTAGCTGGGGGGATAATCCCCCTCAGACCCCTCGCAAGGGGAGACCACCCGCACCCCCTCGTTGTCATCGGATGAACAATAACTTATGTATCAACAATAGCTTATGTAATTGCAAGGTTGAGACACATTTTCTCAACATAATGGGGCATCCAATTTTTTTATCGAATCCCAATGTCTCCCTTGGATAATTTGAAGAATTTAATGCATAAGATAATGTAGATTGCAACCACTTTTCTCATCTACTTGATTTGGACATTTGGTTGTTAATTTCTAACCAATTTAGGTGGTTATTATTTATAACAAGAAGTTGTTTTATCTTTAATAACAACCACCCACAATGAGAAAAAAACCTCATAACAACATTCTTAAGAATTTGAATGTGCAAAACAACCTTATCCTCTTAGATTTCCTCTCAGTAAATAGTAAATCACTATTGATAAAAATTAGCTATTGACCCTCGATAAAATGTTAGTTATCATACCAATACAAATTAATCACTGTAACAATAAAAATCTAATGGTAAAAATATTTATTGCTAATGGTGAATATCTTATCCCTTATGAATGATTTATAAATAACATTAAGAGTAGTTAAATACATATGATTTATAGGGTTTATGACACCTTAATCCTAACATTCTCCCACTTGGAATCATACATTATAAATACATCTATGGAATTCATAAGTGAACTAAGTAATAGGAACAAGGCCCATGGACTCCCTACACCATGCAAACTTTCATATGCTCATAGGTTTAGTAAGTTCAATATTGTCTTGAGTGCCAATATTCTTTAGTTTTATCTACCCATTAGCAATAATTTTATGAACAAAATGGTATTGTACACCCACATGCTTAGTCCATACATGATACATAGGATTTTTGGCCAAAAAATTGCACTTTAGCTATCACAACTAATCTAAATAGTCTTGTAATCAAAACCAATACCTATACACAATATTTGTTAAAAAACTACCTCCTTAGTGACATGGGTAGAAACCATATACTCTATTTCAATGGTGGATAAAGAAACTATAGGCTACCTCTTATTCATCCAACTTTCTTCTCCTCCAAACAAAGTAAACACATACCTACTAGTGGACCTTAAACTTTCTAAGTCACTTGTCCAATTTGCATCAACAAAACCTTATATTTCCAATGTATTAATCATACTATTAGTATTAGTATAAAATAAACAATAAATAGAAGTACCACAAAAATATCTTAACACCTTTTTCATATAACTTCAATATTCTCTATCAGGATTAAACATAAACTTGCTCAAAACTCCCACTACTTGGGCATATCTGGCCTAGTACAAACCATTGCATATATTCAATTTAATAAATCACTAGAATAAGGTACATTAGACATATCCTTAAAATAATCTTCACTCTTAAGACACATATCCAATAAAATATTAGTGTCAACTGGTAAAGGAATTCTATCTGATTTATAATACTACATACTAAATTTGTTTAAAATAATATAAACATACTTACTTTGTGATAGCATAAGTTTTTTGTTTACCTAATCTCTTTTGATTTTCATTCCCACTATGTACCTTGTTGCCACCAAATCTTTCATCTCAAATGCACTTGAAAGTTGAGCTTTTAATTCACTAATAATATATTTGGTGTTATTGAAAAATAACATATCATCCACATACAAGGCAACAATTACAACGTGATCATTAATATATATAATGTAAACACAATGGTCTTCTTCACTTCTTACAAAACTTAAATTTTAAAAAATTGAATCAAAATTTTGATACCACATTCAAGGTGATTGCTTTAAACCACAAAGAGGTCATTTAACTTATAAACCAAGTTTTTTTCCCTTTTACCTGAAAACCTTTAGGTTATTGTGTATAAATTTTCTCTTCTAAGTAACAATGTAAAAATATAGTTTTAGCATCTATTTTCTCAATTTAAAAAACATTAGCAACAACCATGGATAAAAGAAATATAATCAAGGATAACTTAGTGAAAAGAGAACATTTTAGCAAAATCAACTCCCTCACTCTAGGGGTAGCCCTTAGCTACCAATCTAGCCTTGTACCTTTCTAATAAACAATATACTCCAAACTTCTTAAATATCTATTTACAACCAATGGAATTCCTTCCTTTGGTAAAATGTGCAAGCTCCTAGGTATTACAAGAGTCTAAATCTATCATCTTATCTTGCATGGATTGTATCCAAAACTCACTATCATCTACAATAATAGCTTCCTTGTAGGATCTATATTCATCGTCAATACTTAATAAAGCAAGTATACAACAAAAATCTTGTGGTATATACTTGTCAAATGGTTGTCTTGTAAATCTTCAGAGAATAAGAGTATGGGGCTCTTGTTGTTCTTGACCTTTCTCAACTTCTTCTTGGTTATATTCCCCAACCTCTTTAGTTTTTTTAGAATCTTCATTTGAACTATCTTCTTCTTCTTCTTCTTCTTTATCCTTATTTCCATTCCATCTCTTTGTTATTCTTGAGGTGTATCTTCTTTCTTAGTCTCAAAGTGCACTTTTCTTTCCTTTTCTTTATATTTTGACTGTTTAATGTCAAAAATAGCTCTAGGTTCCTTGAAAATAATTTCTCTAAAATAAATAATTTTCTTGGTTAGTAGATTCCAAATTTTATAACCCATAATATTCTCTCCATATCCAATGAAAATACACCTTTCAAATTTTGGATCTAATTTGGATTTCTTTTCTTTAGAAACATGAACATATTCTTATATCCAAAAGACATTAAATGTGAAACAAAAGGTTTCTTACCTATCCAAATTTCATAAGGTTTCAAACCAAGAGCCTCAAAAGGATATATATTTAAAAATTAACAACCAATACTCACTTCTACCCAAAAGCATGTATCTAACTATGAAGCACTGAGCATACTTATGGTTCTTTCCATAATTGTTGGGTTCATCCTTTCTACACCCCCATTTTGTGAGGAGTATATGGTATAGTCTTTTGTCTAATAATTCCTACATGCTTACAAACATCATCAAATTCCTTAGAACAATATTCCCCTCTATTATCATATCTCAAAACCTTTATTTCGCATTATAATTGCTTTTCAACTAAGGCCTTAAAATCTTTAAACTTAGTGAAAAATTCATATTTATGTCTCATAAAATATATCCGAGTAAATCTTGAAACATCATCAATGAAGGAAACAAAATATCTATACTTTCTAATAGATATAATGTCCACAAGACCAAATACATCTAAATGAATAATTTTTAATTTAATTTTTGCTTTATCACTACCTAAAGTAAAAGATGTCATGTTTTGTTTACCAAACATACAACGATCACATAAATCAAATTTCTCATCAAAATAATACAAGTGGTCTAACAAATTCTTACTTTACATAGCCTTTAAACCAAGCTCACTTATGTGGCCCAATCTATGGTGCCACAACACACATGCATTTCAAAATTTTCCTAGTTACTTTGGTAAAATTAAAAATAGTGGTGGCATCTATTCTAAAAAAAGTTCCTATCCTTGTCCATCTCACTATCACAAAACTTCCTCTCACCAATATAAAACCATGCTTATCAAATGTTAAATGCATTCCTATATAATTTAACTTAGAAACCAAAATTGTATTTCTAGCTAATTTAGGAATATATAAAACACCATGCAGAGTTTTTAACCTCCCATCATTGAAACACAATCTTACCTTTCCTTGTCCAACAATGAGATATAAATTTTTGTCCACAATGTATACTTCTCCTCCATCATATCCTTCATATGTGGAAAACCACTCCTTAGAAGGAGTCATATGATAGGAGTTGAATCAAGTAACCAATGTTCATTAGATACAATATTGTATGGAGATAAAAAAAAATTCATCACCTTAATCAAAGGAATTCTCTTTGGTGGAATCCCACTGTTTCTTTTTATTTTTGTATTCCTTACTCACATGTCTCATTTTTCCATAGTTTTAGCATGTCAATCTATTCTTTTTATCTAAAGTCTTATATTTTCCCTTTGAATTTTCCTTGGGCCCCTTATCATCTCCTTTAGATCCAACTCTTTCCTTGGACCTTCCAATGACATGAAGAGCATCTGATGAACTATTTATAGCCTTATTTATCATCTACTATGACAACACTATTGATGAGTCTAGTTATTAGTTAGTTTTCTGATGTTTTAATGCAAGCTTAAACATTCTCATACACTTATCTTATACATATTCCTACACTATACTATCTTTTATGCTTATTATGCAAACCTGAACCTAATTTAAAGTAGATGGAAATATGATTATGATGTGATGGTTATTGCATACTTAATGTTTGAATATATATGGATTGTAATGGATATTTGTGCTTAGCTATGGTTGTTAGTATTGTGTACATGTTTTATGAACTAACTCTTTGCATCCAAGGAGCTAGAGGAGGTAGACTATAGCTCGCAGTAACTACGAGGTGCAATCCACAACCAAAGAAGTTTCTAGATAGAAGAGTAGGGGAGGTTCCAAAATAAGCTGAGTATAACAATTACAACATGGAGGGACTCAATGAAGATGAGTGTGCATCATTATGAGATTTAATAAAGATGTTGAAGGAGAAGAACCCTATTATAGTTAGGAGTCTAATGTGACTAATTCAAGCAACCCACATTCCAATTCTTGTTGCAGCAAAGTCACAATTCTATTTGGACTCTTCTTCCTTTTTAAGTTATAGATTTCTCAGTATTTATTACTCTCTAATATATAGGGAGTGGTGATTTATGATTTCAGTTCAGAGTCCTTGTTTTAATAAACTCCCCCATGCATGTATGTATGGCTCGATGGTTGAGGCATTAGGATTTAGTTAATTATTCAATAATAGATATAACTATTTGATATTTTTAGTTAGTTGTTGTTCTTAC
This sequence comes from Sequoiadendron giganteum, assembly GCA_007115665.2. Lineage (NCBI taxonomy): Eukaryota > Viridiplantae > Streptophyta > Pinopsida > Cupressales > Cupressaceae > Sequoiadendron > Sequoiadendron giganteum. The sequence goes on from CM021103.1 coordinate 514,439,612, forward strand.
ACAAACAATGTTTATTGCTCAATCATGATTTCATGAATAAGATATCCCAACAAAATCTTTTGTGATATTATGAAGTTGTGCAATGAATGGTTTTAAGTTATTATGATTGCGTTAATCTAAGAAGCTAGATTTGGGTTAGATCAATAGAGACAGTCACTTGAGCAAGGGCCACTCAGACAGTCACTTGAGCAAGGGCCACTCAAGGTAACTGTACCTCACTCCATTTTTTGTATAATTACTTTTGTCATAGCAGTTATTTCATAAATGCATGTTGTGCTAATTAGATCCTTGTGTTACAGTTGTAAATGGATTCATGAAAAACTCTTGTTTTACATTTATGCCTTAGTTTTCTTAATATTTTTGTACTCCAGAGTGTAGATTTAGTTAATAGTATTGGTTAAATTCCATCATTCATTTCTTAATAGTGAATTAGTCACGGTCTTATACTGTAGGTACTCGTAGCAATAACATTAGCATTACTTCTTTCACTGTTATGCATTTTTATGATTTCTCAACAAGTGTAACACCTATGCTAGGATGATTTAGGTAGTCTAGAGTCTTTGAAAGCACATGGGTAAGTGCACCAATCTGTGACACAATTTTGCCTCTTAAGATGCCACCTTTTTTTTGAAATCAACGAAATCTGATTTGCACGAGAAAATGAAGATAGTTACGCTCCAAATTTCAAGATGCGGCAAGAACAAAAGTTGAAGTGCTCCGAGTCTAGTTTCTAAGCTACTATTTTTTTTTGAAATTAATGAAGATTAAGGGTATCAAAAAGGCAAAACAGGTCCTTTTTTTATAAATAAAAAATAGCATAGCGCCTGAGGGCTCCCCCCTTTTTGATTAACTTTTTTTTAGAATTTCAAAATTCCCAATGGTGAGAAATTAGCTAACACCATTTGGTTTATCCTCCTTCTTTCGGATAATTTTTTTAATGAATATATAATATTTTATGAATTTTCAAAGTGGACACATCCTAAAAAGCTGAAATTTGAGCGTGCTCACCCCCAAATTTTTTGCAAACTAATCAAAAATTGATTTTTTTTTTTCATCATGTGTAGAATGGAGTCTAGTTTCAAAAAATGTAATTTGTTTCACGTTCTGATGAACGTGTAAAAATCTATCCTAAACCTAGCACATGTTGGTTTTTGACCAAAAACGAAGGCATTTACAATAGAAGCCATGGATCAAAACCTTAACTAAATCAAAATGAAAAAAGAATTATATATTTAGATAGCTAAGAGAGAGGTTAACGTTATCACAATTTTTTTATAAACTTGCATTGAAAGACATGCAAATGAGACGGGGAGCACAGACGAAAATATGAGAAAATTTGGCAAATCCTGTTAATTAACACGTCCAAAGCAGGCCATTTGGCAAGCGCCAAATGGCCTTCTTTGCACAGAACTAGTATTTCCCCTCTTTGGTGAACAACTTTCATAATGCTTAGAGTGCATAGTTTATGATCGTAGATGGATAGTCAAGGTTTTACCTTTCATACCTTCTCTAACTCGTTACCGTTACTGGATAACTCTTTATCCCTTTGAAGTCTCTATCTCTCAGGTCTCACTCCCTCCCACATGACCTAGACTACTCTCTCAGTCCAATCCCCTCTCTCAGGTCTCTTTCCCTCCCACATAGGTACCTAAATAAATCTATCTCACTCCAATCCCCTTTCTCACTCTCCCTCTTTGGTCTTTTTATCTCTCTCACTCCATCTCCCTCTCTTAGGTTGTTATCTTTCTCTCAAGTCTCTCCCTCCTACCCCCTCTCCCTCTCTTAGGTGTGTCACTCACTCACTCCCTCTATCTCTCTCCCATTACCTCTCTCTCACTCACTCTATCTCTCTCCCTCTCTCTCTCTCACTCTCTCCCACTCTGTCTCTCTCCCTCTCTCTTAGGTCTCTCCCTCCCACCTCCTCTCCCTCTCTCTCTCTCTCTCAAGTATCTTCATCCTACCCCCTGTCCCTCTCTCTTTTTCTCGAGTCTCCCCCTCCTACCCCATCTCCCTCTCACAGTCACTCCCTCTATCTCTCTTCCACTCCCTCCCTATCTCACTCCCTCTATCTGTCTCTGTCTACCTCTCCATCTCTCTCAAGTATCTCCCTCCCACCACCTCTCCCTCTCTCTCAAGTCCCTCTCTCTCTCTCATGCCATTTATCTCTCTCCCACTCTCTCTCCCTCTCTCTCTCAAGTCTCTCCTTCCCACCCACTCTCCCTCCATATTTGTGTCTCAAGTCTCTCCCTTATGTCCCCTCTCCCTCTTCTAGGCCTCTATTTGTCTCTCTAACTCACTCCCTCTATCTCTCTCCCACATCCTCTCTCTCTCTCTAACTCCCTCTATTTTTCTCCCTCTCTCTCTCTCCCTCTCTTAGATATCTCCTCCCAACTCCCAGGTTCCCTCTCTCTCCCTATATCTCATGTATCTCCCCCCACCACCTCCATCTCTCTTGAATCCCTCTAGCTTGAGTACTCCCTCTCCCTCCAACCCCCTCTCTATCTCTCTCTCACTCCTTGTATCTCTCCCATCCCTCTATCTCTCACTCCCTCTCTCTCCTACTCTCTTAGGTATCTCCTTCCCAACCCCTCTCTCCCACTTTTTCTCCCTCTCCTTCTCTCTCGAGTGTTTCCCTCCCACCCTCTCTCCCTCTCCCTCTCTCTTAGGTTTCTCCCTCTCCTCTCCCACCCTCTCCCTCTCTCTCTCCCACTCCCTCTCTCTCACTCACTATATCTCTCTCCCACTTTGTCTCTCTCCCTCTCTCTCTCCCACTTTGTCTCTCTCCCTCTCTCTCTCTCTCTCTCACTCCCTCTATCTCTCTCCCACTTTGTCTCTCCCTCTCTCTCTCACTCCCTCTATCTCTCTCCCACTTTTTCTCTCTCCCTCTCTCTCAGGTCTCTCCTTCCCACCCTATCTCCCTCTTTCTCTCTATCAACTATCTCTGTGCTACCCCATCTTTCTCTCTCTCTTTGTCAAGTCTCCCCCTCCTACACCCTCTCCCTCTCACAGTGACTCCCTCTATATCTCTTCCACTCCCTCCCTCTCTCACTCCCTCTCTCTCTCTCCCTCTCCCTCTCCCTATCCCTCTCTCTCAAGTATGTCCCTCCCACCACCTCTCCCTCTCTCTCTCTCAAGCAGAGGGTTTAGGGATTA
>CM021103.1:514445255-514551037 GCA_007115665.2 Sequoiadendron giganteum
CCCACCATATAACTGAATAAATTCTTTCCCTCTCAAGTCTATCACTCTTGGGTCTCACTCCCTCCCATGCTACCTACACTAATCAGTGTCACTCCAATGCCCTCTCTCACAATCCCTCTTTGTCAGGCCTCAATTACCTCCCAACCTACTTTCTTAGGTCTCTCCTTCCCACCCCCTCTCTCCTACTTTGACTCCCTCTCTGTCAGACCTCACTTGTACCTCCCACCCTACTTTCTTAGGTCTCTCCTTCCCACCCCAACTCTCCCACTTTGAATCCCTCTCCTTCTCTCAAGTGTCTCCTTGCCACCCTCTCTCCCTCTCTCTCTCTTAGGTTTCTCCCTCCCACGCCCTCTCCCTCCCCACCCTCTCTCTCTCTCAAGTCTCTCCATCCTACCCCATCTCTCTCTCTCTCCCCCACTCCCTCCCTCTCTCTCTCACTCCCTCTATCTCTTTCCCACTCCCTATCTAAGGTCTTCCCCCCCCACTATATAACTGAATAAATTCTTTCCCTCTCAAGTTTGTCTCTCTTGGGTCTCACTCCCTCCCATGCTACCTACACTAATCAGTGTCACTCCAATGCCCTCTCTCACAATCCCTCTCTGTCAGGCCTCACTTATCTCCCACCCTACTTTATTAGGTCTCTCCTTCCCACCCCCTCTCTCCCACTTTGACTCCGTCTCCTTCTCTCAAGTGTCTCCCTCCCACCTCTCTCCTCTCTCTCTTAGGTTTCTCCCTCCCACCTCCTCTCCCTCCCACTCTCTCAAGTCTCTCCCTCCTACCCCCCCTCTCTCTCTCTCTCCCACTCCCTCCCTCTCCTCTCACTCCCTCTATCTCTCTCCCACTTTGTCTCTCTCCCTCTCTCTCAGGTCTCTCCTTTTCAAAACAACATATTTGGCGAGTGCCAAATGTGTTTTACCTTGAAACAGTAAAATAAGGCTTGACCCCGTGATTCAGGCCCACATTCTCATGAAGTTGTTTGGTTCAACGCTTTATCCGAGTCAGAAAAGCCTTTTTTTATGCAGTTGACTTGATATTGTACCAATCTATGCTTGATCCATCACCTTTTTACCACCAATCTGCATGGTAGACAACGTAGAAGAAGACATTTTGAAATTTCTACATCATTTTGCATTATCTGAGGTAATATATTCATTTTGGTAAATTGAAATGTTTATATTTAGTATATTTGTTTGTTTTTGACAATATAAACTAAATTTCCTTAATGATTTTATTAATCATAACAATTGGACATAGAATTCAACATTGAATTAGATGGGATTTGCATAAAAAGTTCAATTTTTATCAGTTTGAAGAACAAAAAAATTAAAAACATGACATTTAATTAACATAAATTTACTTATGAATTCTATTTGCATTGCTTATAGTAGTCCATTTCCAACATGACTAGTGGAATTCACTGTATTTCATTCTTTTTCAATTAATTTGGAAAACCTAATAGCTTTCATCATTGTTAATGCAAGTGTCCATTAATTTTTTTGTTCCATAAAAAATTCACCTTCATTGAACATGTGCTTAGATAAATTCAAGTGAGTTGACATAGTTGTTAATGCAAGTTTCCATTCATTCATACCATTTACCTTTCTAATAAATAAAAAATGGGAAATTTTGTGCAATTGAGAATGCTTATTGTCTTTCTAAGTTACCTCATTGCCAAAGAAATAGTGAATAATTATAAGATATAGCATCACAAACCCTTCTTTGAATTCACATTCTTCATGACTTCATTGACAATAAAAAAATTGGTTTTGAGAAAAATAAACACAAGAGTCTCTAGTTTTCATTTAGGTGGCAACAACTTATACCCTAGGTCAGTGATGCAGAGCAGGGAGAAAAAACCTTTAACAATCATTTAATTAGATCAGTTTCAAACAATCTTCAATCTCAAAAACCTCAATTCACATCTAAAACAAAACAAAGATCATCCATAAATAACAAGCTATGCTTTTCAAGATGACTACCATTCTAAACCTCTGGAAGATTTTAACAAAACCCACCATATGTAAGTCTATTGCTCAAAATATTGTATTCATACAACAGTCACTCCTTACAGAATGAAATAAACTCAATATTACTAGAAACTCTAATCCGTGAATTGTTCATCATAACCTTTATAAATTTCAAGTTCGATAATGCTAGTCAAAAGGTCCACAACTTCAAAATCAACGTTCCAGGCCTCTAGTGTAGGAGCACCTTGTAAGCTCAATTTTGTCAAAAATGTCATCTTTTAGTGAGCATGGTCAAATGCTAGGATTTTAGTTAATGTTGAGTATATTGTGTTCAGTAAGGTCAATTAGACCATTTTATAATGTATTTGGAACTAAGGGAGTTCAATTGTGTCATAGCTTGCAATTTGGCCAAATGTGGTCAGAAAAGTTGCTAAAAGATGCAAAATTTGTACAGTTCGAGGGAGTTAGAATGAAATCAAAATATGTTTAATAACCTTCAATTCCTTGAAGGAGAGGTTGTTGGTTGATTTTTACCCCATTTTTTTATTATCAAGAAGAACATTATTTTCTAGAAATTTACTGGTTTCTCTCACTTTTCTTGTTGTTGTACGGCCTCTACGAACTCTAAGATGATATGAAACTGATTGAATGTTGTAGATTAATGAATCATATTTCATTTTCATCTATTTAGAGGTTCTAACTCTTTGTATAGTGAAAGTTATATTGTTTTTACTGTTGCTACCTACTTTCACAGTGATCTTGGATTGAGGGGTTTCATTATGTAATTCGACCCATTACAATTTTTCTGCCTACCGTAACTTTTGGAATGGGTCCTCTGACTTTTAAAATACATGGCTAACCTATTTAGAATGTTGTGAGGTCAAGGTTGGGTGTTTGGGATGATGTTCTAAGACTATAGCAGGGTCTTTTCATGGTGAAAATTAGGGCTTCGAGTGATGTTTTGACAAAATGTGGGAAGGACTGCCCATGCAATGTATTATTCACCATGTGCAGGGTCTAGCAAGTGTGTTTGGTGCTTTGTATGGGTCTGGCAGGTTCGGGAGATAGGAGTTTCATTAAAACCCCAAGTATTTTTCTTAAAATTGAGGGTTTGGTGTATTAGGGGTCTAGAGGTCTTGGACCTAGAAACAAATCAAAAAATTGGAGGTTTTGACACATAAAATACTTTTGTTTGAGGATTTTGAGTGAAGATGTAGTGTTTAAAAGGTACTCTCTTTGTAAATTAGGCCAATTGAATAGCCTTTTCCAAGGTGGGTCTATTGGAAGTCAATGTTGATCTAAAGGAGTTGATGTTGGGGTTTACCTATGTTTTATAACTTGCAAATGGGTATCTTAATCATCCCTGAGTTTTTCAAGTTTTTTGGAAAATCTTGGTGAAAAGGCCCTTGAGCCGGGTTTTCTATGGTACAAAGGAAAGCTTGGTAGAAGTTGGGATTTTCAGTTGAACATTTGGTTTTGCTTTGGAATCTGATTGATTCTCATTCATTTGCTATATTGAATGGTTTTCGCCCCTCTCTGCATAAAAAATGGTGTTTCTTGGTAAGTTAAGTGATCAAGTTGTGTGTAAGTCTATTAAGAGCCTTCCTCTAAATCTTTGAACAAGTTCATTGTGGATCCCTACATGTACTGCATCAGCCTCTAGGTACTTTTCCAACTCTTCAAACACACTCAAAATCCCTACTCTAATATCTAACCCTCCAAACATCTAACTCCATCATGTATGAACAATATTGTGTAGCATAAACATGTTTGATAATTCCAAACAACTCGCTGCCTTCTTTCATTAAATGCTTTGGTGTGTTTCATATTTAATGCAATGTAATCAGCGATATCAATATTTTTGTAAAATGCATTACTTAATTTTTTTCTATGTGTGTTTGTGAACATGTAGCATTGAAGGTCATGCTGAGGAAATGACCGAAGCCTCTAACACCAGAAGAACGTGCAACTAAAAATTCAAGGAGAAGAGAATCAAAAAATGTAGCTCGTGAAGCAAAGGAATTGCAGCCCATACAACCACAAATTCCCGTGCAATCTAAGAGAGATGTCAAATTGGAAAAAAAAGGGCACGAATGAGGAAAGTTCGTGGAAGGACAAGAATGGATACAGAAGTTGGGGGCACATCATCAACCATAGGTGAAGCTCAATACACATCTCTAGTTGAAGACACATTCATAACATGTGGTTTTCTAGGTACATCGTAAATCACATCTCCAATTGAAGACACACCATCAAAAACATTGCATTTTGAAAGTACATCAGCAAACACATCTCTATTTGAAGGCACTCCACAAACGACATCTCAAGTTGGAGGTACAACATCGTTTACATGTGAATCTCAAGGTATGTCATCAATTGCACCTCCAATTGAAGGTACACGATCTATCCCCGATGTTGTTGACCTTCCCAATATTGACACAAATTTACATTTCAGAACTCCTCCTAGAGTTTTGCATAGAAAACCTACATCTTTTATTGATATTGATTCCAATGTTTTGAAATGGATGCCTAATAAGATTCCAAAATGTACATGTCATAGATATGCACAAAGGATATGGAGTTTGTTTTTTGTGAAGCTAAGTGATGGTGGAAGATGCCAACTATTTGTTGAAATGATGAGGCAACTCAAATTTAGGCCCACCATGAAGGCTCTTGGGCTAAGAGTTTTGAATGACTCAAGTGAAAATTCTATTGTAAAGAACTTGATGAGTGCATACGAGAGCGTGGGTTCCACCTCACGCATGAAGGATAGTTGTGCCACATGACGTGTGATGACAACAACACTGTTAAGCAGTCAAACAAGGAAAAAGGTGAACCTTACAAAGGCAAGTAAGTCTTTGAAAATAAGTAGATCATCTCTAATGAGAGCCAAAGGAAGACGTGAAAGAGTGGAGGATCCAAATAGCAATGAGTTATGGGCATTTTTGGGTAGAGTGCCACGGAAAGACACAAGAATTGCTCAAGGCTTGAGATCTCTAATTGTGAATTATTGGAAGGATACCACAAGGACCTCTCCTAATCAAAGAGATGTTGTAAGAAGGGGAATTGGTAGTAAAAACCATGAGCCACATCCAATGCATTATTTGGATACCACTCAAACCCAACTTTTTGCTGATTTTGTACAAATGTTTCCTGAAATTAAAATATGTCAAAGGTATTTTGAAATGCTAAAGATTTTTTATGTCAAAATAAATCATACACGCACTACTTGTTGTTGTAGGGTTCATATTGAGTTTTCTAACCATTATGATTTTTATCGACGTATATGTGTAGATATGCATACTGACAATGTTTTACAGGAATGTAACATAATGCCTCCACCTAAATCGTCAAGGAAATTTTTTTCTTCCATTTTATGTGAAAGAGAGGATGGTCAATTTTTTTTACAAAAAATCATGTTTGGAAGGCACATGTGATCATTGTGGTGGCATGCAAAATTTGCCAATTTTCCAACACATGGCTAGTACACACACAATTGGAGACAAAATTGTGGAATTTGGCAAATATAAGACAGTGGCATACAGTCTAAAAGATAGGAAAGAAGCAAAGAAGTGTGAATTGGTTAGTGATAAGATTCTAGTGTATCAGTTTATGGGCATTTTTTGTGATCAGGTGGTCTATGATTATGCAATGCATACACACAAAGCATAATGGTTGGAATCATAGTTCAAGTTATGCAAGGACACATTTCCACTTCGTCATATCATTTTAGTTGTCGACTTTGCTGAGAACTACACACTACAACCACAAAACAAGGTGCAATCACAGTACTACAACTTCGTGCAGGTTGCTATATTTGTGCATATAACATTCATTCATGCAAATGATAGTACAAAGGAAAATAGGAAAGTATTGAGGGAGTATCACTTTTACATCAGTGATGATCATACACATTCTATAGAGTTTGTTCAAGGTTGCTTTCATATGTTCTATGCTGATCTGGCTAGTAGGGGCATATCATTTAGTCAGCATATCATATGGTCAGATAATTGTACATCACAATTCAAGAATGCCAGAATGTTTTACTAGTTGAGTAGGATGCATAGGATTAGTGGTGTTTAACATATGTGGAACTTCTCAGAGGCCGGGCATGGAAAGGGGGAGCATGATGGAGTAGGTGCATGTATCAAAACAACCCTAGCACGAGAAGAGTTAAAGTACACAAATAGTGTAAATTTGACATATGCAAGATCAATTGTTCAGTGGTGCAATGGTGCAATGGGTCCAGGTAGTGAAGGTAATTCTTTAGTTCATAGATTTTTTCATTTAATAGATGATACTAACATTGCAAAATATGAGGATTGTTGTACACTAACAAGATCGAGCGAGCTACACTCTTTTAGAAGATTTAATGTAGGTACATGGACTATCCATACAAGGAAGATGGCATGATTTTTTTATGCATGTAAACTTCAATCATGGAATGATTGCGAGTCAACAAAGTGGGTTGACGAATGGTCTGTAATAATTCTAACCCCACTTGACACTTATCAACTCTCGACGACTCTACAATTCACGGAGATGCAATCATCCATTGACTTTGATCATGTATCAGACCTACTCGAACCAGGTAATATATCTTACAAGTTTTATTATGTTGCTCAGTAAATAAATCTAACAAGATGAACATATCAATGCAGGGAACGTTTATGCAGTGATTGCAGATGAAGACAATGAAGAGGGTACACATTATTACCTGTGCCGTTGTATCGAGACCAAAAAGAAATTGGAGTCCCCAATTATAGACGGAGAAAACATAGAATATCTTACAGGTTCAGTGGTTGTTACTGGAACATGGCTTTGAAGGTATCTAGTTAAGAATGTTGTAGTTTGGTTGTTTGAGGACTTTGATACGCATCAAAAAATTCTTCACTATTCGAACCTTGTCGTCGCCACCAATGTTCATTTGATCAAATATAAGGGTAGACTTGCAAACAAGAACTTGTGGAAAGTGTGTGAGTCTGACCATGAGGAAATACTCGACACAATAAAGAGTAGAGCAGACCCAGATGGTTCACTAGATTGATTTGTAAGTATGCACATTGAATTTGTAAAGTCATTATTGATCACTCTTTTGGACCAACACCTTCCAATAAGGATTTTTCACCATTACTGTTTGATATCATATTAATTTAAGACTATCATTGATCCTTTTTTGATTGTGACTATAGGTAATACTAAAGTTTTTCAAAGTATATCAGAAAATAACAACATCAGTTGGTGGTGCAAGTGTTCAGTGGTAAGAGAAACATTGGTTGTAATGTTTCATGGTTTACATTTAAAGTTGTCTTCAAGTAAAAACATGTGGATTTATTAGTAAGAATGAAATAATGTTTAATATAATTGTAGAAAGTCATATTAGTAAGGTCTTTTGAACATTATGCAATGAGGAAGTTGCAAAATATGTTAAAATATGATACAATGTAATAAATGGTCAGTCCGTGTGAAAATGGGTGAAAGCAAGGTTTTTATTGTTTTTGAGTCTAAGGTCTTAGGAGGAGTTGAATAAGTGATGCAGACCCAAGGTGGAGATCAAATTCAAATGAAAAATACAAAATGATCAAACCAAAATCCAAAGAAAATTCAAAAGAACTTCACAAATCCACTTGTCAGGTACACTCTTTTTACAAGTAATGCTAAACAACTTCAAGAGAATTTTCACCCAAATTTCCCAAAAGAATTTTCAATTAAATGATGGATTTAGACACCCATTAAATACTTACACAAGATACTTCAATATCAAGTATAACTCCTTTGGACCAGTTTAGACTTCCAATACAGTCACCATGGGAAAATCAAGGAAAAGAGGTCAATTTAACAAAGGAAGTACCCTTCAAACTTATCCAATCACCTTGGAACCTTGGGAAAGAAAATTAAATGGCCCAAAACCACAGAATCAAGCACTAGTTTGCACTTGTATGGTAAAAAACACTCCCAACTCAAAAAAACCTCATTTTCTAATGCAAAAACAAGGGTTTTGTCAAAATCTTCATTCCCAGGCTTCAATAAACAAATAAATGGTCCAAGAACCTTTAATAGGGTATTCCTTGACATTTTAAATGATTAAAAACTCAACTTCATCAACATTTCATTGAAAAACACTTCAAAACCGTCACTTTTCAAGGGAAAATTTGCATTTCCAGCCCTATGGCATCACACAATCACCAAAAGAATGCTTTATTCTGATATAAAATGCATTGATAAATCTATAATAATATATTTTTCACCAATCCATCAAATTTCAGGAGAAAAAAGTGGGTGCATTGGTCAAAAACTCATTATTTTGCTTTCAAACCCTTCACAAAGGAAAAAACAGGGTATACACTGTATTTTTTGAATTTCTCTTACAAAACAGAAGATTAGAACTCCAAACCAAGTGAAGATAAAAGAAAACTCATAAAATTAAACCTCTAAAGATTTCAAAGCATGATTGGGTCTATACAGTCCGTACAACAACAAACAATTTTGAAAAATAGTGAAAAAACTCAAAAAATGCACCAAAAAAATGTGGTATTCTTATTCTGTGAGTTTATTACACCTTCAACAACCTTGATTCAAGCCTAAGAAGGCCTCTTATAACATTTAAAAGACATAACCACCTTAAAACCAACCAACTTGCACCTAATTACCCTTTAAATGACTAATTTTGCAAATTAGCACAAATTTGACAACATTTGCAACATTTTGCATTTTTGCAATTATTGAACTTTTAAGACTCTAAATACCTTTAGACACCTGAAATATGGTAATTTAGACCTTATTTAACCCTTATTAAGACTTCTAGACTCAAAAACAACAAAATCCCTTCATTTACCCAATTTGACATCTTTGACAATTTTGACATTTTTTTCAAGTTTTCACACATTTTGCAATGTCTTCATGGAACAAAGATGAAATCACCTTCAAATGAAATTTTAAACCTTTTGAACTCCTATTATTGAAACCACGAGGTGTTGGTTCCCGTGCACCAATAAGGTCTAACAAGACCATTTTTAATGCACTTGAGTGCTTGGGGGGTCATCCAGGGAGAAAATGCAAAATGTTGCTTAAAGGTTGTCACCTTGCAATTTTGCAACATATTGAATTGTTAGAGTTTGAAAGTCAGTTATTGGAAGTTGGTCAGTTGTTTTGAGTGGATAATTCATTGAAAATGTTGAGGAACTCGTTTGGAAGGTTGGTGAATGTAATCTTGAAAAAAAATCAATAAGATTTTGGTGTGATTTCCTTGGAAAGCTGTGTTTTTCACAGAAAATTATTTATTTCTTCTTTGTAAGACCTCTGTATAGAAAATAGATGATTTTATAATGTGTGGAATGAGTGGGCAGAAATTTTGACATCCTTCTCAAGTTGGTTTGAAATTCTGTCTTTCATTTTTATGAGTTTTGTGGCAAGATTTCTCCAGGCGGGTGTTAAACCCAAATTTTGTGTTTTGAAGAAGAAATGAATTATTGAAGCCCTCCACCTACTGTTTCCTTCATGTGGCTTAGTGGAGAGGCTTTGTATAATAGATATTGAGTGTGTGTAGGTCCATCCAAGGCAGGGAAAATGAATGGTGAGTCTTGGAGTTGCTGTCCTGGGTATTTTATTGCCTAAATTGCATAAAAAGGGAGCTTTTTGCCTAGGGTTTGTTGAAAACAAAGGGAGTAGTGAAATATCTCTAAGTTTAAAGCATATTGGGATAAAAAAAAAGGTATCTAAGTTGGTGGCATGGTTAGGAAAGGTCTGCAAGTGAGACTTTCAATAAACCTTGGGGAAAACTAGGAAAATGGAGAGTTTTGGAGTTGACCCATTTTGTGGCACTTTGTTGGCCTAAAATCTATGGAATCCTTTTATTTGGAGTCTTCCTACAGAGGTCTGAGTGGTTTTGGTGGGTTAGTTGAAATTTTTTGAGTGAGCTACTTTGGAAAAGAGGGCTAATTCACTAGCCTAGGACATGGGTATGTTATTGAATCTTCACCTTCCTAGTCATTCCTACCCAATATAACTATGTAGACATCTTTTAATAGGTCCACCCATGCTTAAGGAACACTCACTTGACCATTAAAAATATGACTTATTCATTCCATAGGTCTAACCCACCAATTTTCAAGGGAAAACACACACCTCCAGCCCTTCCTTTCATTCTTTAGGCCAAGGGATCATCCTTCCACACTTCCTACTCCTAAAATAAAATTCCCTACACTCAACTACATCATCCCACTGAGTTACATTTGATGACAATAGGTGGGAAGATGGTTATGCCATTAGAATAACCCCAAACCCTTAAGGTTGTTCAGGAACCCGATAGGAGCAATTTGATGAATTAAGGCACTATAAGATTAAACCAAACCTTTCCAAGGCACCAAACACAAGTTAGAACATTTATCTACTGTTGCTCAAGGGAATTCAATACATATAAGACCTGTTCAGCCTGTACATAGGTAGGGAACTCAGAAAAATCAGTAAAATTATGAGAAAACAAAGTAATTTCCAAGCTTTATTCTTTTCCCTCCAATCCAACAATCACAACTCGAGCCTCTCCATGATTTACATAGAATTTTTCATCCTCCTATAGCTGATCAATGCCCCTAACCACCAAGAAACCAACTTTTCAAAACACATAACCATTGCAATTACAAATTTGTTGCATTATGCAACTCACAAATTTGTAACTGTATCACTTTTCCTACTAACTAAGCTAATGACTCCATTATGTCATTGAGATACAATCTTTCATGTTTCCTTTTAGGCTTTCAAACTCACTTGTTGACACATTTTTAATGCAAGGGTGCATTCTGACCATCAAACATGGAGATTTGTGACTAGGTGCCTAGGTGCTCCTACACCACCTACCTTGTCAATCCTACCAAATTGGCAAGCTAGTGAGCTCACTGGATTGCCAAATCTGTAGGGTTGACAAGGTAGGGGCAGCATATACCTCATAGAAATTGATGCAACCTAGGTAATCTCTAACATACCTTAGGGTATGACATTCAACCAAACAACTACTATGGTTCAACCGACTCGATCCCTTAAGAGTGCAAAATGAAAAAGGGCAACAATATTTGACAGGGTATTACTCGTAAACCATGGTGATTAAAAAATATTTTTCTGAACCTACGAAATCATGTTGGAACCCTCTACAATAATCTCTCTCGGTTATTTCTATCTCAGAGGCATTTTTCTGTGCTGGCGAATTTTCACTCGGGGAAAAAGTTGTCGAATGCAAGTAGTTGAAAGTTGCAAAGTGGTGCAACTTTCATTCTGCACCTTGTGTGACCAAACAAACTGTTCCAATGCGTCTGGGTGGGTACGTTTACACTAAGAATGGTCCTCTTTTCCACCCAAACACTTGAAATCGCTCCAAGCTACATTCAATTAGATCGATCCCTTAAGGGCCCAATGTGCAAAATGGCTGCGAACTTCAGCATGCTATTAATCGGACACCGTGACACTTAGAAACTTCTCGTCTAATCCTACAAGATCATGTTGGACCCCTCTACAATAACCTTGCTCGGTTTTTGTTATCTCAGAGGCATTTTCTTGTGCTGATGAATTTTCACTTGGGGAAAAAGTTGTCAAATGCAACTAGTTCAAAGTTGCAAAGTGGTGCAACTTTCATTCTGCAACTCGTGTGACCAAATGAACTGTACCAATGCATCTGGGTGGGTATATTTATGCTAGGCATAGTTCTCTTTCACACCCAAACACGCGGAATTGCTCCAAGCTACGTTCAACTGAATCGATCCCTTAAGGGTCCAAAGTGCAAAATGGCTGCAAACTTCAGCATGCTATTACTGGGACACCGTGATGCTTAGAAACTTCTCATCTGATCCTGCAAGATCATGTTGGGCCCCTCTACAATAACCTTGCTTGGTTTTTTCTATCTTAGAGGCATTTTCTTGTGCTGGCGATTTTTCTCTCGGGGAAAAAGTTGTCAAATGCAAGTAGTTGAGAGTTGCAAAGTGGTGCAACTTTTGTTCTACAGCTCGTGTGACAAAATGAACTATTCCAACACATCCAGATGGGTAAATTTACATTAGGCATGGTCCTCTTTCACACCCAAACATACAAAATCACTTCGAGCTACGTTCAACCGGATCGATCCCTTAAGGGTCCAAAGTGCAAAATGGCTACGAACTTCAACATGCTATTACTCAGACACTGTGATGCTTAGAAACTTATCGTCTGATCCTACAAGATCATGTTGGGCCCCTCTACAATAACCTCGCTCGGTTTTCGCTGTCTTAGAGGAATTTTCCTATGTTGGCGAATTTTCACTCGGGGAAAAAGTTGTCAAATGCAAGTAGTTGAAAGTTGCAAAGTGGTGCAACTTGTGTTCTGCAGCTTGTGTGACCAAATAGATTGTTACAACGTGTCTGGGTGGGTACATTTATGCTAGGCATGGTTCTCTTTCGCACCCAAACACACAAAATCACTCTGAGCTACGTTCAACTGAATCGATCCCTTAAGGGTCCAAAGTGCAAAATAGCTGTGAACTTTAGCATGCTATTACTCAAACACCGTGATGCTTAGAAACTTCTCGTCTGATCGGCAAAAACTGGAAAAATCAACAAAAAATGCTTTTAAAACTTGCAAAAAAATACGAATAAAATTGTGTTGATTTTCATGTGAAAAAAAACAATGAGACCATAGCTTGTTGCTTACTATTATGCTTTGATAGACTTTTTCCAAGCATCCATAGCTTGTTCGAAAGCACCTATTTTAGGCTTTTAGCTATAGCAGCAAGGCAGTGAACTGTTTGATAAAATGCTTTGGTAGACATGTATGAAAAATGTTGTAGCATAGACAAGGCAGTGAACTTTTTGAAAAAATGCCTCAAAGAAATGTGGTCTCATGGTGATGGAATGCCATGACAATCCATAGCCATAGGCATTCGTCATGGAATTCCATCACCATGAGACCACATTTCTTCGAGATATTTTTTCAAGCAGTTCACTGCCTTGTCTATGCTATTGCTTACTATTATGCTTCAATAGATTTTTTCCAAGCATCCAGAGCTTGTTCAAAAGCACTTGTTTTAGGATTTTAGCCATAGCAACAAGGCAGTGAATTATTTGAAAAAATTCTTTGGTAGACATGCATGAAAGATGTGGTAGCATAGACAAGGCAGTGAATTGTTTGAAAAAATGCCTGAAAGAAATGCGGTCTCATGGTGATTATTGTCATTGCATTCCATCACCATGAGACCACATTTATTTGAGGCATTTTTTCAAACAATTCACTGCCTTGTCCATGGCTTGTCATGGCCTTCCATCACCATGAAACCATATTTCTTTAAGGCATTTTTTCAAATAATTCATTGCCTTGTCTATGTTATTGCTTACTATTATGCTTTGATAGATTTTTTCCAAGCATCCATAGCTTGTTCGAAAGCACCTGTTTCAGGCTTTTAGCCATAGAAGCAAGGTAGCAAACTGTTTGATGAAATGCTTTGGTAGATATGTATGAAAAATGTCATACCATAGACAAGGCAGTGAACTGTTTGAAAAGATTCCTCAAAGAAATGTGTTCTCATGGTGATGGAATGCCATGACAGTCCATTGCCATAGGCATTCATCATGGCATTCCATCACCATGAGACCACATTTCTTTGAGGCATCTTTTCAAATAGTTCACTGCCTTGTCTATGGCTTTGTTGGTTCTCAAAAATGCAGGTTTTAACCAGAAGAGTTTGCCAAGCTCTTACAACACTTTTGGCCAATGTACAAGACCAATTGATGTAGTTGTACCTCTTGCTCTTTAGGATCTATTAAACCTAGGCGGGTGCACCTATGTGTATGTTGCAGATTTGAAATATATTTCCTACTCAATCAATCTATTCACAATGGCAATTGGAAGTGAATAGATAAAATCATGACTACTACTCCTACTGCATAAAAGAAAGGATTTGTAAATCTTATTTTATATGAAATCTATTGTCTGGGTTGTGATAGATCAGTGCCTTCTATCCACATGGGCAATGGAATCAAAAATCAAAAACTATATGTGTTTTCCTCTCTGGCTTAATTCAAGTTGCTAGGCACTTTGAAATTCTATGATTGGCATATAACTTCACTAAATTCATGACTTGCATAAATTATGCTGGAATACTTTCTTAAATTGGTTCTTCTTTAATTATCCAAAAGAAATTCTTAAATCACTGTGACTTATTTAAAATAATTTAATTCTGACTTGCAGACACCAGTTAATTAAATCACAAAAAATGGGAATATATTTTGACAAATCAGAAATATACTTGATATACTGATTTAAATGATAAAAGATCTCAAGTTGGAGACAACTAGATAAAGAATATAAATTAATACAACATAACAACTGAACACTAGAAAGAATTCACTAGTTTAAACATTTTCTCCATTGATCTACTTCAAGAAAAATCTGTACATTATTTCCATTTCCCAGTTTTTATTTTCTACCAAAATCTAACTTCTAACTCCTGTATACAATTCATACGAAGGGTCGTGACCCTTCAATTTCCCATTACAACCGCTTGAATTCGTTGACATAAATTAAAATATTTAATTGAGTTGCCTCATCGGCATATTAAATATTTTTACATAGTTCTGCATTTTCATTTTTACCTTAACATTTAAGTTGCTCTTAATATTTATTTTTATATGCGAAACTTTCCCCTATATTTATCGCTTCACCGCCATCTTTATTTTTGCCTCCCACGGTGTTGCGGTGCTCTAACTTTGACTAATCCGCTTCTTCCACCGTGCTACCGTGGCCTTCATGCTTAACCTTACAGTTGTGCGGTGACCGATCTCGACCGCTACCTCCGCCCACTGTGCCACTGTAGTCTGCTTTCTATCTGGCCGCAATGTAGTGGTAACTATTCTATTTTCCACCTCCGCCCTATCTCCATCCACTACCCTACCACGGTCTACTTCTTAACTGTCGATGGTATCATGGTGTGACTGTTAGCCACTTCCCTCACCATTTACCACGTTACTGCGGTCTGCTTTCTAACCTCGTACAGTACTGTGGTGCCTCCTTCTAACTGCTGCCTCCTTGCTATCTCACCACCCACCACACTACCGCAGTCTGTTCTCAGACTATTTGTGGTTGCACGATAACCGTTTGCTGACCGTCTGCCAACTGTGTCGCTTCTTTGACCTGGCTGACTTTTTACCGTGCCACTGCGGTCGGTTTGAAGACTGTCTGTGGTGTAGCGGTAACAATCACCATGACTGCGCTTAACCACCACCGTGATATCGTGAGCCACTTTGCAAAAGTCTGCGGTATAGCGGTAAACGACATAGACCACAAAAAGTATGGCGACGGTAAAAGGTATAAGGTATTTTAGCATTGTGGAGGGTGATGAAATGAATCTTCATGAAAAAAGATAAGAAAATAATGGGTTTAAGTGGGCAAAAAGGCCTTATTTTTTAATGGAAAATTTTTGGTTCTAACAGGCTTGTCATGGCATTCCATCACCATGAGACCACTTTTCTTTGAGGCATTTTTTCAAACAATTCACTGCCTTGTCTATGCTATTGCTTACTATTATGCTTTGACAAAAAAATTCCAAGCATCCATAGCTTGTTCAAAAGCACCTATTTTAGACATTTAGCCATAACAACAAGGCAGTGAACTGTTTGATGAAATGCTTTGGTAGATATGTATGAAAAATGTCATACCATAGACAAGACAGTGAACTATTTGAAAAGATGCCTTAAAGAAATGTGTTCTCATGGTGATGGAATGCCATGACAGTCCATCACCATAGGCATTCATCATGGCATTCCATCACCATGAGACCACATTTCTTTGAGGCATCTTTTCAAACAGTTCACTGCCTTGTCTATGGCTTGTCATGGCATTCCATCACCATGATCTCAAAGAAATTTGGTCTCATAGAATGCCATGATAAGAAAATGCAATTGGCAGCTGCTCCTAGTTATTAGTTATGCAATGTGAAGAAATTGCATAACTGCTTAGGTTGACTTTGTACAAACTATATTGTAATTAAATTTTTGGCATCTATCATCATCTACTTATTAGTTATGCAAAGTGAAGTAATGCTTTGACTTTAAAAGATGTGCAATGCAATGTAATCAACGACATGAATATAAACTACAAAAATCCATTTTTTACAATTCATTAGTTAAAATATTTATTTTATTTTCTCTCTATATCTCTATATGCTATGGAAATACCTTGCAATTGTATTTAAAAGGCTTAATAGGTCAGTTATGTGGTATTTGCAAAATCAAGTTGTGAATGAATGGTAATTAAGAGAAAAATTGGCAAATTGCCATCGTAGAAGTTTAACAAAGGGTGGTTATGGTGGTTGATCAGCTCAAGGGGTAGTTGGAAGGTCGTATCAAGATATATTGCTGTAATACCCCAAGTTGAGGGTTGATTTTGTTCAGTTTCTAATAAGAAAATATACTTTTGAAAACATTGATCACTGGTTTTCTTTGTTTTCCTGAATTTTCTTTGCCTTGCACAGGCCCGTACAAGTCTATCATTACTTGAGGCTTTGGATACTTGATTGCATATGTGTTTACTCTCTTTGCATCTATTCTAAAGGTTTAAATCCACCGTTGGTGTGTGTGGGATCAACAAACTTGGTTACTGCTTTGTTTTCTATGTTAAGGGTTTTGAGGGCAACACCATGACACATTAGCCAATCCACCTACTGTTCTGACCCTGTGGCTTGGTGGATTGGCCTGTACCATGATTAGTTTGGTGTATGAATACTTTGGAGGCTGAGAGATTGAATAAACTTAGTGGGGTGTGAAGTTCTAATGCTGTTCAGGGGTATTTCCACCATGAAAGTAAGGAACTCAAGTAGTAAATATGAGAAATACTGAAAGGAATGGGATTTTGAGTGTCTTTTAAGTTAGGGCAGAGTTATTTTGGGGTGTTTGGACCTTTGGAAGGATTGGGGGAGGTCTAGAGTTATGAGTTTCTTTAAAACCCTTGTTTTTGTGAAGGTTTAGGAGGGTTTATGAGTAGAGGAATAGAACAAGTTCTCGGGGCTCTTAAAATGGGAGAATCCTGAATTTGGTGAGAATCCCTAAGATTGTTTCAAGTTTCCTTGGTTTGGAGGTGAGTTTGTGAGGGGGTTCCTTTGGAATTTAGGCCTAATTGTGAAGCCTAGAGCGAGGGAGGTGTATTGAAAGATCATGTTGGTCCAAAGAGTTACTATTGGTTTTTGCATATGTTGTGTAACCTTGAAAAGGGTATCTTAATCCACCTTTAAATGGTCAGATGTTTTGGAAAGGTTGGGAGAAATTAGGCTTGGATCGAGTTTTGAGTGCTACAAGGGTGGATTGTTGGGTAAGGTGTTGAATGAAGAGTTTGGTTTGATGGGGCTTTGAGGTTGTGTAGATTGCTCAAAATAGGTTGTATTAATCTTGTTAGGAGCCCCTTGAAGGTAGGTTGTTAGACTGATTGGGTTTGAGCTTCCTTACCTCCGCATCAGTGAGGCATAAGTAATTGAAGCATTCCAAAGGATACAAACCACCACGAATGGAGCTTATTTATACAATACGCTTTAGATGGGGTTTATTGAGCATTCAACAGTAATTAATTAAGCATTAGATGTAAACAAAATCCATGCCTACAACATTCAAGAATACAACTTACACGATACGCATGATAACATCATTCAAGAATGGCAGTAGCAAAATAAGAGTTTCTTTAATAAGAAATCCTAAAGGCTATACAATGATATATATTGATAAAAGTATATAAATATATCCAAAAAAACTATTTAGGCTTAGCACAAAGGAGCCTTATGGACATAACATATCACGTATATATATCAATAGTACAAAACATATGTTCCAAAATGCCACATAGGCATACAACAAACAACACTAATACATAGTCATTTCCCTCTAGGGGAAGGAAATAGGTCTCTTGCTACCTTCAAAATTTGGCTGGATGGAGTGACTGTTGCTTCTCTTATCTTTTGAACACACTCGCTACTCCTCCTCTCTTCACTCTGGACCTTCAATTGATACAATTAAAAGTAAAGATGTTAAAACATAGAAATTGAATTGTGGAATGGCATATATAAATTATATAATCACTTACCGCATACATATAGTCATCATGCACATTTACAACATCACCATGTCCATGATCTGGAGTGAAAACCACCTGTAGCAACCATGAAGATAGAAATAAAACTACATAAAATTATCATGAAAATTTTCTATAATAAACCATAAAAGAGAAAATATAATGTCAAATCGACTAATCTATTCCATACCTCTCTCAATGGATCATAACTGGCTATTGTTGCAACAACTCCATGGTCCATCGTGCCACCAACATCACCAGGGCTATCTCTTATCAACATCTACAAATGAAACAATATTTCAGGTATCATGTTGATATAGGAGAACATAATGTGACACGATCAAGGAATACTTGAATGCAATGTTTGTGTTTCTCATCAATTTTTTAGATTTGTATATACACAAAATTATGAAAACTAGCTAACATAGATTTACACACCATTAATGAATAAAGGCTACCTGAGTGTACGTTGTTTGAGGATATGAATAGCGAGGTGTGGAGGAAGACGGTGCACCAAGAAACTGTTTGAAATCCGAAGCATGTTAGGAGACAAACATTCAAATATAACATTCAATTGTTCAAATGCAATAATAATATCTTTAATACTAGTTGCATACCTGTGGACTCATCGTCGAGAATGTATAAGGGTCTGTAGGAATAGAGCATCCCTCATGAACATGCGACCTTGAAATTTCATCATATCAAAATTCTACTAATTTAGTTATTCTTAAATTTTAAAATATATTTTAATAAACAACATTAAAATAACTTGCTAAATTTTACCTGAGTGTCAATGCTGAATGTATCATTCAGAATATCATCTGTGAAATCCATCACCTCTAAAACTGACGTAGGCTATGTAGCTACATCACAAGCACCTTGATAATCGTACATGAAAACAACACCACAAACACCACAATGGTGGGGTGGAGCTCGGGTCCTACACGTCTCCTCCACACCAGGCTCTACTAGAGGACTCACACACTGTAAAATGGTATGGGTGAGTGAGCCAATCGACTTCATCATGTCCACCTCTACACTGTCCTTAACAATGGAAGGAACAATGACATGCTCCACCATGGGTCTGCCCAAGGCTCTTGGTGCCAACTGTGGATTACGTCGTGCAAAAAGTCTATCGTGTGTGGAGCCCCCACCTCTGCCCTGAAAGTCTAAGATGTCAAAATAGTTTGGCATTTTATTGAGGACAAACTCGCAATAGAGTTTCCTCAAAAAGTATTGCGGCACCTCATGGTTATTGCATGGAGGTTGGTCAAATACCATCCACCACCGCTCCTAAAATTTGTTTTTAGTTAACTCATGGTGGCACCAATGGATGGGGAACCTCCTGCATGCATGGGACAAAGGTTCATTTGTTTTTGGGTCTTTAAATAGGGCACACAACTCAGCTTTGCTAATTTTTAGTTTTTTGACATTTGCATATGATAAAACCATTAGCATAAAATTGTCTCATCTCATGCCTCTTAGTTGACCAAAAATTCATTTGCTCACTCATTTCTCCTACATGAGTTAAAATTGACTTCAAGGATTTAGCAATCCCTCTCCTATAAGGGTGGGTTTTGGCATGCTCAGTTAATCTTGCAATTAATTGTTGAATGTCTCTTTTATTTTTTCAATTTGGTTTTGAATATTTTCTTGTGCTCCTTGAGGATGCCTATGAATTGATGGAGGGGTTTCAGGTTGTTCTTGTACAGGAGGCTCTTCATGAGGGGGTGATTGTGAATTCTCAATGTTTTGAGGTGGAGATTCATTCCCTAAGAATTAAAATAAAGTTTTATTATAAAAATCTATTTAAATTTGCATTCCAAATCAAATTCAAAATAAATAGAATAAAAATACACCTCTTTGCAATCTTCGACCTCTCCGACATGTTGGCAACATCCTCATGGAAAATGGCAAGCTAAGGATCCAAACAATGGAAGAGATTTGGTGAGCGTGAGTTGTAGACCTGAAATCCTCTTCCTCAAGCCACGGGTTGAAGACATAATGAGGGTTTGAAACCTGAGTTTTGCTTTTTATGTCTAAAAAGACATTTGGCGCTCGCCAAAGGTCTTATTTTGGGGTTTTTTTGATCGTTTTTCAATTTGGCACTTAAATTGTGTCACAGATTGGTGCACTTACCCACATACAGTGCCAGTATCATCACAAGCTTACTAGCCCTGGTTGATAATTCAATGAAGGTATTTCCAAAGGTTCAAGTGGATTGTTCAACTAGGTTTCCCCTCTGAATTATGTGATTGACACCAAGTTTACTAGATACTAGTAGGGACTATAACTATTACAAAAAGAGCATCCATCTTTGGGTCATTGAGATTAACACTAATAGCAAGGATAACTTTCTCCCATGACTCAGGAAAAGAACAAAAAAATATGATACACTTGTCTTCTTCATCTATATTAACATCAAAATAAGCTAATTTACTTAAATTAAATGAATTTATTAAAATTCTCTACTATTGAATCACCCCCTCCATTTTAAGAGAATAAATTTATTTTTAAAAATAACTTATTTACCAAAATATTGGCTTGGTAGATCTCACCCAATCGTTTACATAGAAATATTTAGTAGAATAGAGTCTACAAGACAAAGACAAATGGTTCTTTATGCTTTCTTATCTATCTTATCCCACTCATCCCGATTTATCTTGTCTAATTTATTTTGTATTGTTGTTGCCAACCATTGATCCATTTCTTTAAGAAGGTCCTCCATTTTCAACTTCCACAAATCATAGTTCGTTCCATTGAAATTTTCATATCCAACCAAGATGAGGATGTATCCATAGATTCTACACAAATCTACAAAACAAACTCAACCAAAAATCCCACTACAACTAAAAAAATATTCACACTTCTGTTGAACAAGACAACTGAGGGGGGGGTGAATCAGTTGTAGAAATTTTAACCTTTAAAGATTTCACCAAAAGTTAGATCAATAACCATTCACAAATCCTTTACTTTACTAATGTGATTAATCATTAAGTGCAAAAGTAGAAACTGAAAAAAGCAAAACCATACACACAGTAACACCAGATTTACGTGGAAAACCCAATGAGGAAAAAACCATGGTGATGATTAGATCATGATATAAAGAATTCCAAAATCGAATACAATGGCTCACTGCTGGAAAAGCTCACTGTCCAATGAGGGTTTACCACCCAAAGGGATCACTGCCACAAAATTACAAAGAAGATAGAAGAGGATTGTTACAAAGAGAAAAACTATCTCAATGCAACAAATATTTCCACCACAATTTTCTCACACACTTGTAGACATGCTTGAATGATAGAGTACACCTTTAGCTCATTTCCTCCAAGAATTCGCTACTTGAATTTCGCATTGATCTGCTCAAACTTGCACCACACATACTATCTCACATCTATCTCACATCTTCCTTTCATCTATCATTTTTTTTCTTTCACAAACATCTCAACTTATATTTATAATATCTTCAACCTCAAAGCTCATCCAAGGTTGGCCACACACCATTTGTATTTACAAATTCAAATTAGGTCACCGCCAAAACATTCTACGATGGAATTAGAATGAGGGTGACCCAACCACATACTTAAAGAGGACCTAAATAAGTCCCAACATGCTTCACCACACTTCACAAGTAGTGTTTAACACAAGGTTGACCAACACCAGTGTAAAACACATAAAACAATTAAGCACATGCATTCTTAACAGGATCCAAAATCTCTGGATAACAAACTTCACTTGAACACGATCTTATCAACTTGTTCTCAAAACCATAATTCTTGAAACCAAAATTTAGAGAAATCTGGAGCAACTAAATTTCTTCTAGACAATAGCCAAACATATTGAAAAGCATAACACACATATTGGTGAAAATATCTTGCATTGTACAACAATCCAAAAGCCCAAATTCTGGATACAACAACTACCAACAATCATGAACAACACCGCAGATCCTCACAAGCATATAAATACATCTCGAAGCAAACACTGAATACCTGCAAACCTTATTTATTACAATTTTATCAATATCCTCGACATATACAACCAAAAATCAACTTTCATGGCATCAATGACAACAACAACCAGTTGACATTAGTGACAACACCTTCATACTTGCAACAACTTCCACCCAAGAAACAAAGTTGGAAAATCTATGATACAAAGTGTTAGAAATGAAGGCGAATAATTATAAAATAGAAATATGTAGTAAATTATATTTTATCCAGTACATAACCAAATGGTGAATACAATAAAATTAGTCACAACTCAAAGAAATATGGAACAAAATAATCAAACACATGACACAGTGTTTACATGGAGAAACCATTTTGGGAAAAAAAGCTCCACCAATAAGAGAGACTTGGATCTGTATTATATTCAAAATATAGATTACATAAAATCTTCCCTTTCTTCTCCAGTATATTCAATCCTTCAACACCCGCAAACAAAATTTTTTCACTCTTACTAATTACACATCCATACTACCACCTTAAGCCTTACTTATATAGCATTTTCACCCCCTAAATAGGAAATCCAACTTGGTCATCAATTCCCAATTCCTCCCTAAAATAAGTCTAAGAACTTAATGCGTAAGATAATGTAGGTTGCAAACACTTTACTCACCTACTTATTTTGGACATTTGGTTGTTGTTAATTTCTAACCAATTTGGGTGGTTATTGTTTATGACCAAAAGTTATTTTATCTTTAATAATAACCACCCAACATGAATAAATAATTTTCATAACAACTCCCTTAAGAATTTGAATTCCAAAAATAACCTTATCCCCCTAGATTCCCTCCCAATAAATTGTAAAAAATAGTTACGGACCCTTGGTAAAAAAATTAGTAACAATACTAGTAAAACTTAATCACCATAACAATAAAATCCTGATGGTAAAAAATATTTGTTGTTAATAGTGAATCCCTCATCCATTATGAATGATTTACAAATAATATTAGGATTAATTAAATACATAGGATTTATAGGGTTGATGGAACCTTAATCATAACATCGCCAACCATAACATGTGAAGTAAAGGATCAACAATAATAATCACTAATATCTTTGATAGATAAATCATTAATTTAACAAGATCTAAAAGATAAAAAAGATGAACTATCATGATCTACATGTGCGATAACAACCTCTTGTGAAGGTAAACAAGATATATCCATGAAATGAACAACCTTAGGAACATCAAAAATGATAAATCAAGAGATGCATATATAGGAGAATCTATAGGTGTGAGGGGGAAATATCATGAGATGTGTAGAAATAATATTCTCACTATCCAAACAACAACAAAAGCACTTGAATCAATTTCATAGATATACCAAATGAAGATAGCATTGAAGCAAGAGTTTTAAGCCACTTTTACATCATGTAAATGAGGAATAGTCATCATATAACATGATGAAATAGGAAGTGAGCATAAATAGGAAAATCAATTTGACATGATAGATATATAACTGTAACAACACATGGAGATTTAAACTCTAACCAATACAAGTCAAATATAAAATGACTTTAGATGTAAGAAATCATAAATATAGTATTATAAAATAAAGTATGACACAAGCTTACGTGTAATTCCCCAATATTTTTCTCAAGAAATTATTGAAATAAAAGCACTTGCATAATAATTATAACACACTCAAATATGTGTCAATCATGACATTCAAGGTATGAAATAATAAAAAATAAAGCATGATGACACTCATAGAATACTAACTCAATTGCATGTCCAAGTCACCATGACCACCCTCACTCACAAATGGAAAGAGAGGAAGATGAAATTTGTACACATCCTCAAACCTCAAAACAATATAATCATGTGCCCATAATGATGTAGAGATGAAAACCAAGGAATTATTTTACTCACACCGAGGTATGACACAAGGAAGGTTGATATCTAACAAAGTAACTAAAGTACCATGTGAACTTAAGCACTAGGAAAGAAAGGAATAACATTAGGAGAAACTAAGCAACAATATGTAAAACAATATATACTTTTATGTGACAAAATCTTATATCCAATATCAATCAACCCAATTTTATAACCAAATAATTTAGTATATATTACAACATCATAATTATAAATCACTCTAAATAAAACACATAAATAAAAGTAATTGAAATACATATGTATTATAAATCACTTTGAATAAAACATATAAACAAAATTTGATAATATATTAATAAAAAATCACAAAGTATAATTCTTAGATGCTCCAAAAAAATACAGCAATGCAAATATTTATGCAATAAATTGAAGATGCTCTCCACTACGTAGGTACAATCTAAAAGAGATTCTATTAGGTTCAAGAATATATTTCATGATAAATTTCCTGTCACAATTTCAAATGTAAAAAAACTAGAACTTGTAGATCATGAATTTTAAAAAGTCTTAACACCATTTAAATTACATTAAATACAAGTTATTGAAGCATAAATTAAAATAATTTAATTTTTTTACACTACACATGTATGATTGCAAAAACAAATATTTTGCCACAATGAAATGAAAAAAAAATAGAATGTAGAAATCATGAGTTTTAAAAAATTTAAGAATCATTTGAGCCAAAATTTAATTGAAGTTATTTGAACTTCATACATTAAAATTTGAAAGCTATATGTAAGAAACTTGTGATCTAGTAGACCTAACAAACCTAGTATCTACCTAAGGCAATATTATGCCATAATATTCTAGTGAATACTTGAAATGATTGTTATTTTCCATATTTTTCATACCGCATTCATTGGTTCATCTTGCTCTTCAATATCATGTAATATTTTCTCATGGCCATCTCTATCTAGTCTCCACTTAGGATGTCCACGTACATGTGGAAATGGATGAAGAGATATGCTAGTAGCAATTACTAGATGACTATACTAATACACTATGATGTAAGGTTGGTAATCAATAAAATGAATCCCACTATGAATAATTTTGACTTGTTTGAGATATGCTCTTTGCACTACAACTAAACATATGCGAAACAACACTCCATCACTTGTCTTTGGTTTTATTAAATTCATCTTCTCTTATGTGTAACTAATAAATAACAACTAACACCTTCTATGTTTCCAACCTCTATTAGGACTAAAAACATCTCCTACACCATAATGAAATATAAAAAAATAGAATCTGTCATAAATTCTAATGTTTAAGAACCAAATTTAAATTAAATTTTATCAACGTATTAAAATTTAAAAAATGAAAGTTACAATAATTATTATAGATATGTACCTTTTTAATCAATCCTAAAATGTGATCATAATTAGTTGAATTCAAAGGAATTTATTTGAATATTTTCATCTTTGACATATGTGTTAGTAAAAACTAATGACACCAAATTATATTAACTAACATATCCCTGTTATTAGCTCTTGAAATTATCATAATCTCCCAACATGCAATCATAACAAAACAAGAGAAATCCCTAGTTCACAATGTCCATGTTTAGCTATCTATACTCATGACATAATGGAAAGATATTATTTTTCTAACCTCTTACATCCATGCATTTTTTTTCTATTCACACCCACAAATTTTATATATACATGTGAAGCTCGTAAATTAAAATTAAAATTTTATTGAAATTATAAAATTGTAATAACAAAGTTTAAACAAGTCAAACTATTATCAAATAATACACACCTAATATCTCCTAGAACACTAGATGGACATGGGTTTCTCTGTGAAGATGTACCAGTATCACATGTGAAGTTTTTCTTACACCATTCAACAACATTATGAGCATGATTTGTGAAATCTCCTTAATAGATATATAGGTTTGAACAATAAAATAGAGAAATATAACACACATAAATAATGGACAACAATAAGACAGCACAAAGATTTAACGAGGTTCACCCAAAAACGAGCTACATCCACCAACAAAAGGGTCTAATATATATTAAACTTCCAACAAAAAACTTTACAAAGACATGCAACATTTGTAACTTGCAAGAACCTTTTTCATCATGTTTTAAAACTGTTGTTTTTACACAGTCTTTGTTGTGGGTACTTGTGGCACTTCCTACGTTTTTCCAACCACAAAACTATAAATTTTTGCTAACATTTTTCACACCATGCTGTCCTCAAAACTCTATTCCGAGTGTTGGAATATGTTCCCACACATGTCCCATTAATTACAAATGAAGTGTGGCCATTGGTTTTATCTTTTGCACCCAATAACACGTTTTCTTTTGGGTGGTTACAATAACTAAATGTAGCTGTCTTTAATTAAATATTATAAAGTTGATCATTTCTAGCATTTGATAATTGTTATTTTAAATACAAGTGCAATTTTTTTTTTAATAGTGCAACAAATTATTTAATAAAAACATATGAAGATTTTGTGTTCGAGTCTGATTTGTCTCCATAACACAACACTTTTCATGTTTACTCTCAAAGAACTTCCAATATATGGTATATTGTCATGTTGATGATATAAACAAAGCGGATAAAATGACCTTGATGATTTGAATTGTGATGCACACCCATCTGATCATACAAATTATTTATCAAATTTCACACCCCTTCTTTCCAAATCTTTAAAGTTCTTAAAGAAACGTTCTTCAAAATGTGTTTCATGATTTTTATCATCACTACTATAAAAGTGATATTCTTTCTTGACGAATCGTTGTAGCTATGTACTCTCAACACCACCCAAACCCAATTGTGTATGTCAGTAACATATGTGCACCATAATAGCGACTTTCTCTTAATAACAATACCAAGTTTGAATCTCGTCTTGATGGGCAAAAGAGTAATTTTCGATAAATTCAACTACCAATAAAATTATTCCAAGTGATAAAATTATCTCTTGACAATTGAAACTCTTTAGATTTCCACTTAGCAAAAAAGCATGTTTTTGATTGAATAAGAAAGGAAAGGGCCCCGTTACAAATTAGTACAACAAACCAAAGAACAACATCCAGTCAAAATAACACAAAGAGGAAGCAAAACAAAGAAACGCTTCCCCCACCAATCAACCAAAAACTTAACTAATGCCCTCCTCATCAAACATTATAGCCCTATCAGTCATACAAAAAAATAATCCAGTCTATCTTAAAATCCCACCACAAAAGTAGGTTATAACCGCATAACCTTAAAATAGTGTCCAATCTAAAACCTAAATTCCTATCAAAGATACAACTAGAGATATTCAAGTTCAGGCACCAACGACCAATAATAGTATTATAACAAACAAGATTAACAAAAAAGACCATAGTAGCACATGTCAGAAAGTAAGAGGACCAGAAGCCAAGGATCAAGCATCCTTGATCAAATTCCAAGCCTTCAATAGGTCTTCGAAAAAGTCTTCAAACTTCTTTTTGGGCTTCATCTTTCCAGACAAGTCAATTTCATCATCCGTCGCCAATTTCCTCTGCTGCTTCTTAATTTTACCTAGACTTGAAACCGTGGCCATCACAACTTTCTTCATAACTGCATCCACCACCCTGCATAAGCTATTAACAACATTTTCAAGAGCCAGGAATCTATTGTCCTTACCTTCCTCTTGCATCAATTTTTCCAACATCTCCACTCTTTCTTCCACCCTTTGAATTCTAGCATTGTCAGGCCTTGGCATATTCTCTTCGCCTGAGTAGAAAAAATGCATGTTGTATGTATGGTTGTATCAAATTACAATTTTTTTCCATAAATGTTCCAATAGGTAGTTCCTCTTCTATGTAATCTAACCTTGTGGATTCTTTTCCAAGTTTAGTTTGATAATTAAGGTACTTGTAACTCTTTAAATTTATCATCCTTTTCATGTCATTATATTTATTTCTTAAAGAAAATTTAGCCAAATTTCAACATGTTCTACAAAGTCCTTTTATGCATTTCATCGAACTATCTACATCGTCATATTTATCACATAAAATGGATGCTATGAATTGAATTACCCTTTTTGGAGGTGTGTTTGCTACACCATAATTTTGTTTTATGATATTTTGATACACTTGATAGTAGAGATCACATTCATTATGCTGATGACAACAAAAAGTTTCAAAAACTTTGTTTGGTTTCACATACCATGGCCCTAACATTTCAAATATTGTTTGCCCAATTTTTATATGAGGTTTTGCATCACAAAATGTAACATACCTCCCATGTTGTGTTATGTATAACCAATGTTTTTTATCCAATCCATAATTAATTGGCCCAATCCTATGCTTGAAAACATCTCTACTATTTGATGAAGGATGAGTATAATCATGCCAAAAAATTATCAACTTTCTAACACCATCTTCAATCTTGTCTAAATGAGGATCCCTAAAAATTAATGCTCAATTTCCTTTTGTAGTATATCATCCAAAGCCTTTCTTATTTTCACATATCTTGTTAGTGTTTTTTTTACTTAAGCCAATTTCACTTGAAAGCAATGAGAGTTGACACTTTCTTGGCATTTTTGCACTTACAATAGAGGTCAACATCACTCTTCTTGAAATGCTCTTATCAACTGATCAAGTTTTTCTTACCAAGGGAACTCAAACCTTTTGTAACATTTTAATCAATATATTTTTCTATTTGTATTTCCCTCTTTTTTATGAATCTACACCCAAGAATTGTAATGGCTCTTTTAGCTCATCATGAGGAAGTGTACTTGATTATAGTTGGGTTTAACCAAGTGTACCATGATTTTTAAAATTCTTCTCAACTATTTCCTTTGAATTTTTACGTAATGACCTCTTACTAATTGCACTAGGTTGTTCAACATAAAATTTGAATTTGTTTATATCTTGATATCAAGTAAACATGTAGTATATTTATGTAAGAATTTTTTTATTAACCTATTTAATTAGGTTTAAATCATACATATATGTAGAAGGAATTGATCCTGGACCCTTTCCAAGATCAAAGCTTGGTTGGGCCTCCTCTCCGACTTCATTTTTGTGTAGTTGGGCCTCCTCCCTAACATCATTTGTGCATGGTTGGGCCTCTTTCCTAACATTAAATATGTGTGGATGATCCCCCTTTGCTCCAATATCTAAATTAGGCTCGACTTGTAGTCCATTTTCTATATATTGAGTCCATACACATATAAAGGAGAGAAGACTTTAGCATACATTTAAGAGATGGATATAAATGAGCTCATTCTCAAAAAACATGTATAGAATTGTTTTTGTATTTACTCTCAAATCAATAAAAAATATACGTTTAACATGCTATGTAGATAACATACAACATTGAACCCAAAATGTGGTGTGTAACGCCTCGCCAAGAAACCCCAGAGGACAACACTAACTAAGCCACAATAATGAAACATTTTTTTTTGAAAAGAAATAACAATAGTTTGCATCACATAACATAACATATAAAATAAACCTACATCCTCCAAGGTTCCATGACTACACTACTAACATATCTAATAAACAATAACTAGAATCATTTCACTACTATAAAGATAACATGGTTTGACAAACAAATAAAATTCATTTAAAACCATCACATTATATGATTCTTCATTATTTACTTCTATACCATGCCATCAAATAAACACCATCAAAGATCATATCCAAATAACTATCATATGAAAAGTACATCACTTAACCATTTCCATTACAAGAGAGTTCATCTACATCTGTTACATTGTTACAAATTTTACAACAAAGCTTTGCGAGTACATGTGGGAAGAGTACATTTGATTACAATAAAAGATACAACCGATACATGATACAATATAAATACATAAAAGATAATCCACTCAAATTGGAATAGGTACAAGAGTCCACAACACCATGATCAATCTTCACACACACGTTCACATAGCAAGGGTACCCAGTGGAGTAAATAGCACAAACCAACCGACCATGTGGAACCCTAAGGTCCACCCCCCAGGCTAGGAGATAACACATGGTCCCACTACAAACAGTCAAACAAGAAGACAACATACTAACATAAATAAGGCTATACATAACTCCAACACAACATTGTTAACAATACTAGCATCACATAAAACACTGAATTCACTTCCAGAGGCACACATACAACAGAAGGAGAACAACAACTAGGGAATGCTAAACTGCAATAGGGAAGAGTATCATCGTATGGTCCTGACATGGGTTGTCCTGGTAGTCTCTCACTAGACCCCAACCCCCATCTATGGTTGTCCTGGTAAACCTCTCACTAGGTCCCAACCCCATTGGGTGACACATGCAGAACCAACATTCCTTTCGTGAGGACAAAGAAGTTGATCTTGCCAACCATGCCTTCTCAACCCATCCTTAGCCTAAACGAACACTCCAAACATGGGTGAGGTATCCATTATCTTGATTAATGTGAGAACTACCCATTCCCTCTAATTCATTTTAAGGTTATCATTGGATTAAAAAACTCTCCAATGGATTGTCCTGGACACCACTTTGGGTTTCGGCCTCCATTGAGAGCCACTCCCCCTACTTGCAACTAGTAAACCCAACACATCAATAAACAAGGCATATTCCCCCTTGCACACAAAACACAATCACAAGAATCCATATATAGTGCAAAGCATAGACCCTCTTGCACACAACACAAAATATTGTCAACTACTTCCAAAGTGAAATCATCAAAAGAGCCATATATACAAAATACTCCCCCCAAGCATTGAGAAGCCAACTTAACAACTTTGCACAAATGACTTCCACTTTTAAACAATTACCAAAATCACCCCAAAATCAAAATCAAAATCAAACACCATATTTAAAACAAGTGATCAAACAACAATACGTCCATGAAATACAATATTTCCACATCTTAAGACACTCATTAACTTAGCCACAATAACAATTGTACTAAGAACTAATTACATGATAATTTTTATAATTTAACTATTAAATAATTACAAAAGCAATCAACATTAATTGATCAATCACAAAGATAATCTAATTCATTTATATAAACAAATCTTTAATTATCTACATCTATATATATATATATATACAAATAAATCATTTTTCCCTACTTAATTTTCAAATTCATTTAATCTCATGGACAGAATTATACTTTTACTAAAACCATTATATATGTATTAATATATATGCATATATAAATATGTATTAAAATAAAATGCAGTTTTCAAAATAACAGATTATAAAATGACAACATATACTTACATAAACAAATATATATATATATATATATATATACATTCGAATGCCCTATATAATGTATATGCATCGACTGCCAAACACATCTATAGCTATCAATATAAATCGAAGCATTCATAATAAACATAAAACACAAAGAATAAGAGAAACACCACATTAAACATTCATTAATATTACCAAACATAGCATAAGCATCGATTTCCATTCATATCGCATATACCACAACTCCCAATTATGATGCGAATTTATTGAATACAATATAGGTTAATTGAATCTCCAAATATATAATATGTCTATCAATTATCATATACAAAGTAAATAGCTACTTCAGATGCATATTTCCTTCAAAATAACAGTCGATTCATGCATCGAATGCCAGGGGATAAAGAAAATCGGGTCCTCAATGCTAAATAAATGGAGCAGGAAAGAAAATACAGTACCTACTAAAGATACAGGGCGCAGAATTAAGGGTAGGGGCAGGGGTTAAGTTACAAATTCAGCATCAAAGGCTAAGCTTATAGCTTACGCAATACTTAGTATTGTATGCCGCTGACAAAATATCCATCAATTAAAATCGAAACTTGCAGTGTCGATTTTAGCATGCAGAGTATCACTTAGCTATCGATTTATATAAAATTGAATGCCCAACTATATCCATTGATACCAATATTAAATGTACGTATTGAATGCCTAAAACAATGAATCAACTGCAAATCACACTGCTCAGTATCAAAATGAAATACAAGAATAGAATGGCCACAAACCTTGAACCAAAGGGAAATGGAGGGCGATTGGCAACAGAATCATAAGCAAGATTCCACAAGGGCAAAGCGGTGAAAAAGACA
This sequence comes from Sequoiadendron giganteum, assembly GCA_007115665.2. Classification (NCBI taxonomy): domain Eukaryota; kingdom Viridiplantae; phylum Streptophyta; class Pinopsida; order Cupressales; family Cupressaceae; genus Sequoiadendron; species Sequoiadendron giganteum. The sequence continues at coordinate 514,477,233 of CM021103.1, forward strand.
AAAGGGTTTGCCAAAAGAATAAAATTAATAACATTTTGTTTTCACAGTTCATGATAGATGTGAGCAAGATTTCTGGAATAACTGTGTGTACGTTTTTTCATCAACGTTTCGGATCATACTCCATGATCCATCATTAGGGTGATAAGCAGATAGAAAGAGAAGTGATTTCTGAAATAACTGTGTGTAAGTTTTTTCATCAACGTTTCAGATCATACTCCATGATCCATCATCAAGATGATAAGCAGATAGAAAGAGAAGTGATCATCTTGATGATGGATCATAGAGTATGATCCGAAACGTTGATGAAAAAACTTACACATAGTTATTCCAAAAGAATAAAAGTTTATATCAAATATAGCAAGTGCATGGCCCACCTTGACAAGTACTGAAATTGAAAAAACATAGATGGGAAAAAATGAATTAAATAGAATAGAAGAAATATGGTTTCAAGGGCTTCACAATAATCTACAGAATATGTACAGATCAATTTTCAGCAAAGGGGCTTCGAAAATTCAAGACAATTCATTTGCTAATTGTACAATTCAAAAATTAACAAGTAAATGTTTTGCTTCAAACAACACAATCATTCAATATTCATTTTCTAAATTGAATTAGAATTAAGAAAAGCAATGGAACATGGATTCAATCGATTGGCACGGTTGAAGATTGATGTTGAGCTCCGAATTCCCAAGTTGCAGCTCCAATCTCTCCAACAACCTCAACCAATTTTTACAAAATTCCAATTCAAAATTCCTCGCAAGACTGTTTCAAGATTTAATTCCAATCCCCCTTTTCTTTTACAAAAATAACCAATTTTATTAACTATTTTAGAGTGCCCGTTGTTGCATCCAAACCTTTTTATTTAATCTTTTTATTTTATATTTAATATTCCCTACAACTATTTATATTTATATTTATATTTTATTCAACTAGACATCTTCTAATTTATTTAAACTTAATATCACCTTTTAATATTTTATTTATTAACTTCAACTTTACATTATAATTTATTTGATCATCATTATAATTATATATAAACATTTATTTTTACTTATCAAAAATACTTTTTAACTTAATAATTCTATTTTAATGCAATAATTAATCATTACATTAATCAAATAATTCTAAATTAAATAAATCAATACCAATCAATACCTGACCACAATGCAAGATTGAAATCAAGACCACAACAACACCGACAAACCAAACCAACCATATGGACAACACTGACAGGGTGTGAAAATCGGATACTCATCCTTTTCAAGGATGATGGTTGAAACAGGGGACCAAATGTTACCTCCGTTCAATAATTCTATTGGGTTTAAGGCACACTTAGACCTTTCAATTTAGGTGGAGTCAATGCCTGGTACCTGCAACCTGCAACACACAAAACGATCGTGCATATACACATATACATATAATCATACATACTGTGAAAGGAAAATTATAATGTCACAAGACACTGACAAAGTGAGTGATGCGAAACTGTCCCTTTCACCCAAACACATTAATAAGACATCACTAAACAATCACATCAAATCATAATACAGTCAGGATAATATCAATCACAATATAATCACACAATAGTCATGGTAAGCCAATTACATAATGCTCATGATCAAATAAAACCATATACTAATCGTATCATGTGCATAAAACTCAAATAACAGAAATGTTATCACAAGCATCATCATAACAATAAGTCCAACATCAAACAATGTACCATAATGTCTCAATCCAAAACAAAACAACTATCAGTCTATCAAAGAAAAGTATGAGGGGCACTACATGGTGCCCATGAGATGTATGTATGTATCTTTATATATATGTATACCTATATATCTATCTCTCTCTATAGATAGATACACACATATATGTACATATAAATATAAATATACATATACATATATACATATGTGTGTATATATATTTACACACACATATTATCATGTTACACCCAAGCATATTCTTGAATGTATAATCTATTTAAAACACATAGTTTGAGGAAGAGATAAATGTTAATCACTAGGTTAGATGAGATTTAATCACTATTTTGAAATGTTTAATTGTTTTGGCTTTAGGTATTTCACATATGACCAAGAGATTTATGCTTTGGTGCAAGTGGTGAAAATTTGGAAGCACTATTTGTTGAACTCAAAAAGACCATTGCTTAAATGGACTGTTGACCATTGCATTGCCTACAAGATTAGTAGAAGGTTGAGAAAGCACACTATGATATAAAGGGACTTTGTTTCTTAAAAAATCCACTTAGTCATTAAATATAGAAAAGGTGTAAATAATTTAAGCTTGTTGATTTTTTTCAAGACCATCAAATTGTTGTTTGTAGTTAATACTTTTCCTCTTCTTTAACCCTTTATAATTTAAGTACATATATGTGAGGGATTATGTTTACAAAGAGAAGTTTGGAGAGTCATATTAGTAGATTAAAGAAGGTAGGAAAGATGAATTTATTCATAAGACTAATATTCATGTAAATAATGCTCATAAGATGATTAGTCTTATTGAAGTGCATTTACCCTTATGGTGGAAACTTGGGCCACTAAAACATATCAAATTTGTATAATACTATATTAATTAGCCACACATGTAAAGTGATGATGCTAATTATGTTTGACATTGTAAGAGGTGACATGTTATTAATCCAAGCAATTGGAAACTTGACTTAGCTATATCAACCACTTTAAATCCAAACACTACCATGTGAAAATATAATGATAGATTTTGTAGGCGATCTATCTATTACAAGAAAAGTGCATGGACATCTCTTTGTATTTATTGAAGTGTTTAGAAATTTAGATGAATGTAAAATATAGATGAATATAATTTGTATTAAAATTAGATTTAAAATTAGAAACTTTAATAAAACCCTTGAAGTTGAGGAAGTAGGGGAAATGGATACAAACCCTAGAGAGAAACTAGAGAATTTAGTGAATTTAACCTAGATAATTTATTTTAAATTTATGTAGAATTTTTAAAATTTAGGAAAATGTAGAACATGTAGGAATATAATTCTAGTATTATATTTAAATTTAAAACTATAAAGTATATTGAATCCCTAGAGTTGAGGAAGCAAAGCAAAGAGGTACAAACTCCTAGAGATGAACTAGTGAATCTAGAGTTCATTTAACTTAGAGAATTTATTTAGAATATATGTAAGATTTTTGAAATTTAGATGAATGTAGAACATGTATGAATTTAATTTAAGTATTAAAATTAAATCTAAAATTAGAAACTATGTTCAAAGGTTTCTAGAGTTAAGGAATTAGAGGAAATAAATTTACAAACCACAAATAGGAAATAGTGAATTTAACCTAGAGAATTTATTTGAAATCTATGTAGATTTTAAAATATATATTAATGTAGAACATGTAGGAATTTAATTTTGTTAGAAATTAGAATATTATGATACTAATCATTATAAAAATAAAAAATAAAAAATAAAATGAGAATCATAAAATGATAGATTTTACACATTACACAAGATATGCATAGGAAAAATCTTTTATGGTAAAAAACCCCATAAAACATAATTTATTAAAAAATTTACAAAAAAATATATTAAAATAGAGACAAAATCTGGGGACACTCATCCACAATCTTCCACATGACCAATAATACCTTATGTGCATAGTGATATAATTCACTATAAATATCCAAATTCTCTCACTCTCAAATGAGAGAGAACCTCCTTAAATATAAGAGAAAGGGTGAAAAAGTACCTAAAAGGGTATTAGTCACATCTATTCAACAATCACCATTCAAATTAATAATCTAATATTTATTAGACTATAATTATTTTAAATGCGATATGCTTGATAAAATATATAATATCTAAGGTTTTATAATCTTATATTAGAACAATATATAAATTTTATAAGGGTATGACCCCTAATAACATTACGTTTTAACAAATTTTATTAAAATTAAATCTAAAATAAAAAACAATATTCAAACCTTAGAGTTGATAATGTGGAGGAAAGAGATCTACAAACCTTAGGGTTCGAGGAATTAAGGGAAATAAATCTATAAACTCTAGATAGGAACTAGTATATTCAACCTAGAGAATTTATTTGAAATCTATATAAAATTCAAAATTTAAAATTTACATGAATGTATAATGTGTAGGAATCTAATTTTTATTAAGATTAAATTTAGAACTAGAAACAATATTCAAACCTTAGAGTTGAAAAAGTAGGGGAAATAGATATGCAAACCCTATGGTTGAGGAAGTAGGGGAAATAGATCTATAAACCCCAGAGAAGAATTAGTGAACTTAATCTAGAGAATTTGATTAGAATTTATGTAGAATGTAGAATTTATATGAATGTCTAGAACATGTAGAAATCCATTTAAAAATAAATAAATCTAAAATTAGAAACTGATATTCAAATTGTAGAGTTGAGGAATTAGGGATGAATACAAATCTAATATTTTGAAACATTTTTATACAAATAAAAAGATTATACATACCTTATCTTTGTTTGGTGTATCTTTGTACCTTTTTCTTTGGATATTTTTTGTTCCTTTTCTGCTAAATATTCCCACATCTTTTTTTTCCTTTTCTTTTATTTCCCATTTCCTCCTTTGCAAAACATCTCCAAGATTCTTTTGCCAAATATTTATTCCTAAAAATCTTAAAATTGCAAACATTTTTTTTTTTTTTTGTAAATTCACTTGTAATAAATCAAAATTTATGAATATTTCATTTTTTTTTATTTTCTAAAATTCTATTAAGTTCATACTAATATATAATACATATAAATATTTTTAAAAAATGTTAGTCTTGGGACCTTGGTTTGAAGGTCATTGAAACAAATTATTTTACTATTTTTCATGGCCATCAAATTACCTTTGAACAAAGGCATTAAGAAGGCCTCTCACCTTGTATGAAATTTCACTCAGAATTTAAGTGTCAAACTTGAGGTTGGACCTTCAACTGGAATCAATTAGATGAGATAATTTGTAGGATCATCACTCAAAATAAGTTTCCAAATGAGCATAATTTTCAATACATTTAGTTTGATTATTATATTTATTTTTTATTTTCTATTGAATATAGGTTTTTCAACAATCATCAAGGTCTATATTCCACACACATGGAGAAATAGTACAAAATAAAAATAAAAAATGAATAATATTTATGCATTAGATATTGATGTCCTTATTATAAAAAAATAGAGAGTCAATTCAAATAAATACAAAAAAGTTATGATCTATGGAAGTAACCTATGTCTAAATTATAGTTAATCTCATTTAAAAAAAATATAAAAAATATATGCAACAAAAAATTATGAAAAATATTTCGACACTAGATATTAGTGTTACGAATCTATGCTCAAAATTTTATAGTTTTGTCCTTTCTACAAAAGAAGTTACATTCTATGGAAGTATCATCACTTTTAAAAATAATGTTAACTATAAAAAATAAGTTAGTAAAAGTTATGTTAAAAATCACAAATTATTTTTTAAATTAAAAAATACATTATAATCTACACACAAAATCTTAAAAACTATCAGTTTGCATTATCTTTAAAATCTTAATGATTTAGTTTCAATAGGTGTCAAAAGTGGAATTTTGGTTAAAAATATTGATTTCAATGTCCTACTTTGACCAAAAAAGAGAACACACTATTGTGGAATCACCTAGGATATCAAATTTATGAAAAAATAGTTTAAGATCCTTTAGGGGAAATGTGAGGATACAACTTTGCTTAATCCATAGGGAACATCTCCATTCAATGTTTTATTTTTCTGGGGTTATGGTCCCTCCTCTTTTGTTTCTCTTGCATGGTGTGGTGGCTACAATTTTTTGGCTACAAATAGATTCTTGTATGTATGATATCTTGTTGTTTTTTAATTCTTAATTGTTAAAGGGAGGAGTCCTTTCAAAACCTTTACTTTACCTTTAATAAATTAAGTGCATGTTGGTAGTCTTGAAAAATAACACGTATTGGTATTAGTAGTACTATCCACATTTTTCATTAATTGTTAACTATTAAATTTTGGACTTATGAATGATTACTTTGCTAAATAAGATGTTGAGGGTTATACATGTTATTTTACATAGCTTTGTATATTCTAAAATATGCATAGTTCTTACTTGAGATTTATTCACAAGGATGTCCATTTCCTTTAGCACGAAAATAATCCTAGATAAAACTTTAGAAGTGTCTTTAGTCACTTAACCTAATTAAGAGGTCAGGAGATTTGTCTATTATGAGGCAATACTTGAAAATTAATCCAGTCAAAGATTGATATTATGCAAAACTCTTCATGTTGGCTCATACAAAGAGATCCATTTGGTATCAACATCTTTTTAAATTTATTTCTTATAACTGTTTTCTAAACAAATTATTTAAATTTTAAAATTTGTTTAGGACTTCAACAAAAGTATGAGCGAAGTTCATGTGGACTATATTTTTATCTGTTAAAATTATAAAAAAATTGCTCTTAATTTTGAATGCTAAATTCATTCTATGGGTCATGCGGTGAATGCCAATTATATAGTGAAAAATAAGTTTGTATAATTACACAAAGACCATTTCTATGACCTTGTATTATTGAAGGATTAACCCACAATAGTGAGTCCCACTTGCATAGGACAAAAAAACTGGATGTGAAAGGAGAGGAAAGTTGTGAAACACCTTTGTTCAAAAATGATTACATAATTACCTTTGAATGATGGCCTGTTCAACATTTAATATTTTAATATTTTTCTGAACATGGAAGGTATCTTCGAATGAAGGTACCTTCAAACGAAGATATTTGTATACCTTCATTCGAAAGTGCCTTTGTTCCAATGTCTTTCAAACATACCCTTAGATTGCCCTTTCTACCTTAGTGCTCAGATTTTGATAAAAAAATTCTAGTTTCTAACCTTGGGTTGGATCAACAAAGAATCAACATGACAAGTTAATTTACAATATTGTAGCCCTCAAAATAAGCTTTCCAACAAGTATAATTTTGAGCATGTATTTAATTTGATTAATATTTCTTTTCTATTTTGTTGTGAACATAGGGTTTTCACCAAACATCAAGGTCTCTATTCTACACACATGAAAAAATAGGAAAATAGAGAAAAATATTTATGAACTATGTATTAATGTCCTTGTTTCAACAAAAAAGTTAGTTTGAATATATAGAAAAAAAAAGTGTTATGGAATAAACTTACGTCTAATGTATTAATTAATCTCATTTCAAAATTTAATAAAAATAAAATGCAATAAAAATTATGAAAAATATATATGCACTAGATACTAGTGTTATGAATCTATGTTTAAGAATGTATAATTTTATATTTTTGTAAAAAAAAGTTATGCATTATAGAATAAATGTCATTTAAAAAATAAATTATTAACTATAAAAACAAGTTATTAAAACATAAATAATTTTTTTAGAAATAATTTAAGTTTTTTATTAAAAAATACATTTAGATTCTACATACGAATCTCAAAAATTACTAGTTCACAATTTTGAAATTCTTAACGATTTAGTTGCTATGGGTGTTAGAAAGTAAAAATTTGGTTAAAAATATTGATTTCAATGTTTCACTTTGGTAAAAATGTGGGACACACTATTGTGGGATGACCCTAAACCTCCATCTACCTCTACATATATCAATTTTTTGACAATTGTTTACTTATCTATACCTCTAATTTCATTCAAATATTTTCTAACCATTTTAAATATATTACATGATGTTGTATTCTTTTTCATTTTACAAATAAAGAGTAGATGACATTGGTGAACATGATTTTAATAGTATACACATACATACATGCCCAAGAAGTGTTATCTACTACTATAACTACATCTAAGAATAGTGTAATAAATATATATTTTCCTATACATCCCATTTCTTCATATTTAACAAGATAGTTTACCCATTTCCAATCACCGTTTATTGATCAATGTGCATTAGAAAAGTTAAGAATGCCTATAAAAGATAAAATAAATTATATTTTGAGTAGACTATCATAGGACAACCTCTAATTAAAGCATGAAAGTAACAAACAAACAAATTTTGTCATTTGTGTTACTCACACCATCTTTCTAAATTGAATCTATATTGTACTTCCACATGCAACAAGCTCCATCTATTTTTTTAATATATTCATCATATTCCAAAGCATATGAAGATATTTTTCTTTTGTTTTCCATCTTATACTAATTTTTCCTCTTTGCCTATGATTTATTTTTTATGAATCTTATCAAACATGTTTTTCTATAACTGCAAATCCTTATTCCTACCATATTTTCAACTAGAAGTCTTACAACTACATTATATGAGGGGTTCATTTTTATTTTCATTCTTCACCAATTTAATGAATGAGTATTTTGACACCTAATTAATCTTTTTTTTAGCAAATCCCATTTATACCTCATTTTTTATTTGGTTTTCCTTTCCCTTTCTATGCCATATATTTATTTTCGATCACTTTTTGAGGCGGGTTCATTAATATTACTATTTTTGCTACCTTGGGACTTCTTTGTAACATCATCTCTAGTATTGTCATGCACTTCATTACAACATTCTTCTAAGGTATTCAATTGTTCATCAACATATGGTGTAAATCTTGATATTATAGGTTGATTTGCTAGTGTTGGACCACACACATTATTAAACTATGACATTATGTTTTGATGAAGACCCTTTACCACTTCTAAGAAACTTGCTAGTATTCAATGTCTCATGAATTAGAAACTATATAAAAATGTTGTCATGTTTAAAAGACTTAACACTAACAATCTCAGTATCATCTATAACAATGAAACTTAATAGACATAATCAACAAAAATAAAAATAGATCCTTGCGGCCTAGATGTACTAATATTCAATATCACATATAACAAAAAAAACAAACAAACAAAGAAATAAGAGGATCTTATATTCATACAACAATAACAAAGTTATCACTTGCATCTCACCAACTCACTAATGCATGTAGTTGTCTATGACTCATTATAGACAACATTACATGAAGAAAGTAGTCAGACGACATAAAAGAAACTAAAGAAAGGAGTCCAAAACATAATTCTTTTAAAGATGTAAACATTCAAGAATTGAGTCAATATGAATTAAGAGCATAACAAAACATGTAAAAGAATAATGTAGATTTTTAATTATATTTATATGAATACAAATTTGATGAAACCCACCAAATTATAATATAATGGAGAAAAAAATGGTTAATCTTGTGTGATTGTAAAATGGTTGATGTAAATGTTAGGTGATTGGAACCATAGTCCAAAATATGAGTGGTGATTTCAAGAAGATTAAGGTCTCAACAATAACATGGGGTTATAATGGTGTTGATGAAATTGGTTCTTATAAAAGTTGAAATTGAAACATGCCTCCAAAATTCTAATTGATTCTCCATTAAAAATGTATAGTCTACTATGGAAAAAAAATTGTGATATAAATACTTCATAAATAAATGGGTGATGACTTGACACCCATTTGATGATAAATCATAAGTTCTTGGCAATTTGGACCTTGGTTGTTTCATTATATTCACCAAAATCAAACTGATCAATATAAACTATTTGTCAATTGACAAAATTTTGTGACTAAAATAACTCTTGTTATACTACCAAGTGATTTGATACACACAAATATTTAAATCGTTTTAAGCTAAACAATACCTAGAATAACTCTAAAAAATATAAATGTGTAGTACAATAACTCTAAAAAAATATAACTAGCAATCGCACCTAAGGGTGCAATGGGTACGCCGAAGAACACAACATGGGGAGTCCATCGAGTGTCACAGGCTATTAAGCCAAGATGGCCGTATGCCTGCCATACCTGCAATCGAACAACCTGTGCATTGCTCCGTGCATCCGACAGGTCTTTAGCATATTACCTGCAGATCATCTGTACCCATCCAGACCGTATGTTGTTAACAACTTGGAGGCTTCATTGAGGTTGGCGGCGTAGGGGGCACGGCACTGGCTGATGGGTATTAATGCTCTACTGCTATAGTTTCGCCCTTGTCAGGTGGAGAAATAGCCGACGTAAACGACGAACGACTGTGATGCATTCGATCACGGGCGATTGGGTCTCCACCATTCTGCATCGTTAGATATGAAATGGGCTGCAAATGTTAAACGTGGGAATGCCTTCGACATAAATATGAAGTGCTTGATCTTTAAACTATAAATATCTAACCAAAAAAACTATAAATATCTACTAATATAATTCATTAAAATCTCTCATTCATTCATTCACTAATATAATTCTCCAAGTACTTCAATTTTTTTTTCTTTTCTTTTCAAAATTGTATTATAATCACAAAACTATTGAATGGGTACAAATTTTCCTATCTTGTTTCAGTATTAGTGGGCCCACACTACCATAGGTGGACCCACACTTAGTTTCTGCATCCCAGCTCATACACTCAGGAAATAGATATCTTGAAACGCATTAACTAAAATTTTTTATTTCAAATGGTTGCAAGTTCAACTCGCAAGCCCTTATCGGCCACAATCAACCTTATCACAGAAAGATTAAAAAAATAATTGACAGACCCTGCATCCACGTTTTCATTCCAATAACGTCAATAGTCTTATAAATTGGGTAGACACGTTTGCTACAGAATTTAGGATCTCTTTGGCCCCTTTCTGCCATTATTTTATTTGCCGACACACCAGGAGTCATCATCACTTCTTCTCTGCACAGGTAATCTAATTCATTGTTCAGCTCAATTTCGTGCGTTATTCTACTTGGATTTAGGTCGTTTTAAATTTTCCTGGCCGCCCGAGATCGCCACTATTCAACAGAGTGAAACATGCAATTGAAACCCCCGTAATTACCCACCACCTATTTTCAGGGGCTAATTTAAGTTGCCAGAGATCATTCCATACTTCAGCTGTCCCTGTAACCTTTAGATGCTTAATTTTAAATTAATGATTCATATTGATATGGTAATTCTTCATGTGGGTAAAGCTTGGGATTAATTGCCGCAACTGAGGGACAGCCGGCCTATCTTTTGGCCGTACGCAATGTTCTGGATGTGGAATTTTAAACAATTTTGAGCACTTTTAACATGTCTTCTGGAAATTAAAACTCGGGGATATATATTGGTAATTTCAGTACTTTTACCACCTGAGCTCATCCCATTATGTGAGCCCATGAAGAGGTACTAAAATAAAATTCAGGTTTCTAACTTAATTGATGTAAACCGCTTGCCATTCAATTTATGCATCTGATGTAACAATTGATAGTCCACTACAGCAGGATTTCACTTGTTTTTGGAAGCCAGTTCATGACTCATATTTCAGGAAACGACCTGAACATAAAATATCATGCTACGGCTTAACTCTCGTCCACCCTTGCTTCTACTACTAAAATCTATCTCTTTTGTCTGATTTTTGTTATTCTCGGTCCGTAGATAGCCTGGGAATTTCGCTAAGTGTTGCATCATTTATTTTATCTGCCTTTGCCGCCTCCAAGGCTTTCTCTATTATAGACTAAGCATCTTTTCCACTAACTTATATCCTCGTTTCTTTATCATTTCTGCTTCCGGTTTGCCATCTCCTGTTGCCTGACCTATGTTCGGTCGCCTCTTAGTATTGGTAGTAGTTCTTGGAGTCAATTCTTTGTCTCCTTGAGCAGAAATTTCCTGAACTTGAGGTGCTTCAGAATCTCAGATGTCTGCAGGTCGTCATTGAAGAGAGGATTTACTTACGATTGAGAGAGACGTCACTTTGGCTATGGCAGGGACACACTAATCCAAGGTGCAGAAAGCTGCTCCACATTTCAAAAAGCTGCACCTTCGCCCTTAATTTTCTGTTATCGTCGAACTTAAAGTTCTTAGGCCTATTCCAATAAGGAGGAGGGAGATCACTTTGCGGGTCCCGCTTATGTTACATGGAGTTTCTTACTCCTAGTCCTGCAATTTCTCTTGCCTTCTGCTTTTTTGGAATCCATCTTTTTGGTCCGATTTTTCAACCTCAATTGCCGTTGGGCAACCCCTTGCTAAATGCCCATATATATGACACAATACATGCTTGAATATGACATTCTCATGGTTATCTGCTTCTCCGTTACGGTTCCATTTGTTGGTTTCAGTCAAAGTCTCTTTGGTTAGGGTTTGCAACTTTGCTCAAATCCAGCTGCACACATATTTTTGCATATGTTAATTGTTTCCTGTTAATAGTGTCTGAATCCACACACTTTGCCTGAACATTTCAAGGCTTAAAAAGGATGGATGCCCTCCAGAGTTGAATTGGAAGATTGTGAACCACAATCAGTCCTGAGCCTCCAACGACTCATATTGCACAAAGCTAAAACTGAAATTCCAATATATCATAAACAAACTAGAATTTTCATACAATTATTTCTCAAGAGTCAAAGGCCATTATTCGATCCTTTTTGAGGGTAAAAACTGCCTGGAAGTAGCCTCAAGCTCCCATTCCATATTTGCTAATCCCTTGGCTATTCATGCCTCTGCTACCGATGCAAAATTATCTCTTTACCTAGTACTTTTTCTAAGACAAATCTCGAGTTTACCATTTTACCTCCTCTTGATTGAACTGTATTGTAGGGTCCTCTTATACTGCTTTTATGCAGGTGGACTTCAACCGCAGATTGCAGTTTATTTCACTCTCTGTGTATGCTCTCAATGAGGCCACAGTTCTGCTCTTCTCTGCTGAGCTGGTCTGGGAAGGATTTGTACCCTGAAGGAGTTAAAAGTTTGGTTTCTTTGTGAGCAGGTGGAACCGTTCAATTTCCTTTTTATTGAACTCTATTACAGGTTTCAGTTTTGCTGCTTTATGCAGCTTGACTTCATCCACAGATTGTATTTATTTCATTATCTACATATGCTGTCAAGTCAGTCATGGTTACAGCTTTTCTCTACTGGGCCAGTCTGGAAGGATTCATGCCCTAAAGGGGTTAGCATTTTGATCTTGTTTGGGAGCAGGTGGAACAATAGTAGCATTATATTTACATGTCAACTACATGGCAAACTGAAAGTGTAAATGGAATTCAATAACATGGGTTTAAAATAGGAAAAACACAGCAAATTGCTAAAATACTCATGAAAACTCATTTATTATTGTTATTCCATGACAATTAGAGTAACTGGAAAGAGAAACAAAGTCCAAACTTCAATTAGAAGACATTAATAAAGATTCAATGTTGCTAGTTACTCTTGAACTCTCCTTAAGTATCAAATTTTCAGTCTTAGATACATATTGTCATATACAAACAAAATTAGAGAATACAAATAGCCTTGAAGCCAACCATAACTAGAATCATAAAGCAGAAGTTCTCCACATGAACATGGTCACGGTCATCCAAAACCTCGTTCAAGATAGCCAAATTCTCTTGGCTAAATGAACTCTTCTCCTCACCAGCCGTGATCCATTTGGAATCAAGATTAATCTGATTGAGAACAATTGGTTGATCATCTTCAACACTACTTGAGAATATCATGACAAATTCATAACTTCTTGATCTACTAGAGTATGCTAGAAAATTCAAAAATTATTGGAAGTCATAATTAGAAAGTATCTAACCTCAAATTTTGTTCAACTGAAGACAGAGGTACAATGAACGAACACCAAATTATTTATCTATTGTTGGCTGAATGTGTTGCATTTCTTAGAGTGTAAATGCTCAAATACACTTTAAGAACATTCACAAGCTGAAGAACTGCACGGCCAGGTTAGAATTTGCATTGTCATCTAATGAAGTGATTTGACATCATGGCCAAAGTACTCCTCCATTGCACTGACATTAGATTAATTGCAAAACAAAATTTACTAATAGACCTATGTGATTGAATTTCATTTAATGTATAATAAATCTGATTGCAAATTATTAATTTAATAATTAATATTTGGTGTTAGTTTTTTCCTTAATTCTACTGCGCATATATCAGAGAAGAAGCTCTTTGATTGCTTGTACAATTTCAGCTCCACTATGGCTGCTCATCTTTCCTCTACTTAGGAAAATAATCTGGAAATTCACCCCTATTCTCAATCCTTTTATGACGGACTATACTGGATGGAGTGATTTTAAAAATAACTTGCATCATAAATGTGACAATGCATTTAACAGTCCCATCTAGCACCAATGATCTTCTAATTTGGCATGAGTTTGCTATCACCATTTTGCATTTTGGACCGTATTGCCTCCTTTGACCTATCCATGGCCATATAAAAATAATCCATGGGGTCTTTTCCCATCAACCAATCTCGACTCTTTGACCAAGGGCTCTCAAATTTGCACAATCTCATGTGCATTTATCCAAAATGCTTCATTAAACACAAGGTGTGAAATACTATGTGCCCCAAAGTTTTCAAGATGGGGATGACAATAAAAAAAAGGGGAAATTTTTAAAATATATGAATTTTCAATTATTTATAAGTTTGAGGCATTCATCATGTACATTATAGAACAATGGCCTCGTGCCCAATGCATGAAATACAAAGCACTAGACCAAACAACAATGGCCTTGGGATAATTATTTTTCCACTAATATATCTGAGATGCACCTTGATCCAACCCTCCCTAAAACATTCCATGTGCTGAAGGGTGACATGAAGCAGTCAACATTGGGTTGTGAGTATCCTAAAGAGGACACAATTTGCCCCATTTTGTTTATTGTAGTAATGCAAGTTCCCTGCCCACATGTTGCTGCAAGAAAAAGGATCCATGAATCCAAGCTCATTAGAGCCTCCATTACAGTTTGATTTTTACCTCTCCGAGGCTGCAACTTTAATGGTTTTAAATCTCCATGGCCTAGTGGTTCAAATACTCCATATACAATATCATAGCGTGAATCAATATCATCTTTATGGTTGGTGCAGGACTCCTTTCAGAGGAGTAGGTGTTATTTATATGAGGACCAAGACATGGTAAAGTCATACCCTCTTTCAGAATTGATGTTTTTTCCACGTGTTGGTAGAAGTCGATACACTTTCAAAATTGATGTCTTTTTGAAATGGTGTCAGATCAAACCTTCTATGTTGTTGTTTTACAGACCTAGCTACCACTGTCAAGGATAGAGAGATTATGATGATGGTTATAAATGTTATATTTCTGTTCACAAAATAAGGAACTTGAACGAAATTCTCAAGCAAACTGACTTTTTTTCTTCTTGGTGTGTGTTTTTTAAATTTTTTAATGAAACATTTCCATAATTTTTAATTGGGGATGGCCCTAGAGATGTTTCCTAGCCATTCCCATTGTTAGTACTGAAAGTTGTGTGTTCCCAAATCCTTAAATCTAAGCTATTCTCGAGTGTTAGGGGTGTCAAACTCAAGACATGCAACTTATGGCTTATGGTTAGGCAGGGACAACAATGGACTAATTGATAAGAATGGGCAGTTCCTTCTTTTGCTTTAGGCTCTATTAGGCCAAGGGGGGTGTTCCCTGAGGTGTTATCTTTAAGAAGATCAAGGAGAAATTGCATAAGAGTGGACCTTGAGACAAACCATACTCATTGCATAGTAAACTTCAATTTGACTGTCACTAACCACATTTATGCTAATTCACTGATACAAGAAATTTACACCTCCATTAAGCAGATTCACAACCATGTAAGGAGCCCTAAGATACTTTCTTATTAACCCATAATGATATTGACCTTTTAGCATACACTCCTACATGGATATAAGAGAACAACAATGCACACCCCACTTAAAGTAAAAGCTTGTCGAAATCACTGAGATTATGCACAGTTGGTAAAGCTGTTAATGACCACCTTTGTTAAAATATTCATATTTTGTTGTTTCAAATATAATGATGTGATGAAAGATTGTGCATGTAGCAGATGGGTGACTTTATCTAGTAAGGGCAACATAGTCTATGTTTCAAAAATCAAATAGTAACATGTGTGTAATCCAACATAAAGCATTATAATGAAGCTGACAACAAGGGATATGCCTCACAATCCCCCACGCATAAGCTAGGTTCTATGCATGTACACTGAAAAACACATAGAATTACAACATATCTAGTAGAGCATACCTCAGTAATCCATGAGCAAATCACAAATTTCATACATTGTCTTGATAAGATGCATTTCAAAAGATTTTTAAGGATTTTTATAGTCTTCTAGTTGACAGACTATTCAAGAACAACATTCAGATTAGCAAATGTGATCAGGATGATTGATAAAACCATCAAAAATTCATACAATTCTCATGGTGACATTCAAATAGATACTAAATTTGCCTATTAAAATTATTCCTTGAGGATTACATGGTCATATTACATCACATGGGAGAAAACCTAGAAATATTTCAATCAAATGCACTTGGCCCACAACAGAATGTCAAAACAACAATCTACAACTCTTCTTTTGTGTTCTACAACCTCTTCATCCATCCCTATGCAAAAATGAAAATTGCATGTATATGTCGATGCATCATTCTCCAATGATTGTGGAGTGAGAGCTAGGGATGTCGCAAGTTCTCATGTCACCCATGCTTGCTAGCATCATCTTCACATGGCTTTGGTACTTGAGAGTTGAGACCATGTCACCTGCATCAACAACCATGCCCATTCTACACAAACGATGCCTCTGAGGGGCTCACACATGTTGAGAGGTGTTTGTATCTTATCACTTTTATTTGAGGCCATTAATAGCTTCCTTCTAGTGTAGAGAGGTAGGTAGGGTTTCTCATTTGAGTGGTGTGGGTTGTTGGAACCCTATTAGAAATATTGTAAAATTTGTCTGTCTTTTCCCATTTTGTAAATTTTGCCCCCAATGTTGCCTATCTCACCCCTTGTATGATCTATCATATGTTGAAGGTACCATTTGTCAAATAAATTTGTTTGTTTGTGGGGATTTTGTTCCTATACTCGAGCTATGGCCTTTCGAGCGAAATTGGGATCTATGGACTAGCTTTAGGGTTCTAGGTCCCCCAAAACCTTGTCCCTTGCTCCCTTAGCAATCTTCTTGTGTGTTCTCTAGACCATGGGTCCATGGGTGGACTTGAGATTGAGGGACTTTCTTTAGGTTCCCAATCCTTGCGAGGCCTTGTTCCTTAATATCCCTTTTGTCCCGAAGTTTCATGACTCCTTGGAACCCTTAGACCTTCGATCTTGACCTCATATGTTCCCCCAAAGCTCAAACCTCCAAACCTTTGCACCAAGTTCCCAATGCAAGGTCTACCATGTTCCCTCAATCCCCATGCCAGGTCCTTTTCCCCTAGACCTAGTTTTTCCCACCTCAACTCTCTCGACTCAATTCCAAGTCCTCAAGTCCCTCCCAAACCTAGATCCACCAGGTGCCATAATGTCTAGAATTTTGTGCCAAGGGTCAGCATGTTCTTCCAACTACCTCAACAACTTTCATATTGCCACTAAAGTTCAATTCAACCTTGGTGACCTCCAAGATGTGATTTTCCCACCCAAAAACAAGATTCAACCTCATGGGCATGTTTCCGTATGCATTTTTCAACAGTGGATGATGCTCATCTACACAAATCACCATTAATATGGTGGGTGGATTTGAATATTCAAAGCTACGTTAGATTATCGTGAGCAACTAGGGAACAAATTTCTCAAGTGCCATAAAGGCAAGTTTGTTTGCCATTCAAGGGGTTGGTGATTTTGGTTTTCAATAGATTCACACAGACGTGCTTAGTTTAGAGTTCAAATCATGTACATGCAGTGCTTCAAGAGGGCAATGAATATTTGAAACGTATGAAGGTCAAAACATTGTAAAGGGTATCAATAGTTGAATGTCTCCAAGGTTATTTGTGCTACTTTTAGGGAAATTTGTAACACCTAGTTAGGGTTCCTCCCACCAGACTTGATAGTGTGCTTGTAATGCAGATTTGATAGATTTGATAGGTGTAATAGCATTTTTAAAACATCACAAACGCTTTAATGATCATTTCTACATTGCATATGGAATTTTGCAATATGATGTTGGATGATTAAGTATACTCAACTATTTGATACCTTGCATTTGATGCCTAGATCTATTCCTATATGTTGTGACTCATCATTCTTTCATTTGATAATCTATTACTCTATTACCCATTAGATAGGAACTGGTCCTTGGAAACAAATAATTCAATACCTTTCCTTAAAAGAAACAAATCTTTAATTGGTAGTTTAAAATTAGTTTCAACATTTGTGTAGCTCATAATTTAGCTGTACAAATGGGGAAAATGTCGTTTGTGAACCTTACCAATTGGTCATCTTGTGAATCATGTTTACTTGCTTTCATCTTGCACTTCATGCAATGATGCCCCTATTAGCTATATAAGAGGTCATTTGTGTAGTTGTTTAGTTTGTGGCCTAGTGACGATTTTTGGGGCCCAACGTACTTTGGATACAACATCAAACGTGATACCTTGCATCATCTTTCAACATTTTCAATCTGGTTTAGGATGCCTCTAGGAACATCGTCTTGGGTTTAAGTTGAGCCCAAAGCATAGGAGAGAATATCCATTCTTGTTAAGTGGCCTTTAACACTCAGTTTGTTGATGAATCCTTATCTTAATATCTTGAAAACACCCCTTGCCCTTGAAGGTGAAATTGTGTTCTAGGATTGCAGAGTAGTGATTTTGGAAACCAACAGGGGTTTGAGGAAAAGCATTCCTAAAGAGCTTTGATAGTAAGAAAAACTCTAGAGGTTTGAAGTTGAGGTTTTGGGGATTGGCATATTGAAGGGTGCTTAAGATGAAGAGGGCACTGGGGAATTGAGTTTTGGGATACCTCGCAAATAATATTGCATGAGTTCTAAAGGCATGGAAAACTCTAAAGGTCTTGAGGAGGAAGGCTTGGGCAAAGGAGAAAGGATTGGGAAAATAGGATATTGAGTACCATGGGAGGAAGTGCAAAGAGGGAAGGGAAAACTTGGAAGCCTAGGAAGGAAGAACAAAGGAATAGCAGGATTTAGGGATTGGGACTACAGTATACTCAAGGCAAGCAAGGATTAGGACATTGAGATACTTGGTATCACCAAAAATTGGAAGCAAGGAATGGGGATTTGGTGTACCCAATACCATGCTGCCAAAGAGAAGGAAGGTGTGAAAACCCATTGAGACTTGGGGTTCTGAGATATTGGGTGCAACTAGGGAATGGGGAATGAGTAAATTTGTAAGCTTGCAAACTATAAGGTGGCAAGGATTAGGCTTTTGGAATGCTTGATGAGACTTGGGAGTGAGGAATGAGATGGTTCGAAAGCTCGTGAATGATTTTATTAAGGGAGGCCAAGAATTGGAGTCTTGATGAACTTGATACCATTAGGGATTAGGAATTAGGGATAGAGCCTACCTAGTACCAAAGGAACTAAGGGAAAGGAAAACCCAACTGCTTGTTAGGGTGGTGAGGTTCCTAGATACAAAATACCATAAAGGTATGTTGATAGGGAAATGTTTGGGAGGCTGTGACATAGTTGGGATTAGGCTTTGGGAAATTTGATATTGCAAGGATTAGAGATTGGGGTGACCAATTCCTGTGGAAGGAAAGTGCATGGAGTGAAGCAAAAACCCATGGGAAAGAGGGGATTAGGAAAACGGGAATTGAGATGCACACATGCTAGGGAATTTTCTTTGAAAAAGGGCACATTAATAGAGGAAAGTTTGAAACTCTAGAGAACAAGACAATTTGGGGGGTTTAGGGAGCGAAGGAAAGACAAGAAAGAGGACGTGTGTATTGGACTTCGAGCCTACCACTTACGCACTATAAAGTTATTTGGATCTTCAAAGGCCTAGGCTTAAAAACACAAAAGGAAAGTGAGAGCCAAGGATGCAAGGATTTGGGGAAATAGAGAAGTACATCCTGGGAAGAGAAATCTCAAAAGTCCATTGGATTGGGGAAATTGGGAACATGGAGAAAAAGGGACCAAGGTACACTAGCATGTGAAAACTTGAAAACCTACTGAAGGCTAGAAATAGATCTAAACATCCTCATACTTAAAACTTTTTGAAATTTAGACACATGACCAAGTAATGAAAGGGGGAAAACCGGAAAAGTACACACTAGGTGACCAATTCCTTTGGAAGGAAAGTGCTTGGAGGGAAGCAAAAACCCATGGGAAAGAAGGGATTAGGAAAACGGGAATTGAGATGCACACATGCTAGGGAATTTTCTTTGAAAAAGGGCACATTAATAGAGGAAAGTTTGAAACTCTAGAGAACAAGACAATTTGTGGGGTTTAGGGAGTAAAGGAAAGACAAAAAAGAGGATGTGTGTTTTGGACTTCGAGCCTACCACTTACGCACTATAAAGTTATTTGGATCTTCAAAGGCCTAGGCTTAAAAACAAAAAAGGCAAGTGAGAGCCAAGCATGTAGGGATTTGGGGAAATAGAGAAGTACATCCTGGGAAGAGAAATCTCAAAAGCCCGTGGGATTGGGGAAATTGGGAACATGGAGAAAAAGGGACCAAGGTACACTAGCATGAGAAAACTTGAAAACCTGTTGAAGGCTAGAAATAGATCTAAACACCCTCATACTTAAACGTTTTTGACATTTTTGGAATTTACACACATGACTAAGTAATGAAAGGGGGCAAAGTATACATTAGGTACAAATTGACCGAAGGGGGCTCCATTAAAGGAATTCTTAGATTGGTTACCAATAATGGGCAAGGTAAGGCCAATGTAACAAAGGAGCACCAAACATAGAAAATTTTGCATTCTTTGGGTTGCTGCGGGTGTTTAACACGTACATCCTTGAAACTTTTTCGATATGAGGATTTTTGGAATTTCCATGGGGATGAATCCTCATGGAACATGGGTGAAATAGTGATGCCATCCATTTGACTAGCAAAGAAGCACTCTACTCATTTCAGTTAAACAAAAATGTATTTGAGGTTAATCTTTTAGGCACACAAATTTTGCAATGCTATGAAATTAGTGGCAAACCTTGCTGCACCTAGTCTCATGATCTCCTTTCCTTTAGTGAAGGATCTCATCATGCTTAGCCTCAGTTGCAAGAAATGCAACAAGACTTGCCCGTTCACTATTTTTTGGGCTTATAATCCATTTCCAATGGAAAACAATTTTGCCTTGTTTCCTGTTTTTTGTTATTCTTTTTAATATTATATAATAGGATATTAATTTAGTGAATATTATTTATTATACTATTATATATTATATTATATTAGTATATAATTAGAATAACAATATCAAATCTAATAATTAATTATTTATATGATTAATGGTATATAGAATGTGAAATTTATGTATATATATTAAAATTGTTTCTCATTTGTTTCTTATGCACAACCTCATCAAACCCCCTTTTTGTTGCATTTTCCTATTGCTCCTTTTTGGTAACATAGTACTCAACACCCTAGTGTGGTTATATATGAATTTGGTGACAAATCACCCCTCCACTGAAGATTTAACCCAATCAAGTTTTCCAATGCCCTTAAGGGTTAAAAATAAGGCAATGTGCTACATAGGCTCTGAAACAATGTGGGTATTTTTTCATGAGAAGTTTCCTTCTTGCCACACAATTTGCTGCAGTTTTTTTGATAAATTAGACTACACTTTGTGGTCTAATTGTCATCATAACCTTATCAAATAGTGAAAACATGTGGGTTGATTTCACTTTATTTGATGCATCTACCAATTTTAGGAAACCATGTTACTATCAGATGCAACAAGAAAGTTGTTCAAAGTATGTTTCCTTCTATTAGTCCACCCTTTTGACATAATGTTGCAACCTGTAATCTCCCATTACTTCCGATGCTCAACAACAACCTCACTAACATCTTGCACCACCTCTTTTAGCAAGTCAATGTTGAGGCTCTCATATAATGGGGCTTTGAAACCAAGATCTACAACTGCAATGGCCTCAATGTTGAATGAGATGCTCAAGTAATACCAATTTTTTTTTATCACCTTATTTGCATGTGTGTGAGTTTATGAACATTTTTCTTTGATCCCATGCTCTCCAATGATGGTTGGGATCTAGCTGTGGTGCAGGGTGCAAAAAAGGAATTCACATTTCTCCCACTAGTATTAGGTTTCTTGAAAGTATTATTTGGTGTGGAAGATGGTCTGGCATTAGAAGAATTATGCCCTAATGTTGGAAGTTTCTCCTTCAAATCCATGCCATCACAACCACTAGATGTATGTATTGATGAATCAATAGTATTTTTGTCCTTTTTGACTTTGCTTTCTGTATAGGCATGAAGAGATAAATTTGCTTGGTACATCACATCATTAAGACAACTCTTACAAGCTTTCACATTGTGTCCTAACAACTTTGTAAGATGCCATTTGAAATAGTTGATTCCCCCACCACTTTCATTCCCATCTAACTTTGATGAAGTCATGGACAAAGGATCCAATGGAGGATTATCTAACCACGCAATGAAATGAAACAACACAGTGGAACTCAATGAAACAACAAGATGACCTTTATTCCTTCATAGTCACAATGGAAGCACAATCTGCTGCAATGGGCTTCCAACATGCTAGGACTCAGTTGTTTGATTACAAATGGGCACAACTATGTGCAAAATATATAATCTGAATGGTATTGTAATACAATACCAATGTTGAGTTTCAAACTCAATTGTCTAACTTGAATTCTAATTGAACTACATTCAAATGATTGCAAGCAATGTTTATATAGTAGTTTCTAACATTAGAAGTGATCTTAGTTGGTTGCAAAGGGGCAACAAGCTCAATGTCAAGTGTAACTTGTAGTTGGCCAAATGTGTGAATGAACCTTTTGGAATGAATGCAATGATAATGCATTGATGAATCTTGATGTAGTTTATACCATAAGATCTCCCTGGTCTAATGAATATGGAAACATGTTCCTTTGTTGCCACACATTTCAAAAAGGTGTCGTAAGCCTTGAATAGTGAAACTAGATGTTGCTTTGTCATCCATGGTAGCAAGTAAAAAATTGAAGTATGACTATGCTAATTAGTATCTTCTAGAAATTGAATATGATGTAGGATCAATGTAGAATATGAATTACCAATGGTGAGGTGAAATGTGCGATTGTAGTAAGATTCGTAGTGACTGGAATGTTGTTGAAAAACCTACAAACAAGACAAGCAAATAACATAAATTTTTTGGGTGATGCAAGTTTGCCTTTACACCATGGGATGCTCTTGCATCAAGTTACATTTCAGTAGACTCAAATTGGGAACTTGTGTGCAATAACCCCATGCAAAATCTCATGGCATGATGAAATAGGCTGAAATAAAAAACACAATCATACCCTTTAGGGTTAAGAAAAATAAAAAATAAAGCACATAGCAGACTTCAGGTCTAGTCAAAAAATTAAAAAAATATCCAACCCTAGGAGCCTCTACTAGACTAAAATAAAACCCTAACCCTAACCTTAAAAAAATAGTTTATCAATTAGGGTTTAGGGTCTAGCAATAAATGATAAGATTTTTTTTTTTAAAAATTAGAAAAACTAATCTGGACCCTAAAATGCTAAAAATTAGGGTGATGGTTAGGGTTTATGACATTATGCATTAGAGTTAGAGTTTAAGAAATTTATAATTTTTTTTTGAGAAAACCTATCTTTGTCACGTTGGAGTTGAAAAAAAAATGAAATGAGAGTTTGAAGGAGCAATCCCAAATATGAGCCCTAGTTTGATGATCACAAAATGTTTGGTTTAGTGTTAACGCTTTCCCAAGAAAGTCTAAAATTTTGTCTACTTGCAATTAGAAGGTGATAAAATGACCAAAAATTAAACTTGGAGGGATTTATAAACAAAAAAACAGCCACCATTTTGAAAAACCTAGCAAAAAACCACTGTTTTATCAATTACTTGTGTTTAAAATGTGGCTTTCTCAATTGCCTTTGAGTTTTTATTGATTTGATATGGTGTTGACCAATTCTTAGATTACCTAGGCATGTTGGTTCAGACCAACATGTGCTGGGTACTTGCAGTTAATCACAAGTTATTCTCAGGTATTGCTTCCGTAGGTGGAACTATGTTATTATCAAGCAGACCTAGTTGCCCTGGGTTGCCAGAGCATTTAGACAAAATCCTACTAGACTCCATCTAAAAAAAAAATCTTTATATTTCAAATTACTCTTACATCAAACCTCTTCAAGTTTTATCCTTATTACAGCTGGAGAGAGGAGCTAAATAAAAATAAAGAAAACACCTTAGACTATCCTTGTTTCCATTGATATAATAACATTGGATTTGTTTAAATATGATCATTCTTGTTGTACACATAATTTATATCTTTTTGGTCTTTGTGTACTATTATTTGATTTGCGTACCTCTTCGCTATATCCTCCATACTCTTCTTCCCGTAGCCTAGGTAGAAGCTCATAACTTGATAATCCATTGCTTTTATTCAAACCGTTTTCTATTATCTGGCTAAAATATCAATTGCATATGATGATAAGAACTAATAATCTATACCAGATAGAGTAAAAGAATATAATGCAATAGAAGCTTTATTCAAATAGAGTTTGCTTACATATGGCTAAATCAGGGAAGACCATGCCAAGATTAGACACTTTTCTTGTCTACCATCATTCAATATAATAAAAGTCCCTACTATATAAAGCTCCGTAGTATCTAATTAACCATACATAGTATACGCCCTTGCACAGTAGAGTGAGTCCCTATCTATCTTGGTAGGTGTATGATGGGTCCAAGATTGTTGTAGACTAAAAATGTATGACTGAATCATGTTTCATCAATTTTGTTCATTTTGTTTGGAGGATTGGATCCATATGGTAGCGAGACTCTTAATAGGGTGCATGATGATGTTTCTAGCTTTTCCCTTAGTGGGTCATATGATTGCAAGGTGTATGCCAACTAGTAGAGGTTCTTTTTGCTACATTATATTAACATTAGACTTTGTAGAAGGGCATACTATTGATTTCGTTAATTGTATGCTATGACTTATCCCAACTTACACTTGTGCATGTATATTTTTTAAAATGCGTTGTATGGTGGTGAAACTTTGAACTTTCTTATTTTCTACCCATTGCAAGGCAATAAATACCTTTCCCTTTATTATATTTTTTCTTGTGGGCGCTATGTTTTACTTTTTTTTTACTTCATTAATTTGCAAAACTTGCTGATTTATGCAATATGGATAACGTCCTTTACAACATTTGTTATGAAATGTAGTAATTTGCTCTAGATCAAAATTCTTGATAACTTCAACATATTAATAGCTTCTTGCCTTGATGATAAATTCTTAATTTTTGAACCGAGCACAATGTCCTTCGCACTCCTACCATCCAATTTTATATTTCGTCTATATCATTCTCCTAAATTTTAGATGGTTCCTTCATTTGCTTCTTGTCATCTCTTGCTACTTGTTCATCTTCATTAATCTCCATAGTTTGAACAAAATAGCAGTTAGGAAACACTTCATAGTCCTCCATTTGCCGATGGAACAAACCATTGAGAGAACTTGTTTCATTGTAGAAGATGAATGCAGTTCCATGATCCCTTGGCTTTTGATTCCATGGGGCCTTGAGCACTCTTCTTTGGCCACCCTTATCTGGAGTCATAGTCATTCAAGGAAGTTGCTTCCTCACTCATTGCCAAATTCCTCAAATCAATTATATATACTGGCCTTTATTTATAATGGAGAGTATGTACTTTTCCTAGCTGTGGTCGGCTTTGGTTTCTACCAACCAATTTGACCCAATAATTTATTGTATGCTTTCTTATGTAAGGAGATGACAACAAAGTTTAATAGAAATGTTTGAGTTCTAATTATTACCTTCTATGCCATGAGAACTCCAATAGCTTCTATTCCTTGTTGGTCTACTCCTATCAACTAGAAAGGTAGCAGCCAAATAGTTGGCTTGCTTAGGCTTCTCCAAGTATCCTTTGGAAGTACATTCACACCAAATCCACTATCAATAATTGTATTTATTAGGTTCTTTTTAAGAAAATCCATATGTATCACTATTGGTTTCCTTGCCAAATTCATTGTAAAGAGCATGGGATCAATCACTTGATCTTCCAACAAGGGAGGTTCGATTATTGGGTCCTCATTATTCCTACTTCTAGATTCTAAATGGGTGGGAGTGTGCACCATTTGATCCCTCTTAGGTGTAGATTTGGTTGTAGCATTCCTAAGTTTGGGAATACTTTGCAATAATTCCACTACTTGAACTGGTACAATAGTTTGAAGCACTTGCCTTGCAATAATTTTATTTGATTCCAATTGATTTGTTACCATACCTACATGTTCATTAGAGTGTTGATTTTTATTATCCATCCCATGCTCTACCTTGGCTTATGCTTCACAAAGTCTTTCATCTTCTATATGGGCGTTTGGATACACAACTCTCTTTATTTGGGCTCGTGTTACCACTAGTACTAATTCATTTCGTTTAACATCAATCATGTTGATGTTTTCATTTGAATTTTTCTTTGGACATTCAATGTCATCATGATCACTGGGTCCACACCATCTACACTGTAGTCTCATACTACCATGACTTCTTGGGCAATCCCTTGCAAAGTGACCCCATTCACTCTATTCTCAACATTGTTTGGTAGGCTGATCCTTAGAGTCATTGAATTCGATCTCAACCTTCCTAACTATTATTTTGATGTGCATAACTGTTGATGAAATGTAGCTTCAGTCAGATATATAACTATGATCGTTATAAAACACCTTCATTATTATATATACGATATATTGCTCTTCATATTTAATATTTCTAATAAGCAAAATCGAAATTTATAATGCATGTATAAATACGAATTTTTGATAAAATGATTTTCGAATTTCACATTGAAATTAAATCGGAATTCCTATGAGTTGTATCTGCCATGTGTGAGGGGATAAATGTGCTAAGTTAGTTAATCTAACTAACACCCAGTTGTAGAGAAGGCCCACACGCCCAAAGGGACACGCCCTTTGAGCGGACGTGTCTCCACATGTGGAGACACGTCCTCTCAAGGGACGCACCCTTTGAGGCTTGGCTATCTACATTCATATAGGGATTCATAACAGTGAATGCATCATCGAAATCAATTAATGTTCTGCATTCAGTTCATTCGCCTATAAAGATAATTCTGGAAATCGCATTGAGTAAGAATTCTGGAAAATACATTTTTGACTTAGAATTATATTACACAGAATTTCTGAACTTAGTTTTTTCTTAGGTATTAGGATCCTATCCGTGAAAGGTTTGATTACATTTACAATAACCATTATTCTTCTAATTACGATAGATGCTTGGAAATGTGCCTTTATTGTTATGTGGCTTTATTGACTGCTCTCCCCAGGTAAAACATACTTGTGTACTTTTGTACTTCAAATTGTATGGTCAATCCTTAATTGATTGGCCTATCATTAGGAAAATCTCATAAAACATCGTTTTGGGGCAATCAGCTTTGGTGTGGTCTTCTATCTTACACCATGTACACCATAAGTCCCTTGACTCTTTGTTGGTCCCTGTCATGCCCAAAAATATTTGCTAGAAAAACCTAACAACATGTTTAGTGTTATGTCTCAGACCCTTATCGTGACCATGTACACCATAAGTCCCTTGACTCTATGTTGGTCCAACCTGTAAGTTTATCATATGGAGTATATCTCTCCACAACGCTTGAGCTGATCCCAATTCACTATCACTGCTTGTATCCTAGTTACCATCTTTATCATCTTTTCTTTTAGAGAGTGTAGACATCTTGTCCTCACTTTCTATATCCATAGTATTATTGTATGTTTATATTTACAATGAAGGTGGTACTATTTTCATTTTTTATTCTGTAATGAAAGAATTAAACCTTTGATGAACTATCTTTTTTTTCAATCCATTTGGCTACTTCTTTCTCCAATTATTTAAATAACTCCTTGAGCCTATGGTTTTAACTTTTAAGCTCTCACATTCTCATGTTTTTCTTGTTGGGCATTGTATATTTCCATATTGATTTCATTGTCATCCCAAAGCAATCTAAACTCTTGCACACAAACTTTCCGTAGCTTGTCCCACACATTTCGATTGGCTAGCTTAATCTTTGTGTACTAGTCAATTGCTACTCCTCTAAGTGTGGCTGGAAATGACAATAGCCAATAAGTTTTATCGTTCTATCCATTTTCAGCCCAAATGGTTTCATAGATTTTGTAGTGCCACACTAGATCTTCAGATCCATCACCGATAAATTTAGTTAACTTTTGCCTCTCTACAATCGAGACCATTGGTCAAGTCACCATTGCTTGTCCTTGACACGAGTTCAATGACTGGAGCCTTCTCCCTAGGAAGCTTTGATTCAGATGTTCTGGCACTCTCTCAACACTCTCTGACACATTAGAATTCTCAACCCTTCGAAAGATTTTGGTGATTCATACACTAGTATTGCTCATAGGGTCTCTTTTCTCCACTCCAATCCTTTTGCTTGATGTTTTTGGTCTGGTTGCTTCTTCTATCAATATGTCTCTGATACCACGAAGATTGTTTTCATATGTTTCCCTCTCTCCATTTGTGAAAAAGTCTTTGAACTATCTTATGATAAAGACTTTCCTTGTATAGAGGAAGCTTTGTTAGTTCCTCCACCCGAACTTGGTCTGTGAGATCAATACACCCTTCTTTAAGAAGGGAAGTTGTCTAGAAATTTCAACCCATTGATCCTTCATAAGTTGTTTCTTCAAAATTGGTTGTACAAAATCTCTTTTCTCAACTATGACTCCATCTTGCATTTCTGCTTCTGCTTTGGCTTTTACTTCATCTTTGACTTTCACTTTGTCTCCAAATCTAGACTACTGGATTTTTGGAGTTGGTTGCTTCTTATAGCTTCCTTCATTTTTGTTGTTCCACTAGTTGAAGGCATTGTTTGATTTCATGGTTTGGTAAGCTCTAATATTCTCAAGCCTTTTTTGGAGCTTAATGACATTAATTTCATTGGGCTCTATTTTAGGTATCAATGAGTATTGATTTACAGCGATCCTTTATGAATCTATCTCAACTTTATATAAGCAACAATGCCAATGTTTACTATTATTTGGCTAAAATATAAATTGCATATGATGATAAGAATTAATAGTGCATACTAGATAGAGTAATAGAATATAACCTAACAGAAGCTTTATTCAAATAGAGTTTTCTTAAATGTGAGTATATTAAGGAAGACCGTGCCAAGATTAGATACATTACTTGTCTATGGTCATTCAATATAAAGGAGGTTGATGGTTGTTGGTTAGAACAAAGCCATTGGGAATTGCTACAAATAAACTTGAACAACTAACCCAAAGACAAGTTAACTAACAAAATAGTTTGCTAACAAAACATTGCAAATTTATTTTATGCTAATTACACATGCATTGTCCATTCATTTTAAAGCTAAATTTCATCGATATTTTTAGTTGGGTTTGGTCCAGCGTTCACCAATGTTTCTGGGACAAGGACAACACGGATGGTAGGACATGTTTAGGGGATGGCACTTGGGGGGCTTTTTCAGGGGTGGTAGGGGACAGCAATATAATGTTTCTGGGACAAGGAACAGGGATGGTGGGACACGTTTTGGGGATGGTACTTAGGGGGCTTTTTGGATATTGATGTCCCCTACCACCCCCCAAAAGCTCCCTAAGTGCCATTCTGAACTTTTAAAAAAGGAGAACTAGGGAGAGAAGGAGGAGGTGGGGGAGCAGGGGGAGAGGAAGGAGAGGGACGATACATAAAACCTTGCAAAATAAATAATATTACATATCTTAAAGCAAATTGGAAATTCATAAGTTTTCTTTGTTCTTGGATTTATTCTATAACCTTGGGCAAAATTTTGGCTCACAAAATTTTCTCAATAGTAATGCAGGGTTGTCTATTGTTCATTATTTAGGTTCTATTTTGTTTTTATATGTAATACACAGATACACACTTAACCACATACTCAAGCTTTGGGGGTTCACCCTGCACACTCTGCACTCCATACCCTGCTTACCCTGAAACCCACGCACCCAGGGAACTTTGATGCATCCAAAGTTCTAACAACACATAATTTGGTATGGCAGTTTACACCTTTCAGAGAAAATATTTATTTTCTTCATCTACAGAATAAATGTCTTGTTGAACAGTATATATGGTGAAAGTAGTCTTTGTTATTGTTTGCAGGTTTTATCATCTGATACACTGTTATACAATTCATTGAAAATATAT
The DNA here is from genome assembly GCA_007115665.2 of Sequoiadendron giganteum. Lineage (NCBI taxonomy): Eukaryota > Viridiplantae > Streptophyta > Pinopsida > Cupressales > Cupressaceae > Sequoiadendron > Sequoiadendron giganteum. The sequence continues at coordinate 514,507,301 of CM021103.1, forward strand.
CATAATGCGTATGTATGAATGATTTGGAAATTATTACATTTTTATTGTTCTTGGGTGATTTCTTTAGCCTTGGGTAAGATATTTATTGTGAAAATTTTGAACTTTAATGTATGGTTGTTTTTTCCTTTTTTAAAGTTTTACTTTTTGTCTTTATATGTAATACACAGGTGCTCACCTATATCCACATACCAAAGATTTAGTAGTCCACTCTGCATCTTGTGTATCACATACTCTGCTTGCTCTGAAATCCACATGCCCAAGAAACTATGATGCATCCTAACTGCATTATTTGATAAGGCTTTTTATGCCGCTCAGAAAAGATATTAATTTTTTTTACCTATAGAATGGTTATTTCATGTTGACCACCATCTAAGGTGACAATACTATCTTTTATTTCTTTGCAGGTGTTCTCTACCTGACCTAGTCATTTGAGTGGTCATAAGATCCGGGTAATGATGATGGGGACACTAGCACAGTTTGCGGCTCCTCCTTATAGAATAATCAGTACAAGTCATTTTCAGATTCAGAACTCTAGTACAGTGCAACGAGTTCCAAAGATGATGTGCAATATGCAATCACATTCATTTAGAAGTAAAAATTACATTCAATTTGGGCAAGTAACAGGCCTAGGTAAGGTTTCAAGTCCAGCAAGATACTTTCGTGCAAAAGTAGCAGCAGCATTCTCTGCTTCAGCAAGGAAAGCAAGGAAAGGGGTAGTTACTTGTATGTTTGAGCGGTTTACAGAGAAGGCCATCAAGGTAATTATGCTTTCTCAAGAGGAAGCACGACGCCTCCAGCACAACTATGTAGGTACAGAGCAGATTCTGTTGGGCCTTATTGGTGAAGGGACTGGTATTGCAGCAAAAGTGTTGAAATCCATGGGAATCAATTTAAAGGAGGCTCGTTTAGAGGTTGAAAAAATCATTGGCAGAGGCAGTGGGTTTGTTGCTGTGGAGATTCCATTCACTCCAAGAGCAAAGCGTGTGTTAGAACTTGCGCTTGAGGAAGCTCGACAACTTGGTTTGTCATTATGGCTTATAAGAATCTCAACTTTGCAGCAACATTCATTATTGATGATGATTTGCATTTACTAGGTTCAACCACACACACTATAATGCCAAAATGTTTGAAAATGTTATTGTTTTCTGCATATTGCAGGACATAACTACATAGGTTCCGAGCACTTGCTTTTAGGGATGCTGCGTGAAGGTGAAGGTGTTGCAGCTCGTGTTCTTGAGAAACTTGGAGCTGACCCCAGCAATATTCGTACCCAAGTATGTAAAAAACATCATCAACTGAGCTGAGTAGTGAAAGGGTTTTGGTGATGCTGTAGTGAGATTAACTCCTGGAGATGATTTTAGTTCCAAGTTATTGGTTGTTTATCTGGACACATTATTGTAATTTTAAAATTTATCAACAGGTAATTCGAATGGTTGGTGAAAGTTCAGAAGCTGTTGGTGCTGGAGTCGGAGGTGCTAGCAGCAGCAACAAGACGCCAACTCTTGAGGAATATGGAAGCAATTTGACAAAACTTGCAGAGGAGGTATGTTTTAGGATAGCTCTTTGTTTTCACTGTACTAATGTTTATAAGCTCTTGATAACAGTTGACCTGTTCCTATGCATTCAGGGAAAGCTTGATCCTGTTGTTGGAAGGCAGCCGCAAATTGAGCGAGTTATTCAAATACTGGGACGCCGCACAAAGAACAATCCTTGCCTTATTGGTGATCCTGGTGTAGGAAAAACAGCTATTGCTGAGGGATTAGCACAGCTAATAGTTTCTGGAGATGTTCCAGAAACAATTGAGGGTAAAACGGTATAATTATTGCCTATGCTGTGTAAAGCTTCAGTACGTTTCTGTAATGCTAATATAAATTCTATGACTTTCTTGATGCATTGTAGGAATCAAGTAGGAACCTGTTTCTCAGTTAAATCCCTGCCTAGAATTAGAGGATGCTGATAGAAAATAATTGCTTGATGCAGGTTATTACTTTAGATATGGGGCTACTTGTTGCAGGTACTAAGTATCGTGGAGAGTTTGAGGAAAGGTTAAAGAAGCTAATGGATGAAATCAAACAGAGTGATGATATTATTCTCTTCATAGATGAAGTCCATACTCTAATTGGAGCAGGTGCAGCAGAAGGGGCAATTGATGCAGCCAATATCCTAAAACCAGCTCTTTCACGAGGGGAACTACAGGTGTTTTAGTGGGCTTCAACTATGAAAATATTTAATTCACAATAATCCTGTTTATTAACTTTCCAAAGTGAGACACATGTATCTATTAATGTTTTGATATAGCTATCCTTTGAAAAACTAATTTATTGGCTACTATAGTGCATTGGAGCCACCACCTTGGATGAATATAGGAAACACATTGAAAGGGACCCTGCACTAGAGAGGAGATTCCAACCTGTACAAGTGCCAGAGCCAACTGTGGATGAGACAATACAGATATTGGCAGGTCTACGTGAACGATATGAGATTCATCATAAGCTACGTTATTCTGATGAGTCTTTGGAATGTGCTGCCAAGCTGTCACATCAATACATCAGGTATATACTACTTGTGATTTTATAGTTATTAGTTGCATGTGCATTTTAAGAGCTCTTGAAAGGTAAGTGATTTCCCAACAGCTCCATCTTGCTGATGGATTTTGTTTTATCTGCACATTTTCTCGTCAATCTGTGGAAATTTCAATTGATGTTCTTTGATTCTTCTGTGTGTATGTTAGGAAATGCATAAATTGTATTTTAATGTTGTCCATTCTATGAAGTGATCGTTTCCTCCCCGACAAAGCAATTGATCTAGTTGACGAAGCTGGCTCTCGTGTGCACCTTCGTTATACAAAGGTTTGTTGTCATTTGTAATGTAATTTCATCTAAAATGTTATGTTATATTTTTGCATTTTTTAAAGAAGATTCATGGGTTAGATTAGCTCTGTTGAAATTTATTCTTTCTATTAAAATCCTTTTTAACTGGAACAGCTTCCTGAAGAAGCAAAAGAGCTTGACAAAGAACTCAAGCAGATTACAAAAGAGAAGAATGAAGCTGCACGAGGCCAAGATTTTGAAAAGGTATTAGAAATTAAATTTTTGAGATTGTTTCTCCAGGTTCTCATTTTTGAAACATATATTTAGGAACATATATTTGGAAATTGTTTTTAACACTGCATTCTTTATGTGGGTTTATATTTTTTTTTTGTAAAATTTGCATGAGTTAATAATTCCAAAATGTATGGTGATTTCTAAGACTGATTTTTTCATTGGGACATATCCTCTGGTAAAAAGGCTGGACAGTTACGTGATCGTGAGGTAGAACTGAAGGCACAAATTACAGCTATAACAAAGAAAGGGAAAGAGAATTTAAAGGCCGAGAGTGAAATAGATGGAGGCCCAGTTGTAACTGAGGCAGATATTCAGCAAATTGTATCTGTATGGACAGGCATTCCAGTTGAGAAAGTGTCATCTGACGAGTCTCACAAACTCCTGAAGATGGAAGAAACACTCCATCAACGCATAATTGGGCAAGATGAAGCTGTCAAAGCTATCAGCCGAGCCATTCGCCGTGCAAGAGTTGGCTTGAAGAACCCAAACAGGCCAATTGCAAGCTTCATATTTTCAGGCCCTACAGGTGTTGGCAAGTCTGAGCTTGCAAAGGCATTGGCAGCATACTATTTTGGTTCTGAGGAGGCAATGATAAGGCTGGATATGAGTGAATACATGGAGAGGCACACTGTTTCCAAGCTGATTGGTTCACCTCCAGGATATGTGGGATACACTGAAGGAGGCCAGTTAACCGAGGCTGTTAGGAGACGCCCTTATAGCGTTATTCTCTTTGATGAAATTGAAAAGGCTCACCCTGATGTCTTTAACATGATGCTTCAAATCCTTGAAGATGGAAGACTTACAGATAGCAAAGGTAGAACTGTGGACTTTAAGAATACCCTTTTGATCATGACTTCTAATGTTGGTAGTAGTGTGATTGAGAAGGGAGGTCGTAGATCTGGATTCCTTTTCCAATTTGAAGAAGATGAAGAAGATAACAGCTACACAAGAATTAAAAGCCTTGTCTTGGAAGAGCTGAAGTCATATTTTCGCCCTGAGTTCTTGAATCGGCTAGATGAAACAATTGTTTTTAGACAGCTCACAAAATCAGAGGTAAGAGATATAGCAGATATCATGTTGAAAGAAGTTTTTGAACGGCTTAAAATCAAAGAAATTGAACTTCAAGTAACAGATCGCTTCAGAGATAGAGTTGTAGATGAAGGCTATAGTCCCACCTATGGTGCAAGATCACTGCGCAGAGCAATTATGAGATTGTTAGAGGATAGTATGGCTGAAAAGATGCTTTCTGGTGAGATCAAAGAGGGTGATTCAGCAATAGTTGATGTAAATGAGGAAGGGAATGTGACTGTCTTGAATGGAAGTAGGGGCACAGTAGCTCCATCAACATCAGCAGCAGCTGTCTAGGAAAAGGCATCATACATTTAAGTATTTGGGCCAAAGATTGGTGAAAGTTGTCAATTTCATATAAATGTAATAAGTTCTTCCACATCAGAATTTTTGTTTTAGTTTTACTGCATTTTCATTGGCTACTTGTAGAATATGCAACTATTGGGATGGCGATTGTAAGTAAGATATAGCATTTCTAGTATTGTTGCTAGCTTTCTGGAAGTAAAATATTAGGTGCAGCCACACTGCTTTTTAATTGTCCATTCCATTTATACTGTGTTAGAACAGTGTGTACAAGGAAGCAACTAATATGAGAATCTGCACAAACAGTTGTCTTCTCTTTTATACGAAAATGTAGATATTCTCATAACTTGATCCATTTCTAATATTTTGTCTTACTGCTATGGTAAAAAATCTAAATGGAAGGCAATACTTGAGAGGTTCATTGTTATTTCTCTACGAATTGATGTGCAGCTGCATGCTTTACAAACTGTCATTGCTGTTTCATTTGAAAAATGTCCTTTACTCGTGTTTTACTTTTCTAAGTATTTTACAGCCTGTTAATGCAAAGCGATTGTTCAATAGCCCTTCCAAAACGTTTGCATAACCAGTTTCTTGTGATTAAGAATGAAATGATATATTTGTGAAAAGGCAAGATGGAAATGGACCAAATTTACTCAGTAAATGATTTTTGTTTCTTTCTTCTCATTTGGTTCTTCTTGTGATTTAAAGTCTTCTTAGTCATAAAGATGGTTATAAGGTTCAAATTTCTGAAATCTAGAAAAGGGGATGCTAGAATTGTTTAACTTTAGACTGCAGGCATCTATATTCTATATTAGTAGGTATACACGGTTGTTTCAAGCCTGATTGAATGAATCAAAAATAGAGAACTTGCAAAAAGGACAAGTAGAATGTTTAGGTCAACTTTAAAGTGCTCCCAGTTATTTGTTAAAAAGAAATTGTTGGGAAATGATGTTAAATTTTTTCTTAGATCATGATTATAAATATTGACCAAATTTGTTGGTGAAATTGAATAATGAGATTGAGAGAAAATGGCATATTTTCTCTTGGTGAGAGCATTGCATTATATTATTGATCATATGCAAAAAATAGAAAGTAATTAAGAGGGGAAGGGCTCTGAAGATCTCAAGTGAAGCTTAGGGTTGGTGGTGCTAGGGATTCTCTATGTAGCAGCGGTGGGGGAGGCTTGGCCCTCCCCCACTTAGGTTTGTACTCCTTCGTACTTCTATTAAATGTGTTCTCCTTAATTGCCTTCCAAGTGGATCCTTGCATTCGTGCTCTCTGTCTATGTGTTTTTGTGTGACTCTGGTTCTTTATGGTCTTTGGCCTGAATAGCCATCTTGTGCATACCTTCTTTAAAGAAAAAGAAGACATTAAGGAGCTTGGCTCCACCCAAATGGATGATGGTATGTTGCAAACTCAATCTAAGTTGTTTGTTGGTCTTGACAACAAATCCCCTAATGATAATAGTCCTTCACAATTAAACTCTAGCAACATTACTACCAAAACTAGCTTAACTGATAATTTGAGTGTTAAATCTAAAAAGAATGCTAATGGGTTGGTGAACTTATCGCCACCTGAGGCTTTAGAGACCTCCTCTGATTGTGGTGATAAGCTTCCTCAACCCCTAAAAGAAAGTATGGATTCCTTAATTGAAATGATCAAGAATTGGACTGTTGACAAGACTGAGAGTGCTAAATGGCTTAACAAGATCTTCAATACCCCTATTGAATTTGCAAGCCCTAGTAGGCAACGTGGCAATAAGAAACCCACTGAAAGGTTGATGGTATCCAAAGAGAGTGATAACACAATCCCTAACTTAAAGGAAAAGGACACTCCTATGACCTCTATGAACCTGGAACCTAAAACTGGAAATGACCAGGATGCAACTCCTGGGGATGAGCAAGTGAATGCATCTTGTCCCACCACGGAGCCCAAGAGAAGGGGAAGGAAAAATTAAGTCTATCTCAATCAACAAAGGAAGCATTGAAATAGTGAAAGGAAAAAGATAAAAAACAAGTACCGTTCTTCCAACCCTCTCCTCTAAAAGGGTGGAGAATGAAAACAAAGGTCCCAAATACTTCAAACTCTTCAAGAATGCCAAAGAGCCCAATAACAACTCCCTCAATAATGATGCTTAGTTGCACTTCATGGAATGTGAGGGATCTAGAGTCCCATGATAAGAAATACATTATAAGGAGGTTCCTCAATTTGGAGAAGAGTAAGGACTTTGTCCTCCTCCAGGAAGTCAAGGCTATGGGTTTCACCCTTGAAACCAATTTGAAGTTTTTTTGGGGCAACTTTGTTGAACAAAACAACTTAGAGGGGGGGTGAATCAATTGTAACAAATTAAACCTTTAAAACTTCCACTAGAAATTAGATCAATCAAAAATTCTTTACTCTACTAATATGATTAATCATTAGGTGTAAAAGTAGAAACTGAAAAACATCACACACAGAGAATAACACCAAATTTACGTGGAAAACCCAATAAGGGAAAAACCATGGTGAGGATTAGCTCACAATATAGAGAATATCAAAACCGAATACAAAGGCTCACTGCCAAAACATGACTCACTATCCGGATCAGGACTCACTGTCCAACAAGGGTTAACCACCCGGAGGGCTCATTGCTACAAAATTATAAAGAAGATAGAAGATATTTTCTTACAGAGAGAAAATAGTCTCAATGCAACAGAGATTTCCACCACAACTCGCTCAAACACTTGCAGAAATGCATGAATGATAGAGTACACCTTCAGCCCACTGCTTTCAGAAACTCAACAATTAGGTTTCACACTAATTTGCCAAACTCGCATCACATACACACCATTTCACACCTATCTCACATCTATCTTGCTTGCATTCATCTTTCACAAACAACTCAACTTGTATTTATACCTTGTAAAGTGCCTTGCCAAATTTGATGTAAAAACCATGATTTGTTGCCTTAGACAATTTGACAAACACTTTGCTTGCAACCTTGTACTTGCTGGTTCTGAGTTTCAGTTTGCTTTGCTTTTGATTTGTGTTGATGTAATGATGAATATATTCTTGTAAACAACTCCTAAGATGTCTATTCAATCTACTAAAATGCAAATGCAACTCTTTTTGTATTTTCAAATGCAAATACATGCTCTACTTATGCCAAATATGCACCTACAACAACTAGTCATTTTAACAAACACTTGGCATGCATCCATAATCAAGTACAAGGTAGCAAATGAATGTAATGCAACTCCCTCTTATCATTAAGTGAAATGCATCAAATGTTTACAATAACTTGCCAAGACTCTTGGCATACAAAATCTTATATGCAACTGATATAGACTTAAGATGGCAGTGCCCTAACTTTTGATATAATCCTATTACAATTTGATATAGATGTTTACAATGAATAGAATATCATAAAGAACTTGATTAGCAATATGTCTCCAAGTCGATGAAGAGATGGCAGCCTCAAACAAGCAAAATGAAGTCCTCTAACACAAAATTAAACCTCCTAATCATGCTGCCCCTGTTTTTGATTGCAGTCACAAAGAATAAATTGTAGCAACCTTTAATCGTCCCTCTCAAGCACCAAACATCATCTCCATACCCTCAAGAATGAAGCGCCACAACCTCCATGAAGAATTGAAGCAAGCTTGATTTTATATGAATAAAATCGTGGTTCTCTTCTCTTGTTGCTAGCCAATTGTAAATGGCAATCAAAACTTTACTCTCCAATTCGTATCAACCAAAATTGGCCCTTGGCCACTAATTTTCCTCAATGAGAAGAAATGAATTATCCCCCTCTCCAAATTCGGTTAGGATTGATATCTCACAATTGAACCTGACACCTTAGAGTCTTCAAACCCTCAGGCCAATTCGTCAACCATTCAAGCTCCAAATCTGATATGCAAATGTATACTCAAGTGATGATGAATGCTAAGACAAGAGCTCCTTTTAAAGAATTCACTAGCCGCCCCAAGAAGCTTCTAGAATTTCCCTTTTATAAAGTGACCTTTTATTATTATTTTATTATAATCACTTTAATATTATTAAATTAATTATTATAAAGTCATCTTATAATAAAGCATTGTGAGACAACTACGAATAATTAACTTAATATGTATTTTCCCTTATTTCTCCTGTTTAGCCTTCGGGAAATAAAAATAAGGCTAAACAAATAATTGAGTGGCTAAGATGAAGGGGACATTATAGTCCTCCCTCCCCAAAATTGCTTGTCCTCAAGCAATTGTAGGCTTAGGTGCTGTAAGATTTGCTTTGTCTCCCATGTGGCATCCTCAACTGGAAAGTCTTTCCATCTCACCAAATACTCCTTAACCACCCTACTTCGTAGTCTCCTCTCCTTGACATCAATGGTCTTCTCAAACACCAATACCAAATGCCCCTCCTCATCAAGTGGCAAAAGCTCTGTAGAAGAAGTAACCTACTGACCCAATGCCTTCTTGAGGCACGAAACATGAAACACATTGTGAATTTTACTATTCTCGGGCAGCTCCAGCTCGTATGCTACCTCTCCAACCCTCTTGGTAATCCTGTATGGCCCATAGAACCTGGGTTTGAGCTTCTCTGCTCCACTCTTCTTAAGAAAAGATTGTTTGTAGGGCTGCAAGCGAAGATATACCATATCACCAATCTCAAAACTGCGCTCTGTTATCGCATAAACTAGCAGTGCTCATCCCACGAATAACCCCCCTACGAAACTTGTATGTTTCTTAGGTTCGTGATGTTCAAGCACACAAAACAAGGTAATGTTCAATCCACCTTGAAATGCGTTCCAAAGTCTCAGGTAGTCAATCTGAGCGTCTCCCCATGTTCGCCTCACGAATACCTTCAAAACGGGCACCTTTGTGAGCTTTCACTATCAAAACTTAGAAAACTTGTGAAAAGTGCAGTTGAGCTGAAAAAGTGCGCTTTGACTCTCTTTCACAAAATTGACTATTGAAAGTGCAAGGGCGCACTTTTTCAGCACCCTTGCACTTAAGTGATTTTTGACTTAGGTGCAAGGGCACTGAAAAAGTGCACCCTTACACCTAAATGACTTTAACTTTTTTTGTCTTAAACTTTGGCATATTTTTGTCAAACTCTTGCATTTCTTTCATTTTTTCACTCCACCTTTTGTGCCTTGATTAAATGCACAACTTGAGTTCGCCATTTCTACTCATTGATCACTTAAAGTTGATTTTGGTTTATTTCATTTCACTTTTATTCTTTTCTCCACCTCTCCTCTTGTTGGTCGACCAAGCTCTTGGCTGCAAAACAGGGTTTTGAGAGAGGACTTCTTTTCGGTTTTGATTTATCTCTTAGCATTCTATAGGTACATTTTGTTCTTGGTTTCATAATCTCTTTTTATGATCATGTCTTCTTTTCTCTTTCATGTCGTTGTTTTGGGGTTTTTGTTGTTTGATACATACGTTTTTCTCAGCTTCCATTCTTAGCAAAAATGTGCCTTGTCTAAAATGCGTGCTCTCTCTAAAAAGAAATAACGTTTTTCTCTCTTCTCTCCAAACATTACATGTTGTTCATATACATGCTTTCTCCTTCATGTTTGATTCGCATTTTCCTCCTTCCCATTCGCGTTTTTCTTTCTCTTGCAAATCACGTGTTTTTCTTTGTCCCATTCACGTTTTTCCTTCTCTTACTCACTATTTCCCATCCACATTTTTCAGCTTATCAAGGGTTTTTGGTAACATGTTCAGGCATGAAAAATCATTACACCTCTCCTCTTTTTCGTGCTTCTTCCATTTCCTACATTTCCACAAAAATTTCTAAGTCCAAGTGCAATGGCGCACTTTTTCAGCACCATTGCACCAAGTGACAAATCTCCCCAAGTGCAAGGGCGCTGATTTTCAGTGCCCTTACACTTCTCTTTGATAAACCAAAAATTGACTAAGGGAAAAGCACACTTTTTTGGAGTCATTGCACCATTTCCTGCACTTGACCAAAATCGCTCTAAAACTATCCAGTTTCGCTTTGAACGACTTCTCAACCATTTCTAGCGTTGTTTTGCATGCCTCATCACTTACACCATGCTTGCTCAACATCCCTCCTCGCTTCATGCATCCCAATGTTGCCTTTTGACTAACGAGTTGTTGACTCTTATTTGCAGAGCAGTTATTGATCTCGTCAAAGGATCTTTTCCTAAACAGAGTTGAAGTAAACTTAGATGACAACTAAGGAACCTCCTTCGTCTTCAAAAGCTGAAGGCAAGATGAAATACAAGTACCAAGGTGTTTACCCGCCAATGGAATCGGTTTCGAAGGTTGAAGAGATCAGAGACACGGAGGTTGGCCATCAAGATCTCCTTGACTTCGTGGAAAGAACCGAACAAAAGCCTCTTGAAGACTCTTTGAGAGCTATCGTGCACAATAATCTTCACCTGGTTTCAACATTTCCAACTACTGCACATCACACATAATTTGTTCTCCAAGTTTCTTCTCACTATATTCGGGAGAGAAGAAGTGTCATTAATTCTTCTAGACATGAGGTTTTGAGACTAGATCTAGACTTCTTTGATATAGTTTTCAAAATCCTGCAAATGGAGAAGTATGTTGACATCTCGATAAAATCGGCACAGGAGGTCTATGACTCAGATCCAAATAAGGCCAAGTATTTGATAAATAGTCAATGGTTGAAGGAACCTCGACATACTATTTCCAGATGGCCGAAAGGACTTCCTCGAGCTAACCTCAAAGAGGACATTAGAGACATGATCATACTTTTGAGTAGGGTGAAAGGATTGCAGAAAACTTCCCATTTTTGTGATTGGATGTATGAATACATTCGAATCATAAGAAGGCAAAAATCCCACATTGACTGGGGTAAACAAATCAGCGATGCAATTCATGAGTAGTTGATTAATGTACCGACTACCTTGAAGTTCTACATGACTTCATACTTGGTGTATGTTGCAGCCGTGATGAGACAGTTCCCAGGCCTATCCACAAAAGGGAACTGAATTTCTACACCAATGTATGATTACTACTACCAGTTGGAATTGAAGGAGGGCCATCATCATTTCAGGAGAGTCACTGACGCTTTCTTTGCACCTCTACTTTTCAGTTTTGATCCAACTCTTGAGAGAAAGAGAGTATCTGATGAGGTTTACAAAGTGGTAAGTAAGGTCGGATGCATATATCTTCAATTCCTGACTTTTACTTACATAAGGGTAGGATGCTACATTGGTTGTCCTTACATGTTGCCCAGATATCCGTCAGACAAGTGGATTTTGATGGAGTTACGCAAACAACTGATTTCAGTTCACAAAGAACGTCGAAGGATTCATAAACCCAGTTTTAAGTTCCCAATGACAATCGATAGATATACCATCAAGAGTGTGCAAAAGGAAAAATCAGTCTATGCCGAGATGCAAATCATGACGATCAGGAACTACAAATATAGACTTGATTTTTATTACCGAGATGTCAGAAAAAGGCTGAAAAAGGGACACAAACATGGATATCACTTTGAAGACATTTGGGTCGATTGCAGAGACAAAGAGGCTATTCGTAAGATGGATTGGTGTCGGCTGACTATTCAACACATCAGGGATTTTGGTGTTTCTGATTGACCAAAAGATTTTACAGATCTTGGCGACAGCTTAAACGTTGCTTATGATGAACAACAGATCTTCAAGAAACCCCTGCCTGCGATTCAATGGTCAAAGAAGGAGAGCATTACCATCAGAGAAAGGTTAGCCCCAATTTTGGCTAACACTGCTAAATGGTTACATAAGAATGGTTTCCAGATGAAGGATTTCAGAATAGATTCTGAAGGAGAAGAGTCTGGAACACAGGTCAATCTACAACAAGAACCCCGCATCAAAGACAAATCTGTGATTATTCCTATTTCCTCCAGAAAGAGTCCTAGAATCAAATTCACTATTGGTAAGAAGGATGATCGAGCCATCCGCGAGGAAGGTACTACAAAATCTGAACTATCCCGCTCGAAAGGAAAGAAGTCTATTTCTGAAGAGATAGATTTTGATGAAGAAGAAAATACAAGTGACCAATCTGTTGAAGAAGAAGATTCAGAAGAAACAGACTCTGATGAGGAAGAACATTCTGAAAATGAACATGAGTCTTAAAGTGATCAAGAAGGTGAGAAAGAGAAAGAAGATCAGGAGAATGATCAACAGGAACTCAGGCCTGATGAAGAACAAGCTATGTCTCCACCCGAGCATGTAGTTGAATATTTTCCCCAATCATCATCACCTGTAATTTCAAGCATTCCTCTCACATTCCCTATTCCAAACACTTCTCTACCACTGCCTTCCACATTACCTATTCCTACATCTGTCCTACCTACAGTGGAAATTGCACCACTCCCTATAGCATCAACCACACTAGATACTCCTTTAGTAACAAGTGTTCAAATAGTTGATGTGCCATCAAGTTCTCCATCATCCATTCCCAGCTTGTCTTCGCCATCATATGATCTCAATTCAGACTGAATTTAATAGATTCATGAGTGACTCTCTGCAGAATCAGGTCAATGTGCAGGTTTCTGGAATAGTGATGACAAATACCTCACCGATTGTTTCTATACCTGTCCTCCCATCAGAAGTGGCGGTAACAAAAGAATTGACGCTCAACAATGAATCATTTGTCTCCTCTCTTCCCTCGTGGTTGGTATCCCAAGTATCAAAACAAAAGAAACAAATGATTTCTCCTGAAGAGCTTGACCTCAAAGAGATACCTCCACCAAAGGCCAAGGGTAAGAAGAAAGCAAAAGTATACTCATGGCTTCAGGTTGACAAAGCAGGTTAGAAATATGCAGAGATTGGCATTCCACCTCAAGAGGAAGGAGATGTTAATATGGATGATTATATAGTAACTAGAGTCCATCTTGGCAAGGTTACTAATGAAAGTGCCAAGGTAGATGCGCAAGTAACTTTGAATATATTGGTAGGTAGACTGGACAAAATGGAGCAAGCCCATGACCTATATAAACAAAGGGCAGAGCATTATGCTGCTATTTTTAAGAAGCTTGCAGGATCTACAAGTAATGCACAACCATTGGCAATGGTAAGTCTTGAGGACCTAGCTATCAAAAAGGCTGAGAAATTTCTCTCCAAAGGTAAAGCGTTGTATGACTTCATCAACAAAGTTGTAGAACACGGTTCTCAAATTATAATTGCCACTTATGAGAAAGCTACCCAGATAGCTCAGCTCAAATTGGAGCTAGATAAAGAAAAAGTTGTTCTCCCCCAAGAGCTCAAAGAGATGAAAAATGATTGTTATTTTGGTCACAAATGAAACAGGTAAAGCTTAGTAAACTGGTAGAAGTCGGGGTTATTCCCGACAAACAGAAATATGTTGAAGTAAGGGAATCTTTGAGGCATCGTATTCAAACAATCAAATCCCTTACAGAAGATCTCTACCAGGTTTAGGAAGATGTGGAAGAACATCGGATTATTCTTGAAAGAAGGATTAAAGAGTTGCCAGGAAAGCTTCTCGAAGAAGACTGTATCTTCCTTCCAGCCGCAAAACTATCACAAATCTTCAAAGAAGCCGTCATGGGTCAGATAAAGAGTGTGGAATTTTCAGATGCCTCTATAGATGACCTATGTGATATCAGGCTCACTCTTGATAACCTTAAAACACATCTTGACAGGTGCAAGAAGGTTCTTTCATCCGCCAAGAGATCAGTCTTGAGGATTCACACCATTGTGGATTATACCGTTGGTCCAAATGACAAATTCATGTAGGAGACCAAGAAGAAATATGAAGACTTCCACGCCCAAGCAACGAACCATGAGGATTCATGATCTCCTAGTGTTGAAGGTTTTGATGCATTCCCATATGCATTTTGTAAATAATTTGCGACATCTTAAATGTCTTTTTGTAAAGTGTAATTACACCAAAAATGTGAGATGTAACTTCTCAGAGAAAAAATACACTTATTTAAATTAGGGTTTCCTATTTTTGATCACCTAATTTCCTAGATTAACTCATCTCTCTTTTCTATATATATGAGAGATCTCCATTGTAATATTTACCTTTTGATATTTTGCAACGAAGTGCTGCTCCTTTGAAACAAACATTGAAGCTTTGTATTCAATTTTGTGAATCTAGATCTAATCAATAAAGAAGAGGATTGCATACTTGACTTTGTGTTGGGATCGATTATCTTATGATTTGATTATATTGGTGGTGACTAGTGTATGAGATCTGAAGGGCTTCAAGTAGTTTATGTAAACTTTGTGTTACATCTATTATTTGGATATGCTTTTATGTGTGGATGTTTTGGTTGAAATATCTACAAGACTTTCTGCTTGTAATCATTCATGCGGTTTGAGGAATTGTTGCATATAAGAAGACTTTGTGCTTCTAATGCGACAAATGAGACTTTTGCAGATCCAACATTGAAAAGGCTACAAAATGAATTTGTGCCTTTGCGAGCTTACCCTTTTCTTTTACTTTGTTATTATAAATCACACCTAGTATCTCTACTCTTTGCTTTGACAAGATAAAGATATTGGTATTACTGCTTTTTGTTAAGTTTCAAGTTATTAGATCTAGAACTTTCAAATCGTGAAGCATTGTAAACATCTTCTCTAAAAAAAGAGAGAATTATGAATGTAACACACCCCCCCCCATTTTGTAAGTGTAGTGTACATTTTGTAAGTATTTCATTAGTTTTACTATAGCTTCTATTAGCAGTAAGAAGGGTGCCTCCCCTTTCTGAGAGGAGAGATTATATCTTACATAGCTGTGACTGAAATCTAGACAGCGTAATCTATTGAAAATTTGGTTACATTATTTTCACCCAACACGCTCAACCCTGTGTCTATCAACATATGTATTTTGTTGATTATGTGCCATCCTTAGGTTATCCTTGAGTGTCCTCAAGATATCCTGACTCTCCTGAATCCAATCCTTGGCCTTGAGAGCCCTGCTCTCACCAAAAGCCAACTACATGAAAGATGGTGCACAATATCCATACAGATCTTGGAAAGGACTCATCCCAAAGAAAATATGATAAGTGGTATTATAAAAATACTCCCCTAAGTACAACCACCTAATCCATGCTCTTTGCTGCCCCGCAATGTAATTGTGCAAGTACCCCTCAATCCATTTGTTTACTATCTTTGTTTGTTCATCGGACTGAGGGTGATAAATCATGCTAGGAGTCAAATTTGTACCTGCCAATCGAAACAACTCCTGGCAGAATGTTCTCATGAACTTTCTATCCCTATCGTTGACAATGTGCCTAGGTAACCCGTGCAATCTGAAAATCTCTCTGAAAAAGAGCTTGACCACTTGTGGTGCTCTATACTTTGTTGAAATAGCAAAAAAGTGAGCATATTTCATCAATTGATCCACCACCACATAGATGCTATCTCTCCCCCACACCTTTGGCAGACCTGTGATGAAGTCCATGGAAATGCTCTCCCATTTCCCCTTTGGAATAGGCAATGGGTGCAATAACCCCACGGGATGTGTATTCTCTGACTTGTTTTGCTAACAAGTCACACACTCCCTCACATGTATCAACACATCATCCTCGAGGCCCTTCCATGAGAACCTCTCTCTGAACTATCTGTAGGTTTTGAAATATCTCTGATGTCCTGCTAAGGGAGTGTCATGAGAAGTCTGCAATATCTTCTCCTTCAGCCTCGACCCTGGCACCAAGTAGATCCTGTCCTTGTAGTAGATCAAATCATCCACCACTCGATACCTATCATCTTGGACCAATCCATCCATCAACTCACAAGAAAATTTATCCTTGGAGTACTCCACCAACAAGAGGGATTTCCAATCTGCGTAAATCTTGAAAAGTGAGCAAGTGGAAGGCCTCTTGGAAAGAGCATCTGCAGCTACATTCTTCTTCCCCTTCACATACTTGATGTCAAAATAATATGCCTGTATCCTACTGACCCACTTTTGTTGCCTCTCATTCAAATCTCTCTACTCCAAGAAATATCTGAGACTATTGTGGTCGGTCCTCACCACAAATCTCCCTCCAACTAGATACTGTCTGAACTTCGTCAAAGCATGCATAATGGTGAGCATATCCTTATCATAGATGGAGTATAGTCTCTCTAGTCCCCTCAACTTGCGGCTCTCAAAGGCTATGGGGTGTCGATTATGCATCACCACTGCTCCAATGCCCTCACCTAAAGCATCACACTCAAGTACAAATGGTTGTGTGAAGTCTGGAAGTGCCAAAACTGGACAACTAATCATCACCTCCTTGAGCTTATCGAAAGCTTGCTATGCCTCCTTTGTCCAACTAAATGCACCTCGCTTGGTCAAGTTTGTCAAAGGTGTTCCCAACTGTGAGAATCCCTTAATAAACCGCCTATAGTAACTACACAATCCAAAGAAGCCTCACAGCTCCATGAGTGTCCTAGGTTTTGGCCAATCAAGTATAGCTTGTATCTTCTAGTGAACCTGTACACCCTTTGCGCTGATCACATGCCCCAAGTAAAGTATCTCTCTAAGGATGAACTCACATTTTGAGGCCTTAACATATAACGACTGCTCCTCCATGATGGTAAGGAACTCATCTAGTTGTCTCAAGTGATCCTCCCACATCCTGATGTATATGAGAAAATCATCAAAGAACACCAAAAGGAACTTACACAACTACTTATTGAAGATATGATTCATGCATGACTGGAAAGTGGCAGGTGCGTTAGTCAAACCAAATGGCATCACCAAGAACTCATAGTTCCCATAGTGACATCTGAATGTAGTCTAATGTACATCCCACTCTCGAACTCTGATCTGATGGTAACTCGAATGAAGATCAATCTTCAAAAAATAAATTGCCCCATGTAACTCATCCAACAATTCATCAATCCTAGGTATCAGTTATCTGTTTTTGATTGTTTTCTTGTTGAGAGAGTAGTAGTTTATACACATCCTCATTGTCCCATCCTTCTTTTTCACCAAGACCACTGAAGAAGCGAAAGGATTGGAGCTTGGATGAATGTGGACCATGTCAAGAAATTCCTTAATTGTTTCTTAATCTCATCCTTGAATTTCTTAGGATGATGATAAGGGGTGGTAATCACTAGCTTGGACCCCTCCTCCAACTCAATGGTGTGCTCAAAACCACGATCAGGTGGACTCCCCGGAGGTATCTCTCCAAAAATCCTATCATGTTTTCTCAATAGCTCTTGTATATCAATGTGAACTGGCTTCCTTGAATCAGTAGAATCCTTAGTGTTGATCAAGCACTCTGCTGCCCAAGCTATGTCATCATGTGAAAAAATACTTTCCATCTGTCTAGCTGATAGAATCTTGGGTGCTTTGGATGTCATGCCTCTAAGCACCACCCTTCATCCATCTGCTATCCCAAACTTGAGTTCCATGGTTTGGAAGTTTTGTGTGTACTTCTCTAATGAGTGATACCATTGAACCCCAATTATGGCATGAATGTCACCCAAATCCACTTCATAGAAATCATTCGTGATTGTGTGGTTGCCCAAAATAATAGACAACTATGGAAGTCTCTAAGTGCAAGCTATTTTACGACCATCAACCACCATCACTTTGAACCCATCAAAGTTCTCTAAGGGTAGCTTCTTCTTAGCCACTAATGTTGCATCTATGAAATTGTGACTGACCCCACTATAAATCAATACTAATATTTGATGACCTTGTAAGACCCCATAGAATCTAAAAGAATTGAACTTAGGAGCACTTGAAATAGAGGCAATGATCTTAGTCTTACTATCATCCTGGGACTCCTCATCGGAGTTGTTGTCATCTCCTTCTTGTGATTGTTCTTCTTCGGAACTGCTCTCATCATCTGATATAACCTCAATCAAGTAAGCCTTGACCTTTCCTAGGAAATGATGTCCATTCGACCATTTCTCCTTGCAGTGATAGAAAATACCATTGATCCTACACTCCTGTTGATATGCCTCATTGAAATACATGTTTTGATTGCTCTTCTTCTGGAATGGTTTCTTGTTCTTGTCTTCGTGAGATGTGAAGGGTGTAGAAGGAGCCTTGATGCTGGATGTAGAGTACTCCATGTCCCTAGCCTTCATGATAGCATCCTATAGTGAATCTTATTTGAAGGCCTTAACCCAACCATGAAGTGGCTCAGATAAACCCTCAATAAAGAGCATCACCAATCGTTGCTCTGAATTTTTTGTCACCATGATTGCCAATCGCTGGAACTCTGAAATGTATGCATCCACCGAACTACTTTGCATGAGTTGTGCTAACTCTCGGAAGTGGAGTTCAGGATCCTTTGAATCAAATATATCCATGAGGTTTGAGTGAACTCCAAGTAAGATGTAATGTTGGCATGTCCTAAAGTGACAAGCCCATGGTACCACCATTCATGTGCTTCACCCTCTAAATGAAGAGTGGTGTACTTGATAGCCTCTATTTCCAACATAGGATTGAGCTTCAAGTATGTGTCTAGATTTTGGACCCAAGCCCTAGCCATAATTTTTCTAGATCCATCAAATGAAGGTATGGTAATCTTTCCCATCTTTCATTGCAAATCTTGATTTTGTGCACCACGATTGTTGTTTCTAGGTCTATTTCGCAGCTTGAGATTGCAAAAGTCTACTAGTGACATGGAAGCTTGGAACTCATCCCCCAAAGAGTTATATTCTCTCAAAAAGTCTGGAAATCCTTGATGTGCTTGTTGCTCCTGATTTGCAGCAACTTGATCCCCCAAGAATTGAGGCATAAGAGGCCTCGGTGTTGTTCTACTAGCTGCTCTAACATTGCTTTGAGTTGTATCATTGTTGTCTTGTCCACCGTTGTGTCCATTATGCCCATGGTTCCTATTGTTGTTCCCATTATTTCCATTTCCCAATAGCTGTCTAAGAATTTGTGACAATTTCTCTCTTCCTTTAGCCATTTCTTCCCTCATTTCTTGTTGTCCTCTTGCAAGATCGCTGAGTATATGTTGTGTACTACTTTCTTCCATGCTATCATTATCATTTCTTATATAGAATTTTCCAAATGGACTTTGTAATGTTATATCCCAAAAATCTTCACTCATAACCCAATAGGATGGTAGGAGCTTACCACTGTAAAGTGCCTTGCCAAATCTGATGTAAAAACCCTGATTTTCTGCCTTAGACAATTTAACAAACACTTTGCTTGAAACCTTGTACTATCTAGTTCTGAGTTTCAGTTTGCTTTGGTTTTGATTTGTGTTGATGTAATGATGAATATATTCTTGTAAACAACTCCTAAGATGTCTATTCAATATACTAAAATGCAAATGCATCTCTTTTTGTATTTTCAAATGCAAATACATGCTCTACTTATGCCAAATATGTACCTACAATAACTAGTCATTTTAAAAAACACTTGGCATGCATCCATAATCAAGTACAAGGTAGAAAATGAATGTAATGTAACTGCCTCTTATCATTAAGTGAAATGCATCAAATGTTTACAATAACTTGCCAAGAATCTTGGCATACAAAATCTTATATGCAATTGATATAGTCTTAAGATGACAACACCCTAACTTCTAATATAA
The DNA here is from genome assembly GCA_007115665.2 of Sequoiadendron giganteum. Taxonomy (NCBI): domain Eukaryota; kingdom Viridiplantae; phylum Streptophyta; class Pinopsida; order Cupressales; family Cupressaceae; genus Sequoiadendron; species Sequoiadendron giganteum. Next base: position 514,527,250 of record CM021103.1, read on the forward strand.
TCCTATTACAATCTGATATAGATGTTTACAATGCATAGAATATAATAAAGAACTTGATTAGAAATATGTCTCCAAGTTGATGAAGAGATGACAACCTCAAACAAGCAAAATGAATTCCTCTAACATAAAATCAAACCTCCTAATCAGGCCACCCCTATTTTTGATTGCAGTCACAAAGAATAAATTGTAGCAACCTTTAATTGTCCCTCTCAAGCACCAAACATCATATCCATACCCTCAAGAATGAAGAATCACAACCTCCATGAATAATCAAAGCAAGCTTGATTTTATATGAATAAAATCGCGGTTCTCTTCTCTTGCTACCAATCGATTGTAAATGGTAATCAAAACTTTACTCTCCAATTCGTATCAATCAAAATTGGCCCTTGGCCACTAATTTTTCTCAATGAGAAGAACTGAATTATCCCCCTCTCCAAATACGGTTAGGATTGATATCACAATCGAAACCAAAACCTTAGAGTCTTCAAACCCTCAGGCCAATTCGTCAAGCATTCAAGCTCTCCAAATATGACATGCAAATGCATACTCAAGTGATAATGAATGCTAAGACAAGAGCTCCTCTTAAAGAATTCACTAGCCACCCCAAGAAGCTTCTAGAATTTCCCCTTTATAAAGTGACCTTTTATTATTATTTTATTATTTTATTATAGTCACTTTAATATTATTAAATTAATTATTATAAAGTCATCTTATAATAAAGCATTGTGAGACAACTTTATGAATAATTAACTTAATACATATTTTCCCTTATTTCTCCTGTTTAGCCTCTGGGAAATAAATAAGGCTAAATGAATAAATGAGTGGCTAAGATGAAGGGGACATTACATACCTTCTTCAACTTTGAAGCTTATCCAAAGTTGGCCATACACCATTTTCATTTACAAATTCAAATTAGGTCGGCGTCAAAACATTCTTGGGTGGAATTAGAATGAGGGTGACCCAAACACACGCTTGATGAGAACCTAAATAAGTCCCAACATGCTTCATGAACTTCACAAGTAGTGTTTAACACAAGGTTGGCCAAATCACTTTAAAACACATAGAACAATTAAGCACACAACATTATCATGATACAATCTTTCCAGAAAACAAAATTATCTTCAACACGATCATACCAGACTATTTCCACAACTGCAAGTAATAAAACTCAAACAAGAAGAAATCTGGAGCAAATACATTTTTCCCAGAGCTTAGTCAGAGGCACTGAAAAACACAATTCACAACTGGTGAACATAACTCGCACTGTACAAGGATCCAAAACCCCAAAATATGGAAACAACACTTTGCGACAACCATGATCAACATATCTGAACCACATGAACATAGGCGAAAAATACGAAGAAACCACTGAATACCTGCAACCTTTCTTCATTACAATTTTCTCAATATCCTCAACATATACAACCAATGATATTTTTTTAATCAATTAATAGCTGCTAGGGGAAACACCCATTATATTAATACCATAAAGTTTTTACATTCTCTGTGATCATGGCTTTTAGATTACCAAAGTTCGTATGGCCCACCCATTACATTCTTCTTGATTCTATGCTAAATATATTTACTTTTCCCTTTACTTTTTACAAAATAAGGGTTCCAAAATGCTCAAAAAGACCCTCTCACACCATAGACTATACATTATCATATTTGGCAGTACCCAATAAAAAAGCAAACCAAAACACCACAAACCACAGTAGAGATTTTCTACACCTACACCTAGTCTTCATCAAACATTGCTTCTCACATCTTTTTCGCCTCCATTGCATCAACTATCACTGAGCATTCAGGTCCACAGGCACTATGCGTTGGATGACTAGATTTTTCTTCAATATCTTGAGATTTTTTCTCTCGCCACTCGTTATCTCTACCGAGCTCCCAATCCTCGCTATCTCCTGCCACCACCTTGCCATCCAGTCCTTTCACTTGGATGTACTCTTCCACCCAACCCATTGCTGGATTGTTAGTCATGCCTGCTACTCGTAGGAGGAAAGAGAATGACCTATCAATCTCACCCCAACTCTTCGCTAGCTCTTGTAGACATAGTGTGCGAACCACAACAAATTTTGGGATCTCTAGGCCATTGCTAAAAGACATGTAGGAATGTTGTGGCAGTGGAACAAGCAGGTTACCATCCACTTTGTCTAGCGCTTCGTCTATCTACCTGAGCCAAGCATGTTCAAATACTATCTAGAAAGGATTTTTTCTCCTTTCTTTCAAGAGCCCCATGTACAAGAGCATGGCCAAAATTTCCCCATTTTCCCTAAACCTTTGTCAGGCCATGAGGAATTCTTTCCCCAAAACCTTCTTCATTTCCCAAAGGATCAGTGGGTGCAAAGAATTTAGAAGCCCTTTCAGTATTTTATCTGTTATTTCTCCATAGAAGGCCTTTTGTTGCTTGGTCGTGTTTAGAAAGAGAAGAGTCTCCATCTCTACTAATGAACCTGCGCACATGATTACAACTTAAAGATTTCTAGACCTACTTCTCACTTTGTCCACTTTGTGTGCCTTGAGATATTTTTAACCCACTTTTGTTGCCTCCTCTATGATGGCCTCTTAGAGAAGTGTACAACCCCATCCCATCCGCTATCTTTTCCATTCAATGTAGTTGCATACACTGTCAATTACTTATGATCCTCATTATCAAAGGTAGCTGCTATTTTAGCACACCTGTTGTTCCCAATCTTGGCCTCTATCCCACCGTACTCTTGCGCTTCAATTCCCACAAGTGATCTGCTCTTTCAGCTCATCATCATTTAATACTCTTGCTTTCTCCACCACAACTATTGATTCCTTCATGCTTTCCGTTCTCCCTTCCCTTTTTTAATTTTTATTGCACTTGGGAACTTGTGTCTTCACCTCGAGTGCTTTTGTACCTTGCTACGTTACGGCTGCAGGAGCCGCCGACATCTTATAAGCCTCCTCCTTTTGAATTCATCAACCTTTTCAAGGTATATATTCTTCCAAATTTGGCTATCTACGAGCCTTACTCCTGACGTCATGGCTCCTCGTGGCAACCTACCCTTGGAGAACCACCCCACTTTCTCTATTAAATTTTGTGTCTCTTCACTGTCTTTTTGGTATATTTGTTTGCCTATGCCAATGAGAACATGCTATGTCCTACCTTTTAAGATATCATAAAAAATAAATCAGGTATCCTCATCATCCAAATCCCTTGCCTTGTCAGTTGTCCTTTTCTACTGCTTCCTTTGCAAAGTTTTCTACTAGTTGGTTACCCTCCCTGTACACATGGCTTACTTTAATATCCTCAAATTTTTCGAGGAGCTATTTTATTGGTTGTAGACAATGATTTAATTTCCAATTTGGGGCATTGTTGAGCTGAATTACATTAATGGTGATTAGTGAATCTCCTTCCAAGTGTATTTTATTTTCTCCAATCGCTACTCCCATTTGTAGGCCCTTCAATGCTGCTTGAAACTCTGCTTCATTGTTGGTGCATATTCCTAGTGAACTAGATATTTTTGTAATTATCTTTCCAAATTCATATCGTGCCACACATCCAGCTCCTCCTGACCCTGGATTGCCCTACCCAACTCCATCGAAGTTTATTTTAATCTACCCTCCTTCTAGTGCTTCCCATACTACTTCACTCCTTTTTTTGGCCGTGCCACTTGGGCCTAGTCCACATAGCTGGGGGATGGCTAGCCCACTGAATGTTTTTTTCATTTTTTCATCCTAGTTAGTGGAGATCATCTACTTCTTTAATTTTGATCGGGCTACTTCATTAACTATTTCAATGATCATACTTTTGATTTTGGTGCAGAGTCTATCCTGAGTCATTTCCTTGTCTTGGAATATCCTCCTGTTGTGCTCCTTCCATATTTACCAAATTATGATTAAGGGGGCTATTGGACAAATGCTATCAAATATTGCTTTCCTTTGTAGTTGTGGCCACATGTTGAACCGTTCCAGTAAACACGTGGGTAGAAGACACTGGAAATTTAGTTTATTCATAAAAAAATTCCAAAATTGATCTGCATATGGGCAACTCAATAAAAGGTGGTCCGTATTTTCATTGCTCTTCTTGCAGAGGACACATCACCCTGGTCCTTGTATTCCAAGCGTGGCTAGTCTATCCTTTTTGAGGATTCTTTTTTGGACTGCCAGCCATGCAAACACACTTGCCTTTGGGAGGGAGTTTTTCCCTCATATGAGTTTTCTAGGCTAGTTTTTTTCTTTCTTTCGCCATTTCCTTGATTCAGTATCCAAACTTGACAACATATGATCCAGTATTTGAGCCACACCACCTTATTGTATCTTCTTGGTTGGATAGGGAGAAGGTTATTTCTTTAAGGATTGCAACTAAAGGATCGTTTTGATCTTGCGGGGAATTTAGATCCTATAGGGAATTCCATTCCCACTTTTGGACTCCATCTTGTCATTTTGCTCTGCCATAGTTGCATAGTTTATCTCCCCAGACCCAAGTCAACTCTACTTTGATTTGCTCCAAATTGGGGTGTGTTACCAAGGCTCTTTTTCCATTCTAGGATTCCTTCCAAAAGGATGTTGATTGTCCATTCCTTACTTCCTAGGTTACATGCTTGGTGATGATGTCTCTACATTCCAATAAATAATTCCATATTGCTAAGCCTCTTGGGGGGTCTATCATCATCAAGATTTAGATTGGGGAGTCTGAGTCCAAGTATTTTCTTCTTAGTATTTTCACCCATTTTTGTTCTCTTTTCACATACATGTTCCACACCAACTTTTACCCCATAGCCATGTTCATGAGCTTTATTTACTTTATACCCACTCCCCCTACTACCTTGGGAATGCATATCTTCTCCCAGACCACTAGTGGAAACTTCTCTTGTTCCCCTGTTCCACTCTAAAAGAAATTTTTGAAGATTTGATTGAGGTTTTCTTCAACTGCTACTGGAATATTCAAGCATGCCATTGAGTACACTGGCATGGATTAGAGCACTTCTTTCATCATCATCAGCCTTCCTGTTGATGACAACCACTTCCCTTTCCAAGTTCCCATTTTATTCTTGCAATTGTTTGCTAGGTTCTCCCAGTAACATTTTTTATTGATACCTAAGAAAAGAGGTGTTCCTAGGAACCTTCCTGGGAAGTTTTCCACTCTCAGTCCTAGGATCCTTGCCATCTCCCTCTGCAAACTAGGTTGTCTATTGAAAAAAATATCTCTGATTTGTACCAATTGATGCTCTACCCTGAGACTGGGCAATACTCATCCATGGAAGTTTTGATAGTCTGTGCTTCGTTTCTACTCACTATGCCAAATAGTATTGTTTCATCTGCAAATTGTTGATGTGTTGTTGCTTCCAATCCATTTGCTATTGATACTCCCTTCCATAGTCCTAACTACCTCAATGCACTGATTTCCTTGCCCATAGCCTTTTCCATAATGATGAAGAAAAAGGGAGATAGGGGGTCCCCTTGCCTAGTGCCCCTTGAGGATGCAAAAAATCCTTTAGATGTCCCATTTACAAGGACAAAGAACTTGGCCATTGATATGAAACTACTAACCCAACTTATCCATTCTTCCATGAAGCCAAATTTTTTGAGAACCTCTACTAGGAATTATCTATCCACTAGATCATATGCTTTGAGAATGTCTAACTTGAGGATTGTTGGCCTCCCATAATGATTTTAACAACTAATATTTTTCAGTTGTGATTCAGATATTGGAAATCTAACCTGAATAGCTATCTCAATCATCATGAATGTGCATTTAAATTGTCAACCCAGGGACACAAACTTGAAATGTGTTAGCATTGTATGTGCACTAGGAATCCAAAGTAGCCACATTAATTCTACAACTTAAGAAAGGTATAATATTGAAAGTAAATTGCTTGGAAGGAAATAACATAAATGTTGAACATTAACCAATAACTAGACCAAACTAAAATGCACGACAAAAATGAAAATTTGTGCAACAAACATGAAACTACTCTGTTCTACTTTGGCTGTAGGAGTGCCAGATTCTTAACTAATTACTCAACATAAAATAACAACTAAACTAAACTAAGGTACGAGATGGAATATTCACCAAGTGGGCCCCCTTGGATAAGTATTCCATAAAACTAAGATAGACTCAGATGCACAAACTTATAACTTCATTTTTATTCAGTAGAAAAATATGGGTACAATCAACATAGTTGTATTGTAGAAAACTAAGTATTCCATCTCTGTGATGGATATCTCCCATCACAGATTCTCTTGTGGTTCTTGTCATCTCTTCATATGATTTATACACTACCTCTCTCTCAAGTAGGACCCTATAACTATAGCTTGGCCAGTATAAAATTTTGTGCAAAATATCTCCTGGATGTCTAGATTCAGCCCTAATGGGCAGAGGAATGTTGGATTCAACTTACCTATAAGTCTTGTATTGCTTTCCCTAGTTTACTTTGTTTTGTATTCAGGACATGAATGCTCTTAATTAGACATCCCCAACATATAATAGTGGATTCCAATCATTGTCTTTGGTTACAACATAATTATGTAAATAAAATTCACACAACAAAATGTTCATCTCAGGGGGAGCAATTCGAAAAGCATTGAAAAATTCAGCAGGGGTTTCAATTGAGGGGTTCAAACTTGAAAGAATCTTTGAAAATTTGAAAAAAATATGCTTGTCCTTTAAATACAAAGCATATACCCTTGGAGGAGATTTTCATTCCAATATATGTGGCACTAAAGTTGTCATGTCATCCACCTTCTTCTTCAAAACAACAATTTCTGCATTCTTGTCTTTAATCTCCTCATCTTTATGTTCAATTTCCTTCTTCAACCTGCATTTTTCTGGTTTCCATTATTCTTCTCTTCTTTGTATTTCTTTCAACAAGTTTAGGATTACTGTACTCATTGAAAATTCAAAGGGCCTATGTAATCCTACTATTATTTTACTTGGCACTTGTGCTTGCCCTTGGTAGAGTACCATCTGCACGGCCTCTTCTTGGTCAACTAATTCTGGCTGCAGGGGTGCTCTCAACTCAAGCTATGGGGCCTCTTGTTCTTTTTCTTTCTGTATAAACTCTTGCTATAGGATTTCCTAATTTTCCTCACATGCTTGGTTTTCAACTTGTTCAAAAATATCAACAAGGTCTACCAATGTCATGCTTGTTGCTTCCTTAAATATATCCTTTTCCTTCACATTCACCTGCTCCATTGGAGCTTCTATATCCTTCCATGGTGATTTTTCAGGTTTAGGGCTTCCCTCGGGAGATACCCCAATGACTGGTCCGAATGAATTTAATTTTTTGGGATGGTTTCTTCATTTTTCCTTTGCCGCGGGAATAGCAGTGTCAACTTTTCGTTTCCTAGAGCTTGGCACTTCTTTGTTACCATTTTATTTTTAGATTTTCCTTCTTTTAGCTCTACCTTATTCTTCTGTGCCCTAGTTTTCATTAATGTGTCAAGAGGGACACCATCATCAGAATCAAGAGAGGAACTCTCTTTATTAGAATTCTCTGCCTTAGAAGAACTAATCTCAATAGCTTGTGTGGTTGGAAGAGGGTTTCCACTAGGGCTTGCGTCAGAAGTTGAGGTACCATCAGTGGCCCCAACATTGCTCCTTCTCCTCCCAACCCTACGAGGTTGAGGTAAAACCTTAGGCTACAAATGTTTTGGTCTAATTTGATCAATTCTCAAAAATTCTTCCCAAGAAATATTGGACACATCATGCAGATATTTTTCAACTAATAATTTAATTAGACAATGGTGGGAAACAAAATTGTCCCTACCTTTCTGGGTCTCTGCTGCCATGATCAAAAGAAGGTGATACAACACATTGGGCACATTCATTCTCCTTTCGTGCCTCATGTGGTTCAAAAGCTTAAAATGCACGGAATACAAATTTGACTGGCGACCTTTGCAAGTGATATATTTGACAACATAGACTACAACCTGCTTCCACAACTCGAGAAGAGAAGTTCTCTTTGCTCCTTGCTTGTCTATGATCAACGAAGGGTCGTTAGGCTCTGTGAATTTGGAAACCCTGTCAATAGAAAACCCTATAACTTCTACAATTATTTCCTCCGTAGCTGTGACTTCCAACCCTTTTACTATGGCTTTCCCTTCAGACAATGTCTGAGCGAATTCTAATGCAACACCTTCGTTGAAACCATCTAGCTTTAAGAAATAGTCTAGCCATCCACAGTTTCTAAATTGGGCCAGGAAAGGCACATCCTGTAGTAACACGTGAACTATGGGTTCATTTTGAATTAACCCACCACCCATTGTCTGCAATCAAACAATTACTTTGCAAATATTTTCTTCCTACAATTCTTGTCCGAAAACTAAACTTCTTCTTCCTGCAACTCTACTAAATTCCAATGCTGGTGTCATTTGAATTTTATCTTCTGGCCTAGGATTATGATAGGAACAATTAAAGCAATAAAGGAGTAATAAGTGTAGGCTATGATTAAGGAAAATGGTGGTAGAGGATTTTCATTTCAAACATACAAGCCATCATCTCAGAATTCAAATTGGATCAATCACTTAAATCTAACCGACGTGAATCAATACAGATAGACACACAGACATGGCATTGACATGTTCCCCCCCAACCTAAATTTGCACATGTGTCGTCACATGTGAGGTGAAAGGACAATTTGAAAGGGACAAGAAATGATGACATGCTATGGTGAATGCCCATATTAATTTACATCAATTAAATAAATGCACTAGAAGATAATTAATATATAACAATTAATGCAAACGTACCTGAATTCATGGAAGATTTATTGCAAAGGTCATGGAGAAAGTACCGGTAATTTCCAAGAAATCAGTTGAGAAATTAATGAAAGTGGAGCAGAATGAGGTGGAGTGAAATGAAGTGAAGTGAAATGACGGTGGTGAGGTGGAAGAGAGAGAAAGGTGGAATGAATGGGCAGATGGATGAAGCAGTGGACCCCCACAAAGTAAGAATCTTTATTATGACAAGTTACGTACCTTAATCAGCCAGAAGAAGGGACACTAGGTCCACTTCCTTCGGCTACAAGAAGTTTAGGTGCAAGAAAGGTCTCTGCAGGAAGAGCGGCTGTAGGAAGAGCGGGCAGGAGTGTTTGCACTGTAGCATCAGAATCAGATACATGAGATGACAATGCTTCCTCTACCTCATAATGGTTCTGAATGATGTGAGACAATACTTCATCTTCATCTTGAAGCTAGAGGAAGGGACTTCTGCATAACATCATAAGCTGTGCCACAAAATTAACTTCATCAGCCTCTTCACCAATGTGTGGCCATACTGGATTATCCTTATCATGGGATGGCTGAGCGGGAGGGTAGAGAACAAGGTTTTTGGTGCTCTTTCCATTAGAAATGGTCATGTCTCCTATTTGACATCCAATATAAGAATTTTTTGTTGCTAACCATGGTCTTCCAAGAATAATGGGGTACCTACCTAGTGTGGCTTTAGGAGAAAGAATCATAAAATCTGCTGGGTATTCCCAAGAGTCTAGAGTTACTACTATATCTTCCACTATACCATCAGGCTTAATAGTAGAACTATCAGCAAGTTGCAAGACAATATGAGTAGTTCTCATGCTTACAATATTTATTGTTGTGGGATGTCCTTCGTCATCACATTTATTGCTTCTCCCAAATCAATTAGAGCATTCTTTATTTGCATCCCATTTCTAAGAACTCCTATCACAGGACTCCTTGGGTCATTGTACTTGGGAATAGTCACTTTCCCAATCATGATGTCAACAAGTTGTCCCACCAGATGAACTATAGTGGGGTCTTTCTTCTTCCTGCCTGGCTTCTTAAGGTATGCTTCCTTGATTGCTTTTCCATATATGGGAGCATCTAATTTGATGACCTAAAATAGAGGTATCTGGACACATATATGCTTCAACTGATCTAGAATGTCAAAATTTGTGTCTTCCTTTTCTTCCTTTTGTTTCATATTTTCCAACCTCTGGGGAAATGGTAGTTCAGGATCAACCTACTTGGTTGGGACTGGTTCAAGATTTTTAGGTGCACTTGGCTGAACAATGACATTTAAAGGCTCCTCCTATTCAACAGGAAGCTCAATGATAATAGGTGTGGAAGGAGCTAGAAAAGTGGTTCGTGAATGCAAGCGAATTTCACTTACACTCACAATATATGCAAGGAATTGATGTAGATTAGCAGAGTATACTGGCTTTTGTTGTGGTTTATTATTTGGGTTAGGTGTGGGTTGGGCTAGTAGCTGAGTAGGTTTAGGCACATTTGAACTTGGATTAGCAGGAGGCATTATATCAAGTTGCAGGGGCTGAGAAGGTGGTTGCATATAATTGGTTGTTTGGCTTGGCCATTGTTGTCCTCCCCTCCATTGAGAAGTTTGCTGCCAGTTTCCTAGAGGTGGCTGCCAATTTCCTTGAAATTGCTATAAATTCCCCTGAGGTTGTTGCCATTGGGGTGGAGAGTTTTGGTGATTGGGACAAGCATTTGGAGGGTTACTCTAAGGCTGTGGTGGATATCCTTTATAATTGGATGGATATGGGAGTTTTCATTGATTACTATATGAATAAGAATTGAAATATGGACCAGCAAAAGATAGTGGGTCTGGTGGCATACCCTATCTTGGAGCCCATGGAATTCTTTGTGCAACATAGTAGAATTGATCATCTTCACCTTGGATTGGCTTGAACTTAGGTGCCATCTGCTTGCTGCCAATATTAGCTATCATCTTGTATTTGTAGTCCTTCTTCTTTTGTCTGCAATGAGGGAAATATTTTGCCAACATTGCCTCTGCCTCCTCTTGTTTCTTCTTGGCTTGAAGTGAATCCATCTGAGTAGCCAAATTTTTTATGATGTATTGCTTGAAATATGATAGTAAGTGAGTAATCTCCATCCTTGAAACTCCACTGGTGGATGACTTACCCATAGAAGATTGGTAAGCTCTCCCTTTCTTTGAGATTGCCCTAGAATAGTTCTGACACATCTTCTTGATATCCTCCCAAGGAACTTTGGTGATATCTCCTCATCCCATCAAGTGCAAGGCATCAATGTAGCTGTCATTAATTCCTCTCAAGAAAAACAACTTCTATGATTCTTCATTGAGTGTATGGTGTGGAGATTTCTACAGGAAAAACAAAAACCTTGAAATGTAATCCTCCAGGTTCTCATCTTCCTTTTGTTGCATCCTAAAAATGTCATCTCCCCTCATGTCACTACCCCTGCAATACTCTTTGTACTTCTCAAGGAACTTTGTCTTCATGTCCTCCCAAGTCTCCAAAGTATCTCTGCCTAGGCTCATGAACCATCTTAATACAACTTCCTTCAAGGTGGCAAGGAATAGCTTAAGCCTATGGGCATCAATGATATAGTCATAACTTCTATAGAGTTTATCAAACTCAAAAAATAATGTATCAGGATCTTCTATGACAAGTCCATAGAACTTAGGAAGAGCTGAAGCAGGGATATTTTTGAGGTTGTCTACTTCATTTTGATGAGCAATGGGGAAAGGAAAAACTAGTTGGTTAGCTCTGTTAGTTCTATTTCCATTTGCATCACCCATGCATGCTTGATGAAATTCCAAAGCAAGGGGGTTCTCAATCTGATTTAGATCTTTAGAGGAAGCTTCAAAACTGGTCAGATCTAAAAATGTATCAACAAAAAAGTGTGTCTCTTCTTCTTCTTTGTCTCTGAGCAAGTTCTGATACTCAATTATCTAGAATAAATCGGGACTGTTACGAAGGAATTTACCATGAGCATCTCTTCTTTCTCTATGCATACGGTATGAACTCACTATCAACCAGCTCACACAAAAAATTGGCAAAAGAATAGGGGGGTCATTACTCTTCTAACAAGGGGTATACTAAGAAAAACTATCAATGACTCCAAAGAACTAACTAGTTTAACACCATCCCCGACAATGACTCATATGATTTCCTATAATGACTTTAACAACTAATATTTTTCAGCTGTGATTCAAAGATTGGACATCTAACCTGAATAGCTATCTCAATCATCATGAAGGTGCATTTAAATTGTCAACCCAAGGACGTAAACTTGAAATGGGTTAGCACTGTATGTACACTAGGAATCCAAAGTATCCACATTCATTCTACAACTTAAGAAAGGCGTAATATTGAAAGTAAATTGCTTGGAAGGAAATAAAATAAATGCTAAACATTAACCAATAACTAGACCAAACTGAAATGCATGATAGAAATTAAAATCTGAGCAACAAACAAGAAACTACTCTATTCTGCTTTGGCTGCAGGAACAGTCACATAATGGAATTCTAGTGGCTGAAGGAACAGTCAGTGCCAAATTCTTAACTAATTACTAAAAATAAAATAAAAACTAAACTAAAATAAGGTATGGGATGGAATACTCACCAAGTGGCCCCCCTTGGATAAGTATTCCCTAAAACTAAGATAGAATTAGATGCACGAACTTATAACTTCATTTTAATTCAGTAGAAAAACATGGGTACAATCAACATAGTTGTATTTCAGAAAACTATGGATGTGAGTACATCATTAAATTAACATTCTTAGACTCTAGAGAGTTCAAAAGGAACATCAGAGTCCTTATTTATCCAACCACCTAGAAAGGCAGTCAACTCCAGCAAACGTGGAGGATTCCACATTAGGGAAAGCATGGAAAAGAGAAGAGGTGGCTACACATTCACAAAACCTGTCAGGCACGATTGCCTTAACTCGAATCTAGCACAATAGTAACAACAACGCATGCTCAACAACATTTAAGACCACTACAAGGTGGTTACAATCTGATGCACGAGGAATCCCCAGCCGCTAAGAGCCTTTTGTCCATAAATGACCACCTTGTTGATTGATATGGCACATGTCTAGCTGGCGACATCTTTATGAATTGCAGGCCTCAAATTATTTGCATGACAATGTTAGCACACACAACAAATGCATATCCATAATCATCTTAAAGAGAGATTCATTAATCACATGTAAAATTAACACAAACAATCCATATATCATATCGATATCATTTGAGAGCTCATGAAAATAGATTTATGTCCAACGTCTATGGTTTTAAGGAAATATTATGAAAAGATCAACTCCCAAGCATCAAATTGTTGGCCCACAGTTGTCGTTGTACCAAAAGATTGACCTATTAATGCCCGATACAACTGCCAGAGTTAACAAATCCATGGGAGGCAGTTAGTCCATGTCATGAATCCCGAGGGGAGCATTGACCATCTTCCAACAAACTCCACTCAGCTTTACCCGAGGGGATTCAAACCCAAAAACTTTGGCTCTGATACCACTTGTTGGCTCACAGTTGTCGTTGTACCGAAATATCGACCTTTTAATGCCCAATACAACTGCCAGTGTTAATGGATCCATGAGAGGTAGTTAGTCCATGTCACAAATCTCGAGGGGAGCTCTGACCATCTACCAACACAAATTATTATGTTACTGCAAGAAATGGACAACAACCCTATCAATAATTAAACCACAAACTACAATCATCAAGGATCATGCAAGGCTCCCTTACCTTTCTAGCTGAATGAAGGGTTTCATGAGCTGTAATGATGCCTTCAACAATTGACCTACTTGGGGCAAAGGCACTATGTTTCTTCGAAATGATCTGGCTTAGAACACCCTTCAATCTATTGGCTATGATCTTAGTGACTACGTTGTAAACCGTATTACATAGTGCAATAGGTCTGAAATCCCCCATTACCTGTGGATCCTTCTTCTTGGGGATTAGGTCCAAAAGGGAATGATTTGTTGCACCCAACATGGTCATATTTTTCCTTGATTCTTCCACTGCCAGAGTCAAATCCACCCCCCACAATTCCCTATAATTTTTGAAAAAATCCATCTGGAAACCCATCTGGGCTCGGGGACTTATTGGGGTTCAACTGGAATGTTGCTTTCTTCACCTCTTCCATACTTATTTTCTAATATAGTTATTTGTTTTGATCTTCTCCTATTACTATTAGGATAAAGCTTAGGAGTTTGGCCCGAGCATTTCTATTATCTGGAGTTGGCTTGTTTAGGACTGTCTGGAAGTAGTTCATTGCCTCCTCGTTGACCTCATACATTGATTGGGTTTTTGTTCCATTCTCCCTTCTAATTGTTTTGATTCTATTCTTGCTTATATTTATTACTATCGTTATGTTGAAATACTTGGTATTTATGTCTCCTTCCTTTAACCATTTTTCCCTCAATTTTTGTTTCCAGAAACACTCCTCTTTTTTAGAATTTCATCCAATTCTTATTTTAGTGTTTTTTCTACTTTAAAATTGTCACCATCCATTCCATTTTCTATGATGTGTTCATTGAGTGCAGCCAACTCTTTTTCTACTCTCTCTTTCTCTTGGAAGATGTTCTTGAAGTGCTCCTTGTTCCACTCCTTCAACCTGTTTTTCACATGGTTTAGTTTTTTGCTTATCTTTTAAAGGTGAGAATGGTTCCTGATTCACAGCTCCTACCACCATTCAAAAATTAAATATGGAAGAATTTCATCTTTGAGCCACATGTTTTCAAACTTGAACGTGCTACCTTTTGGGGATATATCTGGTTGAATGAAAAGTTGGACTGGGAAGTGGTCTAATCCAACATATGGCAGTATAGTGGCTTGTTGTGTTTGGCTCTCTCCTCCCCAATCCTCGAAAAGGAAAAATCTCTCTAGCCTTCTGCTATATTGGTGAAGCCTTTTCTCCTATTGGTGCATGTGAAGGTCCCATTCTTTGTTTTTATTTCCACCAATTGATTAGTGTCCACAAATTCCTAGAAGTCCTATTGACTTTTAGTGGCTCCACCCAATCCACCCCTCTTTTCTCCACAGTTTAGGTTAGCATTGAAATCACTAGCTAGGACTCATTTTTCTTCCCTCATACTTGCTATGGATGTGGATAATTGTTGCCATAAGTTTATCTTTTTGCTGCGGCTAAAGGCCCATAGACATTTATTATTGTCAATTGCTCATTCTTTTGGAGCAATTTAGATTTTATTACTATCCAATTTTTGTTCTCCTCTGCCACCACACCTGATACTACTAGTGGGTTCCACATGACACCTAGTCCCCTTGAGGCACCCACAACTCCCACAAAGTGCCCCTTCAACTTTCTCCACTATTTGAGTCTGCTTTTCTTTCTTCTATGTCCCACTTTGTTTCTTTCAGTAAGAAAATGTTCACTTTTAATTGGTCAATGTGGCACTTGACTAGATGCCATTTTAGGGGCATTTATGACCCTAACATTCCATGTTATGATCTTCATTGTGGCTGGGGAAGGATAACATCCTTCCTTGTTCTCATTTTCATTTATCCAATTGCATTTGTTGCTATCTCCAATTTGGCCTTATTTGTCTTAGGCCCCCTCTTTCCTTTTTTCTTAATGTTGGGCTTCTTTATTTTTGACTAGGATTGGTCAAGAGTTATTTCTTCCATGATCTCCCCTTCTTCTACCTCCTCTTGTTCCTCCTCATCTGATTCTCGATCTGCTTCACTTTCAATATCATCCGCTTGCAGATCTTTTTCAACTTCTTCATTCTCAACTTGTGTTGTTGTTCCCATGATGTCATCTTCTTCCTTCTTCTTCTTGGTTTCTCTAGACCCTCCTTCCTCTGACAGTATTTCTAGTTGATTTTGGCATTCATTTCCCTTTCATTCTCTTGCTCTTGGGTTGGTCATTTCATTTGAGATTTCTTCCAAATGAAGGGTAATGTCCTTTTGAAGTTCTTTAGTTTGTTCTACTAGAGTACTTAGGTATTTTTCTGATTGGGTTGCCATATTCACATCATATATTATTTTTTGGCATAGATCCTTTGTTGCTTCCCAAAAATTTTCACTCAACTTTCTCTTTTTATATCTTGTGCCAGATATTTTTCCTATGTCGCTATTGTCTAGGGCTGGGGTATTCTCCGAGATACTTTATTTTTTTGGCACCTCTTTTATTCCATTTTGGTCATCTCCATGGTGGCTATCCATATTTTCAACTATCATTCACCGAGAGCATCCTTCCCTCATAGCCTCCTTGAATAAGCACCTCCCGACGTGTGATCCTTCACATTTGACCACTTTTTGGGTCCAACTTATAGACTCATATAGTATTTCCATTTTTTTGTATATCCCTACTCCTTTTGCAATTTCTGCTAGTATGTTAGCTTTAGCTTCTTTCTTTCCATTTATTAAATCTTCATCTACTCCCAGACATACACCTAGGGAATCTCCAATTTTCATCATAGCTTCCACACTCCAGTACTCAGAGGGGAGGTCATCTAGTTTTATCCATGTGGTGATTTGTTTGATGGTGTGTTTCCCTGGATCAAAATTAGATTCCTAGTTTTTACAGTGAAAGTTATATCCTTTAAAAAGCAGAGGATTTTCATACACAATCTCTTGCTTTAAATTTATGTCTATGCATTCAATGAGGAAGAATGAGTTTCATAATTTCTGAACACTTACCCAATCCTTGAAATTTTGCTACCACCACTCCATGATTTCTTCTTTTGGGCACCCTAGGCCACACCATTTTGCAAATAGGGTTCGATCCTTCAATCTTAGAACCCTTGATTTAAAAGTTTCCATTGGCATCGAGAACAACTTGCTTCCCCACGGCTTGATATTTGCATCCACTTCCCTTCCTCTCCCTTTCCTTTGAAGGTTTTGCCTACCAATTATTCTATTGCCCTGATTCCATAATTGATTGGAGGTTTTTGTTTGCTTTCCCTTGCTCCATTTGGCTCTTGAGTGCACTCCCCCTGCTATCCATGATTTTTTCTCCCCTGCTCGACCTTCTGGGGTCTTTTCTCTTAGGTCACCACTACCAATGGCCCCTTTCTTTTTCTCATTTTGTGACCACCTCCAACCAATTGGATCCAAATTGAATTGATGTTTCCCCCCTTCTTTATTGTCCTTGCTTATTCCTTTCTAGGGTCTACTAGTTCTTTTTGGCCTTCTTTTGTCTCTAATTCTCCAATTGACCAATGTCTTAGCCCTAGGGATTTTTTTTTCCTGAACCACCCACACTTGTGATTTGGAAAGCTACCTCGAGCGATCCAAATTTTTCCATTATTATTCCTTCTTCTTGGAATTGGTCGTAGCTTCTTTGCCAATTTCGACCCTCTCCACCCTGCCCGATTTTTTGGGCACCCATTGCAATCATCCCACTTGAAGTAGCTTGGGTGACACAAATCCACCCAAACTCCATTGGAAAAAAACCCATTGAAGGGTGTGGGTATTCGATTCCTCTCCTCTTTCCCCTACCATACCTTCCTTTGGTCGATCATCTTCTTCAGTCTCCCCAACATTTCCTACCTTGCTTGCCTGCATTTTTTTGCTCCTCTGCACCACCTTGCACCATTTTTTTTTATAACTACCATATATACAACCAATAATTTGTATCCATGACATCAATGAAAATAGCAACCAGTTGATAACTAGTTAACCAGTTGACATCATTGACAACACCTTCATTCTTGCATCAACATCTTCATACTTGCAACAATCTCCGCCTTTGTCATTGATGGTAACACATGACGTGAAAACCATCAAAGATAGCATAACAACTTTGAACACACTTTCTCATGATTTTAATTTCTCCCCCTTAGTAGATAATCTTTTTCACATGATACTCTTCCCCCCCTTTGAAATCAATGGAAAAGGAAAAAGATATTTTCGTTGATTTCCCCTTTGACATTAAGAACACTACCAGTACTGAATATTCCCAAACATAGAAGATACTACCTACTCCCCTTGAGAGGTAGCCTCCAAACATCAGTGCAAAAAAAGGATAGATCCATAGACCCAATAGACTGATGCATCTCCACATGCATCTAGTTCAAAAAAGGAGGGGAAATAACACCTAACTTCTCCCAGAGATACTCAAAAGTATATTTAGGAAGAGCCTTCATAAATATATCAACAATCTGATCCTTCATCGACACATACTCAAGCTTTACTTCATTCTCCATAACCTTCTCTCTCAAAAAGTGATACCTGATAGATATATGCTTTGACCTTGAGTGCATCATTGGATTCTTTGAAATATTAATTGCACTCGTATTATCACAAAATATAGAAATGGGATCATCATTCATTATTCTAATATCTTTCAATATTTATTTCATCCATAGAAATTTTGCACAACAAGATGCAACAACAATATACTCAGCTTCAGTAGTAGATAAAGAAATTGAATCTTGCTTTTTACTCAACCAAGGCACCAATCTACAACCAAGAAAGAATGCACCACCACTTGTACTTTTTCTATCATCAACACAACCTACCCAATCTGCATTTGTATAAGCACTAAATGCAAAGTTAGTATCGCTAGGATACAACAAGCCATAATCCAGAGTTCCATTCAAATATGTGAATATCCTCTTAACAAAAACAACATGTGTTTCTTTAGGATCTTGAAATCTAGCCACAAGGCAAACTGCATGCATGATATCTGGTCTAGTAGTAGTTAAGTACAAAAGTCCTCCAGTCATAGATCTGCATTTTTTCTTATTAGCCTTAGGTGAATCACCATCTTTAATCAATTTGCAGCTAGTCACCATAGGAGTGCATACCAGTTTGGAACCATCCATCCCAAATTTCTTCAACATTTCTCTTACATATTTTGAATGTGAAATAAAAATCCCATTTTCTATTTAATTAATTTACAGCCAAAGAAAGAAATTCATCTCACCAAACATGGACATCTCAAATTATTTTTGCATCTCTTCAGCAAACATCTTGCACATTATTTCATTTCCTCCAAAGATAATGTCATCAGCATATACAACTACAATCAAGATCTTGTCATTTTCAATTTTAAAATAATGATTACTATCTATTGTACCTTTGTTGAAACCTTGTTGAATCAAGTATCTATCCAACCTTGCATATCAAGCTCTAGGGGATTGATTCAATCCATATAAATCTTTCTTCAATCTATAGACCATATCCGGTTGATCTAACAATTGAAATCCTTCTAGTTGTTCCATGTACACTTCTTCCAATTCACCATTCAAAAATGCAGAATTAACATCCATTTGATAAACTTTGAAATCTTATGAGCAAAAAATTATAAAAACATTCTAATAGCTTCCATCCTAGCCATTGGAGGAAAAGTTTCTTGAAAATCTATACTTTCCACTTGTGATTAGCCCTTACACACAAGCCTTGCTTTCCATTCTCATTAAACTTGTTTCTGAATACCCATTTAGATCCAATTATGTCTTTGTTTTCTGCTCTAGGGACCAATTTCCAAGTTTGATTCTTCTCAATCTACATAAGTTCTTCTTCCATAGCTTTCATCCAATGCTCATCATTACATGCTTCACTCACTGTCTTCAGTTCCACTTCATAAAGTAGACATAAGTTTACCTCACTAGCAACAACTCTTCTTGTCAAAACTCCTTTTCTCTTGTCGCCAAAGGTCTGATCTTCTGAATGATTCTTTTGCACATACTTAGGTGTTTTAGGGGACACCACCAAAGCTTCCTCTTCTTCATTCTTATTTTCCTATTCTTAACAACATTTTCAACTTTTATGCAATCAGGTTCATATGATACATATCCATAAACTTAAATTGAACTCTTCAATGCTTCATCCACCTTGACATTTGTGATGTATACAATCTTTCTCAACCTTTTATTGAAACATCTGTAAGCTTTTCTTTTAGTAGAGTATCCAAGAAAGATACATTCATCCACACCATATCTCATAGGGGGTCTTTGTACTATTAGCCTTTGCTTGCACTCGATTGAACACATAAACAACAGTATGAATAGCTTCTCTCCAATAAACTTCCAGTAAACCTGCCTCAATAATTATTGATCTAGCAGCTTCCTGAATCGTTATTTTTTTCCTTTCAAGAATTCCATTCTATTGAGGAGTTCTAGGAGTAGATAATTGTCATTTTATTCCATGAACTTCATAAAACATGTTAAACTCATTTTAATTAAATTCACCACCTCTGTTAGACCTTAAACATTTTATTCTCAAGTTTTCTTCATTTTCAACCATAGCCTTAAATGCCTCGAATCTTTCTAATGCATCATATTTTTCTCTAAGAAAAGTAACCCATGTGTATCTAGAGTAATCATCTATCAAAAGCATAAGATACCTTTCACCTTGTAGAATTATCACTATTGTAGGAGCACAAAGATTTTTGTGAATCAAATCTAGTAGTCTGGTAGTAGATTATTCCTTTGACCTGAAGTTGTTTCTAGCTTGCTTCCCGAACTAACAATTCTTGCAAATAGAATTAACAAGCTTTGTAATCCTCAGTAGATCTCTTACAACATGCACAACACTGATTCTTGCCAAGTTATCAAAATTGATTTGACACATCCTCTGGTACCATAACCAACTGTCATTAATCTGAGTCATAAAGCAATGTCCATCAACACCCTTAAGTTGATAAATGTTTCCTTTATACTTCTTACCAAAAACAATAATTATTCTGGATCCTTTCTTGATTTGACATCTTTCATCCTCAAATACAAGATTATATCCTTTACTACACATATATCCAACACTTAAAATATTATACCTTAAACCCTTAACATAGTAGACATCATGGGTAAGTGCACCAAGATGGTTCCCAAAAAGGAGACTTAAGTGGACAACTTTTTCCTGAAATCGGGAAATACTGACCTTGGATGTGAAATTGAGGATACTTAGACTCAAAATTTTGAGATGGAACAAAAAGAAGGATTCAAGTGCTTCAAGTCTACTTTCTAAACTACTAATTTATTTTGAAAATGATTGAGATTAAGGGGTTCAAACGAGGGACATACACAAATTGGTGTTGTTTTTGTCAAAAAAACATAACATAGCAACTCTTGTACGACCCTTGTATGGTGAATTTTTTTTTAGTATTTTTAAAATCGCAACAGTCAGAAGTTAGCTAATAGTATGTAGTTGATGCATGATTTTTCTGATAAATTTTTAATGAATATTTGATTTTTTACGAATTTGCGAAGTGGACATATCCTGAAAATAGAATTTTGGCTGTGCTACCCCTACAAATTTTGGAAACTAATTGATTTGTTTTTTTTTTAATTTTTTAATTTTGTAGAATGGAGTCTAGTTTCTAAAAATGTAATTTATTTGAAAAATTGATGAACGGTTAATTTATAGCGAAAAAAATACCAAACACTACTTTTTGTCAAAAAAAAGACATACAGATAAAATAAATTATGGATGAAAGACTTAACATTTTTAGAACGTGAAAAAAATTACATCGTTGGATAGCTAAGAGATAACCCAACATTACCCATGTGCTCAATTTTTTCGATATTGAACCATGTGCAATCCTGACAGTGAGCACGAACTCGATTATGAGAAATATGGTGGATTTCTTAAAAACACGTCTCTGGTTGTTGGGATGCCCTCCAAACCTTTGGGTTGGAATTCCAAGGCAATACCAAGCTTAAAGTTCGGTAATTCTCAAAGCAAGATATAACGCGCTCTCGTTATAATGTGCGCGCGTTATTTCTCACTTTACATGGTTTTTGCTTCTGCGGGGAACATGTCTACTGAGCCATAACGTGCGCGCGTTAAAACACGCTCGCGTTATTTCTTACTTTATGTTAAATGCTAATATATTTATGTATGCTGATATATTTTTATGTACATGTATGTATGTATGCTTGTATGGATGTAAGATTATATGTACAAATGTATTATGCTTGTATGTATGCTTTTATGTATGTCTTTAGACGAAGGGAGAGTTTAGAGAGAGTCTAGAGAGATGGAGAGGGGGTCGAAGTGAGAGTTTAAGAGAGAGGGAGTGGGAGAGAAGGGGTTGGATTGAGGGGGACTTAGCTAGGTAGGGTGGGAGGGATAGAGGGAGGGAGAGAGAGAGAGGGGGGGTCAGAGAGAGAGAATTGATGGAGAGGGAGAGAGAGAGAGAGGGGGGTGGGAGAGAGAGAATTGAGGGAGAGGAGAGAGAGAGAGACAAAGAGAAAGAGAGGGTTATGTAGGTAGGGTGCGAAAGGGAGAGACTTGAGAGTGTGAGAGGGAGAGACTTGAGAGTGTGAGGGGGGTGAGAGGGAGAGACTTGAGAGATAGTAGTGAGAGGGAGTGAGAGAGGGTGGTAGGGATTGATTGAACAAGAGGTACGCAGAAAGAGGGAGATGGTAGATAGAGACAATTAGAGAGGGTGGGAGGGAGGGAAGGAGGGAGAGGTGAGATGTATAGATAGAGAGAAAGTGATAGGGGTTGAGGGATTAGGATGGAGGACCTATAGGGTTGATGGTTTCTAGGGTAGTAGGGTTTAAGGTTTGAGGGTTGATGGAATAGGTTTGATGGTAGAGGGTATTTGGTTGAGGGTATAGGGTAGAAGGTTTAGGGTTTAGGGTTGAAGGGTTTGGGGTTAAGGTTTAGGGTTAAGGGTTTACTTGGTTGAGGGTAGAGGGTTTAGGGTATAGTTTTGAGGGTATATGGTTGAAGTATTAGGTTCAGGGTCCAATGTAAGGGGTAGAGGGTTTAGGGTTTAAGGATTGAGGGTTGAGGGTTGAGTGTTTAATGTATAGGGTAAAGGGTAGAAGGTTTAAGGGTTGAGGGTTGAAGATTGAGGGTTTAAGGTATAAGGTCGAGGGATTAGGGTTGAGGGTCCAATATATAGGGTAGAAGTTATAGGGGTTGAGAGATTAAGGGTTGAGGTATTAGGGTTTAGGGTAGAGAGTATTGGGTTGATGGTAGAGGTTAGAGGGTAGAGGGTAAAGGGTTTAACGGTTTAGGGTTTAAGGGGTTAGGGTTGAGGGTCGAGGGTTTAGGGTTGAGTGTTTAAGGGTTTAAGATTTGAGGGTTTAAGGGTCAAGAGGGTTGAGGGATTAGGGTAGAGAGTTTACTAAGTGGGTTTGAGGGTTGGGGGATTAGGGTAGAGGGTATAGGATTGGCGGTAGAGGGTAGAGGGTTTATGGGTTAGGGTTTAAGGGTTTAGGGTTTAGGGATGATGGATTAATAGGTTATAGAGTAGAGGTTATAGGAGTTGAGGGATTAGGGTTTAAGGGTCGAGGGTTGAGGGATTAAGAGGGTATAGAGATTGCGGGATTAGGGTTTAGGGGTTGAGAATTAAGGGTATAGGGGTTGAGGGATTAGGGTTTAAGGGTTGAGGGTTGAGGGTTGAGGGATTAAGAGGGTATAGGGGTTGAGGGATTAGGTTTAAGGGTTGAGGGTTGAGGGATTAAGAGGGTATAGGGGTTGAGGGATTAGGGTTTAAGGGTTGAGGGTTGAGGATTGAGGGTTGCAGGATTAAGAGGTATAGGGGTTGAGGTTAGGGTTTAAGTTGAGGGTTGAGGGATTAAGAGGATATAGAAGGATTGAGGGATTAGGGTTTAAGGGTTGAGGGTTGAGGGATTAAGAGGGTATAGGGGTTGAGGGATTATGGTTTAAGGGTTGAGGATTCAAGGTTGTAGGATTAAGAGGGTATAGCGGTTGAGGGATTAGGGTTTAAGGGTTCAAGATTGAGGGTTGAGTGATTAAGAAGGTATAGGGGTTGAGGGATTAGGGTTTAAGGGTTGAGGGTTGAGGGATTAAGAAGGTATAGGGGTTGAGGGATTAGGGTTTAAGGGTTGAGAGTTGAGGATTGAGGGTTGAGGGATTAAGAGGGTATAGGGTTGAAGAGATTAGGGTTTAGGGTTGAGGAGTTAGGGTTTAGGAGGTTGAGGGTTGAGGGTTGAGGGATTAAGAGGGTATAGGGTTGAGGGATTAGGGTTTAAGGGTTGAGGGTTGAGGGATTAGAGGGTACATAGGAGTTGAGGGATTAGGGTTGAAGGGCTGAGGGTTGAGGGTTGAGGGATTAAGGAGGTATAGGGGTTGAGGGATTAGGGTTTAAGGGTTTAAGGGTTGAGGG
>CM021103.1:514551137-514590978 GCA_007115665.2 Sequoiadendron giganteum
CATCACCGAGAGACCCCATTTCTTGGACCCATTTTTCCAAACAGGCCACTACATTGCCAATTTCATTGAATTGGCAAGCTAGTGGACCCACTAGCTTGCCAATTTGGTGAAATTGGCAACCTAACTTGTCCTGTTTGAAAAAATGGGTCCAAGAAATGGGGTCTCTCAGTGATTTACATCACCGGGAGACCCCATTTCTTGGACCCATTTTTTCAAACAGGCCACTACATTGCCAATTTCACTGAATTGGCAAGCTAGTGGGCCCACTAGCTTGGCAATTCGGTGAAATTGACTCCCTACCAAACTCTTTATTTCTCTCTATCTCACCTCTCTTTCACCTCCCTCTCTCTCCCTCCATCTATACTTCCTTATCTACTCTTTATCTCTCATGTATCTCTACCTCTCCTTCCCTCTCTACTTATCTTTTTCTCCTCTTTCCCTCCCAACCTCTCTCTCTCTCTCCCCAATCCCTCCCTCCCCCTATTTCTCTCTCCCCCTATGAGGGTTGAGAGTGTAAGGTTTAGTGTTTAAGGTATAGGGTTGAGGTTATCGGGTTAATTGTATAGGGAATAAGGTTTAGGGTTTAGGATATTAGGTATAAAGTTGAGGGTATATGGTATAGGGATGATGGATGAGGGTTTAGGGTTTAAGGTATAGGGTTGAGGGTTGAGGGTTGAGGGATAGTGTTTAGGGTTGAGGGTATAAGGTTAAGTGTATAGGGTATATGGATTATGGTTTAGGATATTGGGTATATAGTTGAGGGTAATGGGTTGAGGATATTAGGTTTAGGGTTGATGGTTTAGGTTTTAGGATTTATGTACAAGTTTTAGGGTTGAGGGTTGAGGTATAATGTTCACGGTTAAGGGTATGAGGTTAAGTGTATAGGGTATAGGGATTAGGTTTTAGGTTGTAGGGTTAAGGGTATAAGGTATAGGATTAAGACTTGAGGTTGTAGGGTTTTATGTTTAACATTATTCCTAAACCCTAAACCCTAAACATTATCCTTGAACCCTTAACCCTATAATTAAACACTAAATCCTACATTAAACCTTGTACTCTAAACCCTCAACCCTAAACCCAATACCCTCAACCCTATACTGAATATTCTAAACCCTAATCCCTATACTCTATACAGTTAACCCTACACCCCCAACCTTGAACACTATACCTCAACCCTACACCTTCAACCCTCATCCTTATACCCTATACCCTCAACCTTATAACCTAAGCCCTGAACATCATCCCCCAACCCTATACTTAAACCTAAACCCTACATTCAACCTTGTACACTAAACCCTAAACCCTAAACCTCAATCTGAAACCCAATACCCTCAACCCTATACCCATTATTCTAAACCTTAATCCCTATACCCTATACACTTAGCCCTATACCCTCAACCCTATACCCATTATTCTAAACCCTAATCCTTATGCCCTATACACTTAGCCCTATACACTTACCTCCACTCTCTCCCACTCTCCTCCACTCTCCCACTCTCTCCCACTCTCCCCAACTCTCCCACTCTCTCCCTCTCTCCCTCTTTCTCTATCTCACATTCTCCACTTCTCCCCTTCTCCCACTCTCTCCCACTCTCCCCCTCTCTCCCTCCCTTTGTATCTCCCACTCTATCTCAAACTCTCTCCCTCTCTCTTTCTCCCGCTCTCCCCTTCTCCATCCCTCTCTATCTTCCACTCTCCCCCTCTCTCCCTCGCACTCTCTCAGAAACCCCTATACTATCAAAAATACACTAAGAAAACTTAATTTAGCATAACATGCTCGCGTTATAACATGAGCACATTTTTTAGTTTACTAAAATAGTAAAAAAATCAATATACCCATGATTTGAAGGCCCACAGTCTGCATATTCCCCTGGTTCTGCGCGTGCTTTGACAAAAAATATATATTTGATGATGTTGTGAAGTGTGCAAGCATATTTTTCAATTTCCATCACCTTTTCCATGATCTTTTTACCACCTTTGCATGAAATAGCAGAGTCTCGACGTTGAAAGAAATATAATATCAATTGAAGTTTGAATTCCATTGAAAACTGATATACAATTGAAGTGTGGAAGGGAACAAGCTTTTGAACAAGTCAAATTGTTGTGGAGTTTGAAGAAAGAAGAAGCTAAGGCTATATAATTGGGTTGAATTCCTCCATTTGAAAGTTTGGTTTTTAAGGTATGTGAAGTCTTTACAAATTTTCTTTCATTCTATTATGGCTTTCTTTCATTTTTGTTTGTCATTATAACCTTAGGTTGTCAATGCACATTTTAAATTAGAAATTATATACACAATTATTTACACTTGCCAATTACCATTTTACACTTGCCAATTATAGAAATTCAGAACCATTCACCAAAATTCATCCTTTAAGACCATTCCCAGACCATTCCAAAGCATCAAACATCTTCAAAATACCCTACACAAGGTCAAAAGTTCATTACATAGACCAGTCCTTCAACAATTGATGGGGAGTCTTATCTTTGAAGAGAAATCTTTCTCTTCCCAAGACCTATTCTTTGGTCTTCCTAGGGTATTCCTCTCTACCCTACTCAGGGATCCCTCGTAAACCCCTCTCACCTCATAAGACTCTCCACCAATTTCAAAATTTTCAACATTGCTCTCAATTCACCACTAAGCTTCCCTGGGCTCCACACTGACCCAAATTATCCTAACCACTCGAGGGGCTACGAAAGGGTATTCTCACTATCCCCTTGTTGATTTGACTCCTCACTAATCCATCTCATAGGATTCTTTCACCTTGTACCCATCACTTTCTTGAAAAACCCAATTTTAGGCCTTGTAGCCTTTTGCCCAATTAAGCCTCCTAGAACCCGTTTTCTTGGCTTTTCTCAAAAACGGTCTAAACAACACCCAAATATTTTTATAGATTCTTTATAGTGGTACCATAGGCTTCAATATTTACCAGGTGTTTAGTCCCTTTGGCGTTCGTACATAGGACTATCCTCATACCCCCTATTTTTAAGGGTTTCTAGGGTTCTGGCTCCTTTTTCCAACTTTGAGGGCTTCAATGACCTCCTCAACTCTCCTCCTTTCACACACATGTCTAGAATACATGTGCCCACACTCTCTTGCTCTTGATTGGAACAAACCAGTCCATTTAGCAACTTTCTTTACTGTTGTCCTCTCCAAGCCACTAGCCAAAATGCACTTGCACTCGCCTAGTTCTTGATGAATTCACCATCTCCCCTACAAACCAAGACACCACACACCATATGTACACTGTAAAAACATTCCCCTACTTGATTACAAGTTTCCATGGTAGCCTTGCCACGAGAATTCAAGTGGGGATCATTATTTCCAAAAACTGGCATGAACCGGCTATGAGACCAAAAACTCTAAAAACTTGCAAAACAGAAAGCAATTGAACTAAATGGCTAATATAATGCTTCAAAAATTAATTAAGTGACACAATTGAAAGACTCAAAGCATTATATAGGTCCTTTCAATCCATTCTTGACTGGATGAAGGCACAAAAACAAAAATTCAATGAAATTTGCACTCTTCCAACTCACAAATTCCCCTTCCAAAACTCGAAATCATACAATAGATTTCCCACATGCTCAATTAGGGTTTTTATGACCTTATATACCTTTCTCCCACATGCTAGGACCCTTGGGTCGGGCTTAGAGCATCATTAATTCCCTTTCCCCACTTTTAGGACAAATTGCCAAGTCTACATGGACTAATTTGCCTAATTTCATCATTCAGGCTTCTCCAAACTTCAAGGCTCTAGACTACCCTAAGTTTGCCTTAACTCACACATCAAAAACACTATTGGGACTTTACATCATAGTCCTTATTCCCTTGGTGGTTGGCTAGAACCATCAACAATAAAAGACTACTTTTGTACAAGATGATTGTAAGTATTATTTAAATGAAGCCTTCAATGACATATATTTTTCAATTATCTTGAATGGATACATTTTTTAGGAACTAATATTCATCTCATTACCATGGTATAGATAAAATTATCTGCCATGCCAAAGAAAAAGACAAAGAGGAAACTAACAGACGAAGAGAACGAAACCTTGAAAGAAAAGGAGAGAGTTCGGGTGGCGGCATATCGTGAAAAGAAGAAATTGGAAATGATTGATGAGAACAACCCGATTGTAGAGGAACCTCAACCGTCAAAAAGAGAACAGGAATTGGCAGCACAAAAGGCATGAATGTGAAAGCATCGTCGTAAGACAGATTTAGATACCGTAGTTGGAGACACACCCTCTACGACAAGTGAATATGAAGGGACACCATTAAGCACAAGCGAATATGGAGGGACACCATCTAGCACAAGTGAATATGGATGGACACCATCTACTACAAGTGAATATGGAGGGACACCATTTACCGCAAGTGAATATTGTTGGACACCATCCAACACATCTCAAGTTGAGAGTACATCATCACTCAAAATTGATGAAGAAGGTATGCCATCATTCCCATATGAACCTCAAGGTATGTCTTCTTCTCCACCCTGGATCGAAGGTATGCAATCTAGCCCACCTCAATTAAATATTGATGAAATTCCTAATGTTGAGATGTATGTACCTAGGAGAACACCACCAAAAATTTTGCGTAGAAAACCAAAGTATTTGATTAATATTGATGATGAGATTTTGCAGCACATGGAAGGTAAGATTTCAACACGCACTTGTAGAAGATATGCTGATAAGATTTGGGAAAGATTCTTTGAAAGGCTAAATGAGACTGCAAGATGTCAACTATTTGTTGAAATGATGCAGGGTGTAACGTATAGGAACATCATGAAGACTCTTGGGTTGAGAACATCGAATGCATCAAGTGAAGACACTATTGTGAAGAATCTAATGGATGCTTATGAGAGTGTGGGTAAGACCTCACGCTCAAAGGATAGTAATGTCACCCGACGTGTGATTACAACAACTTTGGTAAGTTTTCAAACAAAGAGAGCTCGCCTAATTAGAAAGACTAGTGAAAAAACAGGAATTAGTAGAAAAACTTTATCAAGGGCCATTCAAAGGCGACAAAGAATTGAGGGAAATGATACAAATGAATTATGGGCATTCTCAGGGAGACTGTCACGAAAAGATAAAGAAGTTGTCGAAGCCTTGAGAACACTAATTGAAGAGTATTGGAAGAATAACACAAGGCCATCTCCAAATCAAAGGGATGTGGTAAGAAGGAGAATCGGTAGTCGGAATCATGAGCCACATCCAAAGCATTTTTTGGATATGTCTCAAACCCAATTTTTTTAGAAATTTGAAAATGATTATCCTCAAATTAGTATTTCTCAAAGATATTTTGAACTGCTTAAACCTTTTTATGTCAAGATAAATCACACACGCACTACTTGTTGTTGTAGACTACATATTGAATTTTCTAACCATTATGATGTTTATTGTTCTATATGTTTAGATTTGCATACTAACGATGTTTTGTAGGATTGTGGCATAGAAGCCCCACCAAAATCTTCAAGAGAGTTCTTATCAAAAATTTTATGTCGAATAGAGGATGGCCAGATATTCTATAGGACAACATGCTTGGATGGTTCATGCGAGCGTTGCGGTGGCTTCCAGTGTATGCAAGTATGTCATCATATGGAAAGCACAGATGAGGTGGGGAAAAAACTAGTAGAGTTCAAGAAGTATAAAATAGTGGCATATGCTACAAAAGATGGGTCTCAAGCAAAAATGTGTGATTTTGTTATTGAGAAGATTCCAGTGTACAAATTTATGACCACATTTCATGACAGTATACTGTCTGAGTATGCAATGCATACCCATAGAGCCCAATGGTTGGACATGCAGTTCAAGCTATGCAAGGACACCTTTCCAGTTGGAAGCATAGTATCCGTGGTTGACTTTGCAAAGAACTACACTCTACAACCACAACATGAGGTGCAGTCACAATATTACAACTCTACACAAGTTTCGATATTTGTGCACATAGCATTCATTCATGCATCTGATAGTACAAATGAGCAAAGGAAGGTAATGAGGGAGTACTACTTTTACATTAGTGATGATCACACACATTCTGCAGAGTTCGTGCAAGGTTGCTTCCAGATGTTCTACAGTGGTTTGGCTCAGAGGGGCATAGAATACGATCAACATATAATATGGTCTAATAACTGTGCAACACAGTTCAAGAACTCACACATATTCTACTAGTTGTGCAGGATGCATGTCATTACAGGTGTTCAACATATGTGGAACTTTTGTGAGGCTGGACATGGAAAGGGGGAGCATGATGGTGCAGGAGCATGCGTGAAAAGAGCATTAGCATGAGAAGAGTTAAAGTATAAAGACAGTGCAAAGTTGATAGATGCAAAATCAATCATCGAGTGGTGTAATGCTTTGATGGGTCTAGGTAATGAAGGTACATCTTCAGTTCGTAGATTTTTTTGGTTGATGGATGATACTAACATTGCACCATATGAAGACTATTGTACACTAATAGGATCAAGTGAGGTACACTCTTTCCTTAGCTCAAATATAGGTTCATGGAGTATTGATACAGGAAAGATGGCATGCTTTTGTTCTTCATGTACAATGCAAGACTGGAATGATTGTGAGTCAGGGGAGTGGGTTGACAAATGGTTGACAAGTTATCTTAGCCCACTTCACACGTATCACCCTTCGACGGCATTGGAACTGACATAGATAGAATCATCGGTTGATTTTGACCACATATCAGATCTAGTTCAATGAGGTGATATATCTACTTTCTTAGTTGTTGAAATTCCATATCGTTAGATCTTACTTTGTACTGTATTCGTAATGTTGAAAAATTCCAAGAGATTTTTTGCACCTATCAATGCAGGGCATGTTTATGCAGTTATTGTAGATGAAGACAATGAAGATGGAATAGACTATTACTTGTGTCATTGTGTTGAGACCAAAAAGAAATTGGAGGCCCCACTTATAGATGGAGAAAACATCGAATACCCTACAGGCTCAGTTGTGGTTACTGGAACATGGCTTAGAAGGTACCCACAGTCAAGTGTTAAACATTGGCTATTTTAGGACTTTGACATGCATCATAAGATTCTTCATTACTCAAACCTTTTCATGGAATCCAATGTTCATTTGACGAAATATGGGGGTAGACCTTTGAACAAGATATTATGGAAGGTCCGTGAGTTTGACCATGAGGCAATACTTGACACAATAAAGAGTAGAGCAGACCCGGATGGTTCGTTGGATTAATTTGTAAGTATATGCACATTGGTTCTTATTAAGTTATACTTGTATGTACATTAATTTGTTTGATGCCAATGCTATCATCTTCTTTTACAGTGATTGGTGTCCCCTTGCAAAAAATGTTGATATATGAGCCATTAAAGAGAATGTCAACCAGAAAAGCAATGCAACATCCTTATTTTGATGCCTGCATGCAACATCTATAAGTGCCTTCCATCTATTTTTATTTCATTTCCATTTTGGATGCTCTTTCTTTTTCTCTTTTACTTTGCGTATTTGTAAGTAAACTACTAAGGGTTGATTGATCTTTCATTGCAGAAAATGCTGATTTAAGAGCCATTATCAAAAATCTCAGCGAAAAAAGCAATGCAACATACTTATTTTGATGATTTTCACAAATCTCAATTTTGATTTCAAACCATTATAAGAGATAATGTGAAGCTTAGCGAGGGAATCTCAAGTTACTCATTTGAAGTTAACCTCATGATGAGCACCTATGATGTAGACATTTAAAAAGAATCTTGAATGTATGAGTGACATTGTAAAAGATCTGAGAGAACGAAGTGCCAGAGGCATTGTAATAAGATTTAATTACATAATGAGATATACTCAAATATTGTAAGGTTGAAGTTCATGTTTGATATAGTAGCACCTTGTTCTGTAAATGCCTTGAGTAGAAAAATTTGCAAACTTTGAATTTTGAAATGTAAACAATGTGAAAAAGGTCATGTAAACAATTTGTACACATTTTTTTGCAACTCGTGTGAGCAAGCGGACTATTCCAACATGTCCTAATAGGTATGTTTATGGTAGGCATGGTCCTCTTTCACACCGAAACACGTGGAATCGCTCCGAGCTATGTTCCACCGGATCAATCCCTTAAGGGTCCAAAGTGCAAAATAGCTGCAAACTTGAGCATGCTATTACTTGGATACCATGATGCTTAGAAACTTCTTGTCTAATCCTACAAAAAGGTGTTGGACCCCTCTAGAAAAACCTCTCTCGATTTTGGCCATCTTGGAGTGGTTTTCTCGTGGCGGCGGATTTTCACTTGATGGAAAACGTGTCAAATTCAAGCTGTGTAAAGTTGCAAAGCGGTGCAACTTTTTCTCTGCAACTCGTGTGAGCAAGCAGACTGTTCCAACACATCTGAATAGGTATTTTTACAGTAGGCATGGTCCTCTTTCACACCGAAACGCGTGGAATCACTCCGAGCTATGTTCCACCGGATCGATCCCTTAAGGGTCCAAAGTGCAAAATAGCTGCAAACTTCAGCATGCTATTACTTGGATACCGTGATGCTTAGAAACTTCTTTTCTAATCCTACAGAAAGGAATTGGACCCCTCTAGAAAAACCTCTCTCAATTTTGGCTATCTTGGAGTGGTTTTCTCGTGGCGGCGGATTTTCACTTGATGGAAAACGTGTCAAATTCAAGCTGTGCAAAGTTGCAAAGTGGTGCAACTTTCGCTCTGCAACTCGTGTGAGCAAGTGGACTATTCCAACACATCTGAATAGGTATTTTTTTGGTAGGCATGGTCCTCTTTCACACCGAAACACGTGGAATCGCTCCAAGCTATGTTCCACCAGATCGATCCCTTAAAGGTCCAAAGTGCAAAATAGCTGCAAACTTTAGCATGCTATTACTTGGATACCGTGATGCTTAGAAACTTCTCATCTAATCCTATAGAAAGGAATTGGACCCCTCTAGAAAAAACTCTCTCGATTTTGGCTATCTTGGAGTGGTTTTCTTGTGGCGGTGGATTTTCACTTGATGGAAAACGTGTCAAATTCAAGCTGTGCAAAGTTGCAAAGTGGTGCAACTTTCGCTCTGCAATTCGTGTGAGCAAACAGACTGTTCCAACACGTTCGAATAGGTATTTTTATGGTAGGCATGGTCCTCTTTTGCACCAAAACACGTGGAATCGCTCTGAGCTATGTTCCACCGGATCGATCCCTTAAGGGTCCAAAGTGCAAAATAGCTGCAAAATTTAGCATGCTATTACTTATATACCGTGATGCTTAGAAAATTTTCATTTGATCCTACAGAAAGGCATTGGACCCCTCTAGGAAAACCTCTCTCGATTTTGGCTATCTTGGAGTGGTTTTCTCGTGGCGGTGGATTTTCACTTGATGGAAAACGTGTCAAATTCAAGCTGTGCAATGTTGAAAAGTGGTGCAACTTTCGCTCTGCAACTCGTGTGAGCAAGCAGACTGCTACAACACATCCGAATAGGTATTTTTACGGTAGGCATGGTCCTCTTTCACACCAAAACACGTGGAATCACTCCGAGCTATGTTCCATTAGATCGATCCCTTAAGGGTTCATAGTGCAAAATAGCTGCAAACTTCAGCATGCTATTACTTGGATACCATGATGCTTAGAAACTTCTTGTCTAATCCTATAGAAAGGCATTGGACCCCCCTAGAAAAACCTCTCTCGATTTTGGCTATCTTGGAGTGGTTTTCTCGTGGCGGCGGATTTTCACTTGATGGAAAATGTGTCAAATTCAAGCTGTGCAAAGTTGCAAAGTGGTGCAACTTTCGCTCTGCAACTCGTGTGAGCAAGCAAACTGTTCCAACACATCCGAATAGGTATTTTTACGGTAGGCATGGTCCTCTTTCGCACTGAAACACGTGGAATCGCTCTGAGCTATGTTCCACCGGATCGATCCTTTAAGGGTCCAAAGTGCAAAATAGCTGCAAACTTCAGCATGCTATTACTTGGATACCGTGATGCTTAGAAACTTCTCATGTGATCCTATAGAAAGGCGTTGGACCCCTATAGAAAAACCTCTCTCAATTTTGGCTATCTTGGAGTGGTTTTCTCGTGGCGGCAGATTTTCACTTGATGGAAAACGTGTCAAATTCAAGTTGTGCAAAGTTGCAAAGTGGTGCAACTTTCGCTTTGCAACTCATGTGAGCAAGCAGACTATTCCAACATGTCCGAATAGGTATTTTTATGGTAGGCATGGTCCTCTTTCACATCGAAACACGTGGAATCGCTCTGAGCTATGTTCCACCGGATCGATCCCTTAAGGGTCCAAAGTGCAAAATAGCTGCAAACTTCAGCATGCTATTACTTGGATACCATGATGCTTAGAAACTTCTCATATGATCCTATAGGATTGCATTGAGCCTCTACAAAAACCTCTCTCGGTTTTGGCTATCTCAGAGTGGTTTTCCAGTGGTGGTGGATTTTCACTTGATGGAAAAAGCATCAAATGCAAGCAGTGCAAAGTTGCAGAGTGGTGCAACTTTCGTTTTGCAACTTGTGTGACCAAGTAGACTGTTCCAACATGTCCAAATAGGTATGTTTATGCTAGTCATGGTCCTCTTTTGTACCGAAACAAGTGGAATCGCTCTGAGCTATGTTCCACCAGATCGATCCCTTAGGTTGGAGTCGTCTTAAGTTGCAAATTTGTAAGTTGTTTAAAGAAAAAAATTTGAAATGATATTGAATGGCCCACTTAGCAATCATTGCATCTAAGTGATGCTCACAGAGGTGAGGCACTAGGCCTTCCTGGGAGGTCACCCATTATAGTATACTCTAGCTCAAGCACTTAACCATCAAGTTTTTTCCCTAAGAAGGATAGTGTAAAAGGCAGAATCCAGTGTTCTTTTGATGAGTGGAAAGGAATTCCTAAGAGACATGAAGGAGGAAGAAGGAGTTGTCTATGCAATCATGTTGAAGCCAAAGGAGGAGGAGTCACCTAGTCGGCTACCTATGACAGCAGAGGTGAAGCAACTGTTGGATCAGTTCAAGGATATCATTTGTGAAGGCACACCAACTACACTACCACCTAAGAGGGCAATCAGTCATCAAATTGACTTTGTACCAAGAGCAACATTGCCTAACAAGGCTGCATACAAAATGACACCGAAGCAGAACAAGGAGATAGCAAGGCAAGTTCAAGAACTTTTGGACCAAGGGTTGATCAAGAAAAG
Source organism: Sequoiadendron giganteum (assembly GCA_007115665.2). Classification (NCBI taxonomy): domain Eukaryota; kingdom Viridiplantae; phylum Streptophyta; class Pinopsida; order Cupressales; family Cupressaceae; genus Sequoiadendron; species Sequoiadendron giganteum. Next base: position 514,562,287 of record CM021103.1, read on the forward strand.
CATAAGCCCATGTGTTGTTCTAGTGGTGTTGGCACCTAAGAAGGGAGATAAGTGGAGAATGTGTACTGATTCTAGGGCCATAAATAGGATAACCATTAGATATAGGTTTCCTATTCCTAGGATAGAAGACTTAATGGACTGTTTAGGGGGGTGCTAGGTACTACTCCAAGATTGATTTGAAAAGTGGCTACTATCAGATTAGGATGAAAGAGGGAATAAGGACTATGATATAAAGTCCCAAGAGTGTTTTTGATGAGTGAATTGGAAATAGGTTTGTTAGGGGCTTGCGGTTTGGGTAAGTCTTGGACACTGTGAGCATTTTGAGCAATGTTGCCTTGGCTATTTGTCCTAAAAGTTGGAAAATGGCATTAATGATGCTCTAAGCCCGATCGAAGGGTCCTAGAATGTGGGAGAAAGGTATATAAGGTCAGAAAAACCCTAATACCTGGGTTGGAGGATTTTTTTCATGAATTGAGACTTGGAGAGTACATTTTTGTGATTGGAAGAGAGCAAGTTTTCATTGAATTTCTGTGTTTGAGCCTTCATCCAGTCAAGAATGGATTGAAGGGACTTATCTAATGCTTTGAGTCTTCCATTTGTGTCACTTAATTATCTTGTGTAGCATTAGATTAGTCATCTAGACCGACTGGTTATCTTTTTGCACGTTTTTGGTTTTCTTGGTCTCATTGCCGATTCAGGCCAGTTTTGTGAATAATGAGTCCCACTTGACTTCCCATGGCTTTCCTCTCATGGCCACTTGGAATCAAGTTGGGGACTATATAAATAGTGTACATATAGGTTAAGAGGTCTTGTTTTGCAGGGAGGTGATGAAATCATCAAGCACTAGGCGAGTGCAAGTGCATTCTGGCTAGTAGCTTGGAGAGGACAGCAGCAAGGAGAGTTGCTAAATGGATTGGTTTGTGCCAATAAAGAGTATCAGAGTGTAGGCACATGTATCTTAGTCATGTGTGTGCCAAGAGGAGAGCTGAGGAGGTTGTTGAAGCCCTCAAAGAAGGAAAAAGAGCCAAAAACCATAGGAACCCTTGAAAATAGGGGGTTTGAGGACAATCATATGTACGAAAACTTGTAGGACCTAAGGCTTCATAAATATTGGAGCCTTGATGATCAAAAGAAAGAATTTACAAAAAAATTTGGGGGTTGTTAAGACTGATTGTGAGAAAAGTCAAGAAAATGGGTTCTAGGAGGCCACATTGGGGCAGAAGGCTACAAGGCCTAAAATTGAGTTTTTCAGGAAAGCGATGGGTAAAAGGTGAAAGAATCCAATAAGATGGATCAGTGAGGAGATAAATCAACAAAGGGACAACTAGGATACTAGTACAGGGACACCTCGACTCTTGAAATTTATGACAAGCTTCATAATTTTGTAATGTTTTAGTCATTTAAAATTTCGTGGGACCATGTTAAGAAATGGTTAAGTGTTTAAAATTGCAATGATATATTCATCAAAAGGATTAAATGATAGTTGTAACCGAATGGGAATATTGGGTAGATGAATAATTTGTCTAACTACCCTAGAATCTCTATAAAGAGACAACATGTAACCGGATACGGGGAGATAGAGGAAATAGAGAGTGCAACTATGGGAAAACAATAAGAGAGTAAACAAGAGGGAGAAGAAATCAAGCTCTCTGGCCTTCGTCCAAAGAGCCATTTAAAGCATGTATGTTTTTGAAGTGTTAATATCTGGAATTCGTTAAAGAGGAGTTTCCATTTCCCGTTGTGTCGTTCTCTCTATCTTTCCTGGTTTATTGTTTTGCAAATTGTGAATGTAGATTAATTTTGAAGGATTCACTATTGTTTTGAATGTCATGGATGTCTTGTTTTTGGGTTTCTTTATGACAGTCCCGAATGGAATGGGAAAAATAGTTTCAGTTGACAGAGAATATATGTAATATAACCGAGTGTGAAATTCTTGTATGGTTTTAAATGTATAACGGTTTTCAAAGAAACCATTACATCGCTCGACCATTGTGTTTGAGCAATGTGTGACTCGGGCTTTGAACAGCGGAAAGGTGGTGGATAGAATTAGAGGCTTAAGAACATGTCTTGATTAGTAGTGATCAGTAGGTTAAGGAGTGAGAAGGGTGGATGAGCCACTGTCTTGTGTTGTGTCCTCTGCATCAGAATGGTATCAGAGGAAGAAGGCTTTGAGCGTGTAGAAGGCAATCTACACCAGGAAGTAGCGTGGGTTCTTGGTTGCAAGTTGATCCATCCAAGCTGCAGGAAGGACGCAGTTGTTCTTGCATGTGTGAAGATCTCAAGTTGGGGTCTTCGTATTGTCTACACCAAGATGAAGCTAGGTAGAAGGTGCAATGAGAGCAACCACTAAGAGAAGGGTGGGAAGCATCTTCCAGAATCTTGTGTGGGTAAGATGGCAGTATTTAGGATTCAATGGCAGTATTTAGATATATAAATATTGTGATATTGCTATCATGATTCAATCGTGTAGTTTTACAAGTCAAACTCATTGAACCATGATTCATCAGTAGTGGTTCACAAGAACCCATCTCTCATGATAATGAATGGTTCATAAGGAGGAAGATAAATCTTCATACATTTCTTCTATCACAAATGAGATAAGTGCTTGGTTTCATGAAGGTCATGAGACAACCATTAATGGGGAGTGGATACATGAAGAAGTAATGGAGAATGATAATGGCTTCAAACCTACTATAAAGGATTTTTTTTTTCGTTTCAATGATGCAAGAGGTTTTTGGTTTCACTACCAAAATGAGCCTACGAAGAATGCATGTGAAACTCCTTTTGACCTTGAGGGTGTACTTACTCCATCTCAAGGATCATGCATTGAGGATGACATAGATCAATGCTACGGCTAACCAATTAATAATTATACACGTGAATAAGTCAAACATGTACATGTCAATAAGGGAACTACAAGTACTCATAAACACGTAAGCCTCAAAAAGTATACAAAAGAATACATAGTATACACAAATTAAAACAAAGTATATGCACAAATACAAGGTATATGCATGAAAACATGTAAGCCACAAAGTATACACTCGAATGCACATAAGTCACAAAGTATACACATAAGTTGTAAAGTATACAATTGAATATACGTAACTCATATCTATTGAACCATCAATTTAGAATGCAAATATGGACAAGCATCGAAAAAAAATATTTGTATTAACCAAATAGCCATGTAGGCATACATAAATATATGTCGATATAAGTATGAAATATATGTACAAAATAGCCATATAGGCTTATGAGAATGCCATCTAGGCATACAACATCAAATATGTCCAATAAAAAATATGTACAAAACTGCCATGCAGGCATACAATAAAAGACTATGGAATCAAAAGTCATTGCTATCCATGCCCAGGAAATAAAATCTTTCCCTTTCCTTTTCGCTCGGATGGCGATAGGTCTGTCACTCATTTTTGCTGCGCTCGTGGAATGCTCCTACTACTCCTCCTAGGGTTTAGTTCATGGTGAAGTTTTAACTGTTACAATAAGAAGTAAAAACATGAATATATAGAAATTACATTATAAAAAATGATATATTTGACAAATTAATCACTTACAACCATCTCACGATCTCTCTCCATGAGGGAAATATCCTCACATGCATGCTCAGGCATGCTCAAGCCCTATATAAACCATACAAATAGACAAAAACTACATGAATCAATAATGGTTTGATTTCTGACTAACTAATATCTATAATAACAAATGTAAATTAAAATTTACTAATTTGCCTCATACCTCTTCTATCAGAGCCATTGAGGATTGTATAGCAAATGTCACACCAATATCCATTACCCTTGTCACATTCGGAGGTGTATCATCTCGCAACAACTGAAAATAAAACAAAAAATTATTCAACATAATCAACGATGTGCATGTATAAACTACACAAATCTATTAAGTACTTTATTCATTAGTTAAACTCTTTATTCTATTACCTGCGTGAAGGTTTGAGTAAATCCACCGCCACTGGGAAGTGTTCCATCAAAACCTCCAATATTAGTCTGTTCAACATCCAAAATTGCATATTAAATTACCATTCGTAAAAAAATTCCATTAATATGCAATAAACTTATAATTGTTTACTAGTTACATACCCTAGTGATAGGTGTATTGCAAAAATAGGTTGGTGGGGGGCTGGTGTATCCAATCTCAACACTATGACCCTACAATTTTATTAAAATCATAAAACATTTTTAGTTAATCTTGCATTTCAAAATCAAAATTTAATAAATTAAATTAAATGAACACATGCAATAAATTTTACCTGACTATCAATGCCATATGCCTCATGCAAAATGTCAGCTGCCCTCTCCATCTCCATAGCTCTAGACGGATCCTGCGTACTAGTCTCCTGAGGGTCAGTGGGGTCATGTGAACAAGTAGCTCCGCAAGATTGACACACATGTGTTCGAAGACCACCACTAGAAGACTCCCCTGGATGGCGCTATAGAATAGGGCTAGTATGATGGATGACACTCTGGATCAAAGTGCTGATTGCCTGCAATGTCTCTACGTCAGCACTTTCCTTCATGATGAAAGGCATAACAATGTGCTCATGAGGTAGCCTAGTGAGAGCTCATCTACCTTGCTACGTAGGATCTGACTGTGCACCAGGTCTATCCTGAGCTGACCCCCCACCTCTCCCCTAGAAATCCCTCATATCGAAATAATTTGGGATTTTTTTCAATATGAACTCACTATATAGTTTCCTAAGGAAATATTGCGGGACCTCGCAATTGTTGCACGGTGGGTAATCGAAGACCATGTACCACCTATCATAAAATCGCTCCTTCATTTGTTGGTGGTGGCACCAATGGATAGGAAACCTCTTTGCATTGAGGGTAAGATTTTGATTTGTGCATGGGTCGGTGAATAATGAGCACAAATCACCTTTTTTTATTTTTAAATCTTTCACATCCTTGTATGATAGTTTATTTGTATAATACTCCCTAGCCGCCTGCCTCCTATCTTCCCATCCAGTTATTTGTTTGCTAATTGAATCTACGTTTGTTAACATATCTTTCAAGGAATTTGCTAAGGTCATTCTTTCTGTGGTTGAACCATTTGGATCACTCAACCTATTGATCAAATCCTCAATTTGTTTTTTGTTATTTTCAATTTCACTCATTAAATTTTGTTGAGTTCCAGGAGGGGGTTGAGTGATTGGTGGAGGAGGTTGATTTTGATCTTGAGGATTTGGTTGGTCCTCCTGTTGAGGATTTTGAGGGTTTGCAGGTTGATTTGCATCTCCTAAAATTTCAAACAAATAGATATCAAATTCAACCTAAAACTAACAAATTCAACCTAAAACTAACAAATTCAAAATAAAAAGCATAGAATCCTTACCTCTTACAACTCCTCGTCGTTGTGGTGCCATCGTTGCGAAGAACATCTTGAAGCATAATGAAAAATTCCTCCACAACTGAAGCATTTAAAAGGTAACTTACCTTCATACTCATTGAAGCCCTTTTTCATCCTTCTCACAAAGTCAACTTCCACTTCATCGAGGTTCTCTTCATCTGAATCTTCACTACATGTATTCTTAAAAGAAGTTTTTGATTTAGATCCATTTCTCAAATTCGGTTTTCTCATTTCATAAGATGTTAGAGTACCCAACATCCAATCTTTAGTGTAAGTCTTGTAATCTACATACTCTTCAATAGCAGACACCTTTTCAGTGTATGCATTAGGGGGAGTTATGAGAATCTTCTTCACTATTCTGGACTGTTGCACCAAGTCCTCGCATTTCACCTACCAACTCATCCACTCTCTATACATAGATTTAATGTTCTTATCTTTATACATAGGATTTCAAATTGTGCTTCCAAGTTTTGTAACTTCTCTTCTTTGAACTTTTCATTTCTGACATGAGTTGCTTCCAATGCGTCCTAGATCTCTTTACCAGTCTTGAGGTTTACAACTTTAATTGACCTAAACTATGAAAGATTTTTCTTCATAATGTACTTCGCCTTATTATTTGCTTCATGTGCCTTGATTTAATCAGTTATACTTGGACCATTAGCAGGAGCAGTATATGCAATTTATAAGCTTTCTCAACATCATATGCACAATATTCCAAATATCCTTCCATATTTATTTTTCAAATGCCATAGTTAGTCTCATTGAACCTAGGACACTCAATAGTGATCTTGCTCGCTATCCCAGACCTTCCTTAAGTGGTTAAGCTCTTCTCCAAGGAACCAAACTCTGATATCAATTTTTGAACAAGACGGTTGAGAGGGGGGTGAATCAGTTGTAACAAATTAAACCTTTAAAACTTCCACTAGAAATTAGATCAATCACAAATTATTTACTATGATAATATGATCAATCATTAAGTGAAAAAGTAGAAATTGAAAAAACATCACACACATACAATAACACCATATTTATGCGAAAAACCCAATAAGGGAAAAACCACGGTGAGGATTATCTCACAATATAGAGAATATTAAAGATGAATACAAAGTCTCATTGCCAAAGAAGGATCACTGCCAAAAAAGGACTCACTGTCCAACAAGGGTTAACCACCCAAAGGGCTCACTACCAAAAAATTACAAAGAATATAGAAGAGACTTTGTTACATAGAGAAAACAATATAAATGCAACAGAGATTTCCACCACAACTCACTCAAACACTTGAAAACATGCATGAATGATAGAGTACACCTTCAACTCACTACTTTCAAAAACTCAGTAATTAGGTTTCACACTGATCTTCCAAACTCACATCACATACACATCGTTTCACACCTATGTTGTATCTATCTTGCTTGCATTCATCTTTCAAAAACAACTCAACTTGTATTTATACCTTCTCCAACTTTGAAGCTTATCCAAAGTCGACCATACACCATTTTCATTTACAAATTCAAATTAGATCGGTGCCAAAAAATTCTAGGGTGGAATTAGAATGAGGGCGACCCAAACACACACTTGATGAGGACCTAAAAAATTCCCAACATGCTTCATGAAATTTGCAAGTAGTGTTTAACACAAGGTTGGGCAAACCAGTGTAAAAGACATAGAAAAATTAAGCACACACAACTTTAGCACAATCCAATCTTTCCAGATAACAAAATTATCTTCAACACGATCATATTAGACTATCTCCAAAACCACAAGTCATAAAAATCACATGAGAAGAAATCTGGAGCAACTACATTTCTCCCAAACCTTAGCCAGAGACACTGAAAAACACAGTTCACAACTGGTGAACATAACTCGCACTCTACAATGATCCAGAACCCAAAAATATGGATGTAGTACCTTCCAACAATCATAATCAACATATCTGAAACACACGAACATAGGAGAAAAACTCGGAGCAACCACTGAATACCTGCAACCTTTCTTCATTATAATGTTTTCAATATCCTCGACATATACAACCAATAACTTGCATCCATGACATAAATGAAAACAACAACCAGTTGATAACTATTTAACCAATTGACATCAATGACAACATCTTCATTCTTGCATCAACATCTTTATACTTGCAACAAAATCCTCTCAGGTTGTCTCCAAGCATGAGAAAGGAAGGGGTGTTTTTTCCATTTTAATGTCCAATAAATGGACACAATATCTAACTAACTTAGGGGCCTCCCCTTGCAATAGAGCAATGTGGGCCATTTTTGAAAAAGGTGACTCAAGATTTGGTGTTCATTTAGTTTATGCCCCCAATGGTTACAATGAGAGGATTGAGCTACGAAAGTGGCTACTTGACCTCCTAGACATACCCTAGGTTGTAGGTGGCGATTTTAACATGGTTGAGAACAATGAGAATAAAAAATGTGGACTTAATATGGAATGGAAGGGTAGTGAAAAACACTTCTAGATGAGGTTGAAATCCAAACTTAACCTCTTTGATCCCTTGGAGGGAATGAAAGCAAAGAATAATTCCATCTAGTACACATGGTGTAATTCCCAAAAAGGGGGAAAAATTATTTACTGTAGACTTGAATGGGTTATATGCTAATAGATACTTCACCTTTTAACCCTTCTAGGATGGCAGCAAAGTTGTGGTATATCCCTACACACCCTCAGATCACCATCCTATTGAAACATAGAAAAATAGGGTTTCCAAAAATGGAAAGATAAGTCAAGAGGGTGAGAATAGACCCTATATTCCTACTATCATTAAGAAATGAGATCCTCATAAAGAATTTACTAACAACCCTTAGGTGAATCAACTCAATGTGAGAATATTCAAATTTCCTTATGCTTTGAGGATGAGGGTAAAGTTCAAACAACACATTTGGGAGAAAAACTAAAAATAGTATATTAACTAAAAAATGCAACCTAACACTTGGATCTTGTAGATCAACCATAAAAGTGAGAGAAACAACATAACTTCTGATAGATCTGGGAAGGAAAAATACCGTGCACCTATCACAAAACACTATTTTAGGAAGTTTTCATGGGAATCATTATCCCATGGGTGAATGGGTCTAGGTATCCTTTTCTAGAAAATTAGAAACTGAGATCTAGGTTTTGTATTTGCACTTCCTTCCTGCACTTCTGAAACTTTAGTCCTAAATCTATACCAGTGATAAATCTGCAAAACAAAAATTGTTGTTTGGTGGTGGATGGGGGTTTTCTTTGGTCAAACCCTAAGTTTGGTAATTAAACATTGATAGAAAGTATAGATCTTAAACATAAGAATTGTGTGAAAGCCCTAATTTTAAGTGTGTCTAATATTGATAAGAGCTATAATGCAAAGAAACCCTATTAAGATGTGTTAGAATAAGATCCATAAATGAATAATGATGAAGACCTACTTTGGGAGATGTTAAATCACTCTAATAGATCACAAATCTTAATTTACCTTCCTTTAGGCAGAAAGTAGAATGATAATAGAAGATGGAATCACTTAGGAAACAAGTCCTTAGGCTTGGTTGAATGGCTTAGTGCATCTCCCAAAGCCTAGAATCCATCATGATCCTCCATGGGAATCTATCATCAAATCTTTGGTAATGCTTGATCTTGTTGACAAAATGAGCTTGGAGACTTGCAAAAAAAAATTGAATGTTGCTCCAAGACTTCAACTTTGAATGCTTGATTGACTTCTCCTTGCTCTTGAGTGTAAATCCTTGTGATCTCATGTGAATCTCTCTCTTGTCTAGTGAAAAATGATTGAAAGACTTAGCTTTATATGCTTCCTTTCTAATTTCACATTTATTAAATCTCAAAATCCGAAACTTAGAATTTGAATTTAGGACCTTGAAATTCCACTTTAAAAATATTTTAAATTGAGTTTATGAACTTAAAGGGGACCCATTCGCCCATGGGAGAATGGGTCCTAACCTAAAAGTTTAGGATCTAAGTTATGTTGGGGCATTAAATTAATTAATATCATTTATTCAATGTGGTTATATTATTGGGAAATATATTAAAATATGTATTGAGATGCATAATAAAGGGTATTAGGGGCCCATTAATGAGGTTTAAAATGCATAAATGCAAGGTGACTAAAATAGGCCCAAACTAAGTGTGAAATAGTACTCACTTAGAAAGGAGTACAATTTTCTACACTAAACCTATTAAGGCCAACATAGTCTTAAATAATGTGGGGAGGAAATACTCCAAGGATAGGGAGAACTTCATCCTCAACACCAAAATGTTAAATGATGAGGACTACAAAGTTGCCATTTCTACCCTAAGAGAAATTAAGAAATGGTTGCTTAGAGGACTTAGCCCAATTGAAAGATGAAATCAAAATGTAAATGGTTGGAAACTTATGTTCCAAATCATTGGTAAAAAAGGGCAATGGACTCAAAAAGAGAGGAAAACCTCCCTTTAGGAGGAAATACTAGAGGTTAAAACCAAAATACAAGATGACCCTCAAAATGAAAGAATTTATGAGGAGCTCAATGGAGCCAAAAGCTCCTTGAGAAGCTTGAAAACCAAAAAATTATAGGGTTGTAAAATCAGAGTCAAACTTAACTGGCTAAGTTGTGGTAATAAAGGCTCAAAATTTTCTTCAGATATATCAAAGAAAAGGGAAAGAAAGAACAAACTGACTAAATATGTCACAATAGAGCTATTGTGTCTAACCAAGAAGAGATTACACACCACTTTTTCCTTTTCTACAGAGAGCTTTTCCAGTCTAAAGGGAATAAGGAGGAATGTATCAATTCTAAGGAAACAATCAAACAACTAATTCCCACCAAGATCTCTGAAGAGGATACCTCTAATTTGTCAAGGCCCATAACCACTAATGAGATCAAAAATTCCATTACATCCATGAGCAATGAAAAATCTCTTGGGCTTGATCGACTCTCTATTGAGTTTTACAAGAAATTCATTGATTGGGTCTATGAGGATTTGCAACAAGTATATATGGAAGCACTAATATTGGGTTCCCTTGGGAGAAGCATAAATAAGGGGCTTATTAAAATTCTTCCCAAGGAAGGAGATAAAACTTTAATAAAAAAATTGGAGGCCAGTCAATCTATTGAATGTCTCACATAATTTTGGAAAAAATAATAGAAATAAGGATAGCTAATATCCTCCCTAAGTTCATAAACAACACTCAAACTGGATTCATCAAAGGAAGGTACATTATGGAGAATTTGATAACTAACTGGTAGGAAATGGAGTGGGCCAGTCACATCAAGCATAACCCAACTATGCTATTGATTGACTTTGAAAAATCATATGATAGAGTGGAGTGGTCTTTATAAAAAATGACCCTTGAAGATTTTGGATTACTTTAGACCTTTTGCAACATGGTTGGTACTCTCTTGAAGGATGCAATTGCTCAAATCGAGGTGAATGGTTCTTGACTGAAATCTTCTCTCTTGAAAGATCTTTTGCAACATGGTTGGTACACTCTGTTAAATGGGAGTATTGTTGTTTGGAAAAATCCCAAGGGGGGATTGGTTTCAAATATCTTAGAAAACATGGCATGGCTTTGGCTACCAAGTGGATTCTCAATGCCCTTGATGGTAGTGAACCCTTGAAGGTTCTAGTAAGGAACACCATTGGGAAAGCTATGCCCAAGCTAGCAAAATATTGGAAAGCATTAACCTTTAGTGACCTTCTTATTACCAAACACCAAATAGTGGTTGCAGGATCAATGGTTTTCAGAAGTATTTGGAGAGCTTGGGAAGTTATTAGAGGTAATATTCAATGCCCTCTTTTCTTTGAACACAATTCCAAATTTATCCACCTCAACAAATTCATTTGGTGGAATTTGGAGCATAATGGGAAGCCATTAGCCCTATTGCAAGGGTGCTTTGCAAATAAATAGGCCCAAGATAGTATCAAAACCTTCAGTAACATACTAAGGGATGGGATTTTGGTGGATTGGGTTTGACTAAAAGAGGATTCAACCGGCCTCAGTCTAACTTCATAACCTATCCTGTGCTCAAATATGCTTGTAAGGACCTTCTTTTAAATCCAAAAATTAAAGAAAAAGATACTAATCAAATTGTGTATAATTGGAAAGGCACCACTCCTTTGAGTGATGTCAAAACTAAAACTAAATAAAGAAATGATAGACTATAAGCCCCCCATTGAGTACTTAAATCAAATTTGGAAAGTCAATATGGTAGATAAAAACCTAGCAAAAGGATTTTGTTTCTCTTTGGCACAATATTGTGGATGTTAAATTTTTTTGTTTTAGATGGTTGTTATTGTTGCAAAATCTTCCTTATAAGTTGAATCATGTTGAAATTAATATTTGCAATTTATGCAGAGTGCTTGAAACAGTTTATCATATTTATTTTTATTGTCTCTATGCAATTGAAATATGGAATCTATTTTGCAATGGTTATAATATCTAGGGGGTAAATGGAAAGGCTAATTGGAAACTTATCTTGTTGGGGGCATGATCTCAAATTAAATAAAGAATTGTATTTGTTTTGGCATACTTTATCTACTAAAATTATGTGGTACATTTAGAAGGCAAGAAATGGGGATAGGATTAATGGGACCGAAGGGAACTTAATGAGTCTTCTAAAAGATAGACTCCTGAATGTTGCACTGTAGGTGATTGGCACAATGGATATATTTGAAAGAAAGTTCTTGAAGTTGCTCAAAGATGGAGTTGTGTTAGTAAACTAGAACGAGGTAAAATATGGTCACACCTGGCAACAAGGTCAACTCAACTTGGTGGTCTTCATGAAGGCCCTTGAATCCTTCCAAAAGGAACTCAATGTGAAAGATGGGAATGATAAGAAAAAGTGGAATCCCAAAGGCCCTAGGCTTCACATGAATGAGAAACAAGAAATTGAGGAGATTTTCTCAAATGAGGAATTGGATGCAATTGCAATATTGGTAAAGTGGAGGGATGTAGAAGCTAGCAAGGAGATCAGGAACAATCAAAGTGCTCTTTAGCCATCAACAACAAAAGTGAATTTTTATAGGAGTGTTTATAAGTATAACGTGTATCTTTTTGTATTGCTACAAAATGGTATAGCAGTACCTTCTAGTTTGTATAGAAAATCTATTTGTATAAGTCTTGGTCTTTCTAGTGTGATTAGAAAAACTCTGAACTGATATATGGTGCAATAACACCTCCTATCTGTACATATGATGTATCTATTGTGTTTCAAATATTATTAATACAAAAAAGTAGAAAGTAATTACAATATAAAAATATATTATAATTACAACAAACTTGTGTTACATGGGGATGTGTCCCTAACCTTCAAACCCCCATCCTCGTCTCTTGAGGTGTTTCCGGGATGGGGGAATGTTAGGGGACGACCCCTAGCCACGCCCCCTAATATGAGAAAATGTAAAAATGTCTTTGAATACCTCCCTAAAATCAGGGATGACAGGAAACATATAGGAGATGCCTGCCATCATCAAGGTGGTCAAGGATGTCTCAAATGTCTCAAGGACAACCAAGCATTCCCTGTAGAATTTTTTTTTCTTTCAAAACATTAAAAAAAGACTTAAATTTATCATGATAGTAGTGACAACTAAAACTATAGTATAATAGCAATAAATATATCATGATTCAGATTCATAGTTAATGATATAAGTTATATAACAAGTAATAGTAACAACAATAATTTGGATTTTTGATTTCATTGTTCAAAAAAGTCACAACATTCAAAATTCTTGATATGATGTTAGAGTCAATTATTATTTCCAGTTCCAAAAGAGATTAAAGGTGATTTTTTCATGGTTTGGTATAGTGTGGTATTGTGGGAGAAGTACAAACAAAAAAATTCCTTTTGGAAATTGGTTGGAATGTAGGCTTTTGTAGAAATCATCCAACACCATTTTAACATTGTCATGTTATGTTGCTACAGTTATATTGTTGTTTATTAACTTGTAGAACTTTGTCTCTCTCTATATATAAATTTATACATACTTTCGTCCCCCCGTTGTCCCCAAAAAATTTCCCTTAGACAGTCATCCTCGAAACGTGTCCCTTATTGTCTTGTTGTACCTATCCTGGAAACATCGTGGAACATAGGAACAAACTAACTATAACTACTTATTATAAACGAGTGTACACATATACCTTTTTTTATAATATTAAGCTAATATTCTAAAAGGTCATATATCCCCATCTTCCCAACCCCCCCTTACTGATTAAATTTGAAGAAAATATAGAAGTTTAGTCCTTAGATTAAAATATGGGCTTTGAGATGTCCAGAAATAGGAAGAAATATTTGCACGATCAATCTTCATGACAATAGACATATGATAGAGATGTAAAAAAACCATAACAAACATGTTTTACTATGGAGTTATCAATTAATTTGTCTATCTTCCAAGGTGATGCATTTAATTTGGTGAATTCATCATTGGGCTCACCTTCATGGCAATATGCATATGATAAAGATATGCAAAAAGAACATAATGATCATGCTCTACTATGGAGTTATTCATCTTCTTAGGTGATTTGTTTAATTTCGTAGTCATCATCGGGCTCACCTTAATAGTACCTATGATCAATTAAATATAAAAAACAAAATAAGGACTCAAATTGTTAAGTCTAAATTTTAATTTTACATCTAATTTTCACCACTAATAAAGGGAAGGAATTACACCCAAAAAAATGAAAGAAACAAGTTCTATCTCACCTACAACTCCTTGTTGCACACACAAGATGTGTGTGGATGTGCTTTAATAGTTTTTTTTATAGAGATGATATGTATTTGTTAAAAATGACACCATGAATTTGCATTTCATGAATTTATTAAAATTAGTCTACAATCTTTAAAAATTAAAACATGTAAAACTTTTTACTTTGGAGTCTAGAGTTTAAGTTGTAGAAATACTTATCTGGAAATTTATCCTCCAAAATATTTTTAGATTCTCTATTTGAAGATGTTAAATGAATATTTTACTATATGTAGGAGCTAAGATATAGCTCTTGGAACATGTTAGATTCACTCAAGCCTCTAGCCTCTAGGATCATTTGCAAAAGCCAACAACAACCTTCCACAAGAGAGAAAATCGAGAACATGAAATTGCAACAATGGATGCAAGATGTGACCAATATGCAATACTCAATATTGAAATGATTTATTGGACTTACATAGCTAAATTGAGATTGATGATACAATGTTCATATGGAGTCTTGCTTATATAGGTAAGGTTGATGATGTGCCTACATTAAATAACTGCCATAATTAAATAACATGAGTCAATATTAAATAACCTAGGAAACAAGCATTAAATAAAAGCCAACTACATAAGATAAGTGTTAACTAATGTTTAACTAAAAATATTTCCCCCTAATTAATGCTAACTAGAAAGATACCCTCCTAGGACCTAAATGGACTTAACAATGTAAATAGGACCTAGATAAGAATCGATAGAAAAAATACCTATCTACACCAACACTATAGTCCATAACCAACTTATTAACAACCAATGTATGTGTAATAAATTCAACTATGTGGCTATGCATGGTATAATAAAGGAGTTTCCATATAACTTTACATTATATGTGCAAGAAGCCATAGGTGTGGGTATCAATGAGATCAATAAAGTAGAATTAAATTAATTTTCTACATGTCACTTTCAATCATGTTATAGTACCAGTTCTATGTTTCAATACTAATTTATAATTTCTCATACATAAAATTATCTTTCTAAAATTTGACCCACCATCCATAGAAGTATACCTCTTTTATAAAATTTGGAAGTGGTAATTATTGACAAAATAAATTTTAATTGAGAGACTTTACTTTTTTCATTCTAAGAAGTCAAAACACATAACACCCCACATAGCTATATATATAAAAAAGTGTTTATCATATTGTTATACATTTTGCATAATCATTTAAAATCTAAAATGATGGTTGATCTCAACTTTTATATTAAATTTTAAATACATATTTAAATTATATTTACCTGATGTCATTAATTTTAAGGCTTTCTCTTCTACCATCTAAATGTTTAATAATGTAAGATTTTATTTTCTACCACATGAATTTCTAGACCTCTGGTCTACTCTTGCTTCTAGCAACTTGATAGTCTTAATCAATTTATAATTTATAAATATGCAATACTACAACCTAATTTTTATACTTTGTAGAATAAATTGAAAGTTAACCTACAAATTTATTAAATTTAATCTTTTGGTTCTTATAGTAAAACAAAATATTATTGAGTGGGTATTGACTAATTTTAGAGGTTTTTATTCCCAATACGTGACTTTTAATACTTTGTTAGACTAAATTTATTATGAAAGAAGTGATATCCAAAAGATAGCCTACTATCCAAGCCACCAATATCGTCAAATGTGCGACTTTAATATTATTACATCCCTGCATACTATAAACTTCAAGTTCCAATGAATTATCGCATTCCATATGTATGTTTAAGATTCAGGATTGACATTATTAATAACTTTAATTTTGTTGTCATAAATATTTGGTGTGCCTAATTTTTCAATTGGAAGCTCTACATCTCAAATGGTGCCACCATATGTCCATAAAAATGTCATGATTTGGGAAAATAAATTAATACAATTTTAGTCTTTTATTATAAATATTTAAAATTTTGTAGTCCAATTATTATTAGCTCTCAAACAATAAATTAATAATATTAATATATTAATTTTGCATCATAACAAATCATTCTATTAATATTTATGCATTAATTACTTCACCTTTGGAGATTGAATTTCTTGTCATATGATGTCATTTCCATTCTCATTCTTGTATAGTGTTATGTATTTTCATTTTACTTTTATTTTAAAGATTGCAAATAATATAATTTCGACTTAATAAGGGGGTTCAATTTTGTTTGAATAAATGGGAATGTGAAGACATTGGCAAGTTTCATAATGCTAAATCAATCAAGATTTTTCTTTTGGATAATGCACAAGTGGAAATTACTATCCAATATATTATGAAAATTGGGGTTATATATTATTTTCCACATTGACTAACATTCTCTATATTTTCTTTCCAATATCATGGGCATAACATTTGATGTGGATTTGACAAAAAAAGGAAATTTTTTTAATTTTGAAGGCTTTTTCTCTAGACGATGAATTATCTACAACAATTAATGGCTTTGAAGAAAATATTAGTTCATGGGGTATTGGTGATATTTTTCCTCTTGAAATTATATATAATTCATTTTTTGTCATATGTGTCCTCAAGACAACTTTGGAGGGTTTAGTAATGGGTTCCCTTGAATCTTTCCACCAATCTCTACTCTATCATAAAGATCAAGCGTGGTTAAATTTCAAGAAAGACCAAAGTTATAGTCGATGTTATTTTATTCCTACTTGGGGTGAAATTTACTCGTGGAGAGATTTGAATTATCTTTCTTGATCAATGATAACATAGATGAATTCAATGGTTGATTATATAATTAATAGAAACTATATATTTCCCCTAAAATTTATGATATGACATCTAAGGTATTTTTGTGTGTTTTGAATTAATATATTATTAATTAAAGGCATTATATTTCCACAATCCATGAAAAACATAAATTATAAATCTTTCACACCTTCGGTTAAAAAATGCACCAATGAAAAAAGATGGTTCTATGGTGGTCAAAATTGTGCTACCTATAAAACCCTCTCAACCTATAGAAACCCTTATTATCAACACTCCTACCTTTTCTAGGGTTGATAAAGGTAAAAAAGCAATCTTAAAAGGTCCTTCATCTAGCTCCCATGCCCAAAATGTTGTGTACGATAGTCAATATGCCGCCAAAAAATGTTGCAAGTCCCAATATAAATGGTTTTCATGTCAAGAGTCAAATTGACATTAGTGCTCTTAAACATCGTTGTAACCCTACCTTGAACCATTCTTGCCACAATCATGCTAGTCTCAAGGGTAGAATTCAAGACCTGAAAGGAAGCTTTTACCTTCAGAACAATATTCTTACGTAGTTATTTGTGACACTATCAAAATCTTTGGACTAGATTGAAAGGTATAGAAACTATTTACAAGGAGGATACTATAAGTTTTAATAGTAATGTTGCTTTTGATGAGGAACTTTAGAATGAATTTAATAAGTTCTCCACAACGTTTTGGAATGGAAATTGTGTACACAAGATAATGGCTATGCTTCAAAAAAACTAGGAAGAATTGAAGGATGGTCTTATTGAGTTAGTCAAATTTAGTAATAATAGAATTAAAAATTGGGCTACTAGTCTCTTTATCCTCTAAACTAAATTTAAAAAGATAAAAAAGAAGGCTATGGAAGAAAGGCATATCAATGGAGAAATAGCCAAGTCCTATCTCCACAAGACAATCATTATTGATCTAGATGATGAGAGCCTATTAATTTATTTTAAGGAGCAATTTAGTTTTATTACCAATTAGTGGAAAGCTACTTCCAGTCTTCAAAATTAGAAAATACCAACTAGGAGAGTTCTCTCTTTTGAGTTTACCTTTTTTTCCTGTATTTGTGATGATTCTATGTTTTTCCTTAGTGTTGTTTTTATGTCAATTGGCATGTTAAATTTTTTTGTTGTTCCACTCTTCATGGGGTTCATTCATCTCATCATTTGGTTTTTTTGTTAAAATGGCTTGGCCCTTTCAAAAAACCATTTTTTTACCTTTATCAAGCATAACTACATAAATGAATATATTAGTAATAGTATGGGGTGACATTATAAAATGGTTTTTGGAGTCATATATTTGACCCTCATAGCCTAATAGATCCTAAAAAACAATGATAAGAATTCTATGAGAGATTTGTTTTTGATATAAAGAGTTTATATTATATTAATTTAAATATGAAGATTTACACCTGTCTGCTAAGCAGGAAAATTCATTGACCAACCAAAGCCTAGAAACAACCCTTCTATCTGCGACCAACACAAAGAATGATTTCAAAGTAGATTATACAAAATTGGCATTATCGTTGCCAGAGCCAAAAAACATTTACCCAAATACTGCCATCAGACTATATTCATTTTTCTGAAAAAAAGAGGAAACACACGCATCACAAGAAATAGTTGAGATTGGTGAAGGACACAAAATCCTCCACCCATTCGAATCCACCAGCCGCCATTAACCCTAAAAAATTCTTTAAGTAATCCATCGCCACAACCATGCATTTAATGGTGCATAAGATTTGTGCCACTCAAATCCAAGAGGAATGGAAAGAATTTGACTGCCTCGTTCGTGTTCCGTAGAAGCTCCAAATCTGTAGGACGTAGAATCCCTGTGCCAATAATTTCCACTTTCAGAGTATCATCCATGCCACCAAGCAAATATTTAGGGAACGACTACACCAACAACTCCTTCGCTTTCCCCTTAGGCACTTGGCTATCCAACAGAGAAGCCAAAAAACATGAGGAAATGTGGGTATTGTCCCTCCCGAACTCATTCCGATCAATGTGGCATTTCCCCACAACCATCTTTACCACTGCAACCACAAGAGGGTCATTATTTAGCAGAATCTCTTTAACCTTTGATATGTTATCACACGGAACATGACCTACCTCATCTTTTCCCTCAGAGAAATTGGAGTGTTAGCACCAAACCATGCTAGTCCCCCCACCAAAACTATAATTATGAATTTTGAACATCCAATCAAAGCCATCCTTAGATGACACCAGTAGCCAAATAAAAGCTCTCTACCAACTCTACACCTACCACTGCTTACCCACACCAAAATCTCTCTATTCACCAAGACTGACACTTGCACTCATAAATAAAACCTGTGGCTGCTGATCAATTCCAGCTTCGCACGAGCCAAGCATAATTTTGATGCAAGGCAATATGTCCTTGCATTATAAATTTTTTCCTTCCTCCCATGCCCCTATACAATGCTTCCCTTAGAAAACATGCTCTTAATTCTCCGTCATCATTACAAATACACACCAAATCCAAGGAAATCGAGCTTGTACCCCAATATCCCCCTCCAGGTTGGATGCCTTATGAGGATGCCACATCACCACCCAATGGCAAGCCCTTCGCCAACTTGGAGGGAAATTCTATGAGAGATTTTAAATAAGCCAAAATATACAATATATTCATACAATATATGTGAAGCCAAAAATATTGTGATTACATATGATCCCCTTAAATATATAGAAAATGGGTGAGATGAGAAGATAGGTGTAGACTCTAACCCCCTCCATGAGTATAAGACAACTATCATAAAGATTTCATATGCACACGAGATAGGTGTTTTAAAATGTGAGTACATGTGTCTCAACCACATGAGGTGAGAAAAAAAGGTAAAAGTCCTTGAGTAGAGACTTAATTAGTGTGAATAGGACTTTCTTAGGTAGGCTAAAAGCTAACAAGTTTGATTATGTGACTATCTACACTAATAATGGTAATCTACATCTCAAACTAATTTATAGATCATTTTTTAGTTAACAAGCTTAATCCATAAACTTACGAACAATATATATGAACATAATAACCATCATCTTAAGCATATACTACATAATAGGTTCAATTATTAGACAACTCTAGATATATGAAACAATATTATAAAAGGGAGGGAAGATAAGTGTGATACAAGTCATAATCAATAGCACCATGTTGATGGGTGTTTTTGCACCTTCTCAACACAGGCAACACACAAGTGCACTACCTCTCTTGAAAGGTAATTTCCTACAAGAAAGTTGTAGAAAATCACCCCAAGGTCTCTCGAGTGTCAGGTCATGACAATGCTTGGAATAGTTCAGTTGGTTGATGTGATTTGTTGGTATTCACAAGGTGGCCTTTATGGTTTACAAAGCATGGGAAGTTGGGTCTACAAATGGAGTTTCAAAGTGTTGGAAGTGAATGAATAGTGGCTGCCCACTCAAAACAACAAGTTAAAACTCACCATGTTCATCAGATTTGACATTATTTTGATGCTTTGAATCCTACTCTAACAAGGAGTTAAAATAAATAGCAAAAGAGAAAGGGGGTTAAGAGAGCTATTCTAAATCTAAGCTATGAATTAGTAGTAAAAATGGAGGTTGCTACAATAGAAAAACTTCCTAAACTGGGTTTTGCTTGACCAAGAGAAGCCTACAACTACACAAAACCAGGGAAATCTTCTAAGGACTGCAAATTTTCATATTGTACATGCATTTCATGAACATACAGTTGAACTAAGTTGTAGCAATGAGATAAGGAAGTCCAAGCTAACTTTACACAATAGTTTGTCATCAACAAGTGCCAAAAGTATGGGCTGGAAATTCATCAAATACCATAACAACAAACACTATTATCACAACCATTCAAGAAACTACAAACTAAAACTAACTTGGAAGTTGAACCATGCATGCATAATGAACAAACTCAAAAGAAACATCCAAATTCATGCAATGATTCTCTCTATTGCTGCAAAATGCCCTTCACACCAATTCTCCAACACTTACAAATGAGGAGAAAACCCCTATTTATAGTTTTCCAAAGCCTAAATGAATGGCCAAGATTAAATTATAATGTGTAGCCTAGATTTGTTTTACATTAGGGTTCACCTACCCCAAATATATGATAATTTAAAATACATCTTTGTCTTTTCCCTATTTTTTCATCTAGTGACCCTGGTGCTATAGTAGTTTTGTCCTATAGTGGCTGCCATCCTTTGTTGTTGCTGAAAAATATCAAAGGTTTCCCTTTGTTTGATGGATTTGCAACATTCTTCATCCGATCAACTAAATCTTCTTGCAGATTCATGTAATTGAAAAGCATATGTATGGCTCCTGATCTCGATGGACAGCTCCTGACAATCATCATCATTTTGGTGAAATAAAATAGTTCCCTCCATCGCCCTATTTGAAAGCACTTCTTTAGTTGTTGTGTGGCCCAAAATAGATTCTTAAGCAGGCTTTGGCAATTAGATATTCAGGTAGCATCCTCTTGGCATGCATCCACATGTAAACCTATCTCCACCTTGAAAATTTGAATTAAAATCTCCCTTCCTGACATGTCTTCGTATGTTGGTTAATTTATTGAATTGATCCATTATTCCCCCAAGCATCCTTAAAAGTACCTATGCCATAAGATGTCATGATTTAGATCTCAAAAAATGACAAATTTCCCTAATTTAGAAAATTAAAATGTATTAATTTATAATCGATCAAGAATTTCATATTTCAAAAAACAACTTTCCATTTTTGGAAAATTTCCTATTTTAGGAAGAAAATCAATTTTGGGAAAATTTGCATTTTAGGAAAAAATTCCATTTTGGAAAAAAAAATCTATTTCGGGAAAGATTTATGTTTTGGGAAAATTTCCATTTTTGGATAATTCTCATTTCAAGACAATTTCCTTTTTTACATTTTGAGAAACTTTCCTTTTCGAGAAATTGGATTTCGAGGAGATTTCACTTTTGAGGGTTGGAGCAATGTGGGGGTTGGGAGGTGGGAAGCCAGACAAGTTTGCACTGTAAAGATGACATTGGTGACCATGACATTTGGAAGGCGGCTTCCCACATGAAAAGTTTCACAAAACCACAACTCTTAGCAATTTTGAGCTTTTCCAAATTAAGCACATGAAATATGCATTAGAAGGGTGCCTAGACTTATTCCTCAATGATTTGGCCCTTTTCGAAAAATGCAGAAATCTGGAATGGGGAAGCCAAAGGGTTCGCTGCCCTTTACAACAACTTTGAGCACATGGTGACCCACACACGACGATGCACAAAGGAATTCCTGCAGATGATGGCGAAGGGATGGCGGCCCGCAAAGGAATTCCCATAGACGATGGCAAAGGGACGACAACCCGCAAAGGAATTCTAGTGAATGACGGTGGAGGGACGACGACCCACAATGAAATTCCTGCAACTTCACAAAACTTAGTAGATTTGAGAATTTTCCATTTTAGCACATGGGAAAAGGGGTAGAAAAAGTGCCAAGACATATTTCCTTAAGATTTGACTCATTTTGAAAAATGCAAAAATTTGGAATGCGAAAGTCAGAGGGTCCATCACCCTTTACAACGACATTGCTTAAACGAACTTCTGCGAGCGGACTTTTGCAGTGAGATTTCTGCAATGTCTAAGCACATGGAAAAATTGATGCAAACCCCTTTAGGCATGTGAATTCATAACTTGAAGTTTGCGCCCTTTTTTGGAAAGGCAGAGATTTGGAAGGGGGAAGCCGGATGGTCCGCCGCCCTTTACAATGGCATTGAGCACACGGTGACCCACAGAGGATTTCTCATGGATGGCGATGGAGGGATGACGACCCGCAAAGGAATTCCCACAGACGACGACCCACAAAGGAATTCCTACAAACGATGGAAGAGGGACGACGACCCCCAATGAAATTCTCGTAACTTTACAAAACTTAAGGAAACCTTGGCAGTTCACTTAGGCATCACAAAAACATCCCAAATCCATAGGTAACTTGTCCCCAAAGTCAAAAAATGAAGGAAAAAGTGAAGCACACGAGAAGGGGGCCAATCTAGCATATGCGAAGCAAAAAGAAAAGAAAAAAGGCAACCCCAAAATACATGGCCCACTAGGAATAATGGTCCCTGCCCCACGAGCGCCTGCATACCATAATGTGAAGATAACAATACGAGTGGCTGGGGTATGAACACTGCAAATGATAGTGACGAAGGAACAAAAGCCCACACAGAAAACCACGCAAAGACAAAGGAGGACGACGTTGGTAGGCCCTGGGTCTGCATTGTAGGAAAGAAGTGAAGCTTTGGTTATTATTGAACTGTGCTATGGTAACAACCTCCCATTGGTGGTCGACCATATGGATGGACTCACTGGCGAGCTCTAACTCAAGAGTTTACTCACCAACCTAAGATTTCATCTTGAGGAAATGACATATGTAGGTCCCGCATGGTGGGGTGATGTGAGAGCTCAATCGTCAGACAACGACGGTCAGGTGAAGGCAAGCCGCACACAAAGACCCACAAAAATTTTGGACTTGGGTTATTTTCAAAGTGAAAGGTTCGGTTCACTTATGGCGAAGGTGAGGACGAAAAGATCAATTATGGAGCCCACCATGTAGGCATAAGTCAAGGTTTGACTGTTGCTTAGTGGTGAAACGAAAGCAGAAACTCGCATGTGGTGACCCACAGTTGCGGGTCCACGGGGCCCGATGGATGCAACGAAAAATGAAGATGTGGAATTTGCCATGCGGGCAGACACTAAGGATTGGCTACAGATGAGCAGCAAGACACAATGGTGAACAAGAGGAGACCCACAAATGCAAGTTCACGAGGCTCAATGGACGTTGGGGCAATAAGCTAAGTGAAACCCATAGGACCAAGCCTACAAAGGCAAAAGACTTGGTGAAATTCAAATAGGAAAATTTGGTTAGAGGGTGATTGATCATTTTAAGGCTTAATACCAACTTAGGCTTGGGAATAGGGGTGTGCAAAGTGAGGCGGGAGAAAAACAGCCCGTCGGGAGCGAAAATGATCTATCGAGAGAAAAAGAAAGGGGGGCCCTACCCTCGATGGGGTGTGTGTGCAAAACATGCACAAAAAATGGTAACTCTACTGGGGAAATGCTCCAAAGCATTTTGATGAAAAACTATAATCATGAGCCTAGAATCTTTGGTTCAGAACTTCATGCTAGGGCAAACAAATCAGACACTCAACCAAAGGATCAAAACCACTAGTCAACCCAACCTTCAGTATGTAAAAAATCTAAGTGTGTGCAGGTGCATTAATTCCCATCCTTAAGCCACTACAAGAACCTAAGCTTTGTCAAGTTAAACTATGTAATTGATTCTAACTCCAAAAGCATCTAGGATATTTTCTCACTGCCAGTCAACCGTCCATAGCCTCGATGAGGTTGTCGTTGTGATTCTCCCAAACATTTCTCTACTATCGGCCAGGCGTCTATAGCCCCGGTAGTTGCTCGGATTCTCCTGAAAGTTGAATTTTCTTTTGATTTTGATTTTTCTTTTCTTTCTTTTTTGTGTTCCTTTTCTTTTGATTTTCTCTTTTTCAATTCTTTTTCTTCAACACACAAGCAGTGAAGCTCACACTCAAGGTTGAGAATCACATTGGCGCTGAAGCATAATTTTATATTTTCCACTTAATCTAACTTCACAAAAGGACCCACAACAACCTTCGAATTCTTAAAGTGTGTAAGAGATATAAGATTTTAGAATACGTCAGAATCAAACCAACCAATGATATATCCTCTTTGAGGCAAGCATCTAGGTCACTTGGCACTAACAAAATACCCTTACCATCCACTCTGAAATATTGATTAAAGTTTATCAAAGAAATACATAGAATGACCCTAGGCAATAAAATGGTGGTTGTGTGTGTAAACATACCCAACTAAAAGCAAAGGGAACCCACAAAGAAGAAAAGCATAAGAAAACAAAAAGAAAACACTTATAATAACCAAAGCGGGAAGCAAAAGCAAACAAACAAAAAGGAAACTACTCTAAAGCACCCTAACCTACAACAAACCATCTAACCTAACGAAAGCAGGAAAGTGGGACTATATACACGAAACCTACACTACCCAAAAACAACTATGTACAAAGATATTTACAAAGGACCACGTTCAAGCAAGCCAAGCTGACCCTTATGCCCATTGGGATTTGTAATGCATGAACAAGCAGAAGGGCAATTGTTATAGTTCTAAGCCATGTAAAATCATCCTTATATTCAAAAAAATGAAGGTCAATATTGCAACATTCAAATTTAATAACACATCCAAGAAGAATCAACAATTGAGATGGCTTGTGAGACCCGTGGCCAACCCATCAACAAGTTTGTCTCCCCTCATTCCCATAATCAAAATGATAAATGCAGCTATGAGTATTCATAGGAGTAAGGAAAGATAGAACCTGGATGTCACCATGCGAAGGTGGAAACATTTGATAGTCGAGAGCGAGTACTGCATCATCATTCATTGCCTTGGCAACCTCAGGTAGATGCAATGGATGGTGCAACATCCCTCTTGCATTGCAAATTTGTAGATCACAATCAAATTGAACAGGTAGTACACCTTGTGAAGAATTTTTTTCAAATGCAAGGAACCTTGTACCTGATCTTGGGCTTGCATAAGGATGGGAGAACGAGGCAAAAAAAACCTCTTGCAAGCTACCAATGGGACCCACAACCTCTATTGGTTGTTCTTCAAGGAGATACACTTCATCTCGTCGATCCTCTGCAGTCTTGGTGTCTACTTGACTATTGTCCTCAAAAGGTAGCATGTCGTCCCATCTCATTTCCCTCATGTTGATCTCAATTTTATGATGTTTAAAGTATAGGAACATGACATGGAAGAATCTATCCTATTTCAACTCTTTGAGGGTGTGGGAGAATCGACCAGGGTCAAGGCATAAGTGCTTCTAGTTGTAGCTTGTATTTGGCCAAGTATACCATTTTTATGGGCAGTCTCCAAGACTTCGCCAGCTCGGTCCTCTTCTCCTTGTAGTTCATGCAGCTCATCAAGATGTTCACTTATTTCTTCTTGTTTACTGTCATTGTAAATGGAAAACGAGTTCCTTTCCCAATCCAAAAGCTCTAATGTTTCATAGTTTAGAGGTTCAGGTAGCATGTCTTCATCACTGCCATTTTTTGAAAGGTATTCTTCCTCAGTGTCACTAGACCTCTGTGGCACAATCCCAAGTGGGAAGAAATCAGCAAGTGACATGGGCCCATTGAGGGGATCAATGTATGGCGAGCGGTATACCTCCAAAATTTCTCCATAAAGCCTATCATTCATTGCATACAAATTCTTTTCAAGAGGGAAGGACCCTTGATGATTAATGGACCACCCTCTCACTTAATCTGCGTCATTATCTATAGAGGTTCGGGACCATGTTCTTCTTCTTCTGTTGGTTCCCCAATTCCTTCTTGGGGGCTGCCCTCAGCTAAGTTATCACTTGGTTCAAGTTCTTGAACCTTTGCTTCAATCCCAACAGTGACTGTAGGAAGTGGTGCACTGGGTTGCTCCACTTATTCTTTAACTTTCTTGATGGCCTCTTGGCATATCTCACACATGAACTCAAAATGCGTTGAATCATGGAGCCTACACCATCCGGGTAGTAGCAACACTGCCAAGTCCACTTGGTATCTTAGTTCTGACCAATCCCTTGTGAGTCTTGAGAGGAGCTCAATATATCTTTCCACTACTAGGTCTTCATCATCAGTTGGGAAGGAATTTTTATGGTGGGTAAGTGCACCAATCTGTGACACAATTTTGGCTCTTAAGATGCCACTTGTTTTTTGAAGTCAGAAAAATCTCATTTGCACGAGAAAATGGAGATAGTTATGCTCAAAATTTCAAGATGCGGCAAGAACAAAAGTTGAAATGCTCCAATTCTAGTTTCTAAGCTACTATTTTTTTTTGAAATTAATGAAGATTAAGGGTCTCAAAAGGGGGGAGGGGAAGCATAAAAGGTCATGTTTTTATAAAAATAAATAGCCTAGTGCCTGAGGGCTCCCCCCTTTTTGATTAATTTTTTTTTAGAATCTCAAAAATCCCAATAGTGAGAAATTAGCTAACACCATTTAGTTTATCCTCCTTCTTTTGGATTATTTTTTTAATGAATATATAATATTTTATGAATTTTCAAAGTGGACACATCCTGAAAAGCTGAAATTTGAGTGTGCTCCCCCCCAACTTTTTTGCAAACTAATTGAAAATTGATATTTTTTTTTCATCACGTGTAGAATGGAGTCTAGTTTCAAAAAAAGTAATTTGTTTCACGTTCTAATGAACGTGTAGAAATCTATCATAAACCTAGCACATGTTGGTTTTTGACCAAAAACGAAGGCATTTACAATAGAAGCCATGGATCAAAACCTTAACTAAATCAAAATGAAAAAATAACTATATATTTAGATAGCTAAGAGAGAGGTTAACATTATCATGGTTTTTTTATAAACTTGCATTGAAAGACGTGAAAATGAGACAAGGAGCACGGACAAAAATATGAGAAAATTTGGCAAATCTTGTTAATTAACACATCCAAAGTAGGCCATTTTGGGAGTGCCAAATGACTCATCACATTTGGCGAGTGCCAATGTTCTGCTTTGCACATAACTAGAATTTCCCCTCTTTGGTGAACAACTTTCATAATGCTTAGAGTGCACAGTTTATGATCGTAGATGGATAGTCGAGGTTTTACCTTTCATACCTTCTCTAACTCGTTGCTGTTACTGGATAACTTTTTATCCCTTTGAAGTTTCTATCTCTCAGGTCTCACTCCCTCCCACGC
The DNA here is from genome assembly GCA_007115665.2 of Sequoiadendron giganteum. Classification (NCBI taxonomy): domain Eukaryota; kingdom Viridiplantae; phylum Streptophyta; class Pinopsida; order Cupressales; family Cupressaceae; genus Sequoiadendron; species Sequoiadendron giganteum. The sequence continues at coordinate 514,589,873 of CM021103.1, forward strand.
GACCTAGACTACTCTCTCAGTCCAATCCCCTCTCTCAGGTCCTCCCACATAGGTACCTAAATAAATCTATCTCACTCCAACCCCCTTTCTCACTCTCCCTCTTTGGTCTTTTAATCTCTCTCACTCCATCTCCCTCTCTTAGGTTGTTATATTTCTCTCAAGTCTCTCTCTCTCTCAAGTCTCTCCCTCCTACACCCTCTCCCTCTCTTAGGTCTGTCACTCACTCACTCCCTCTATCTCTCTCCCATTCCCTCTCTCTCACTCACTCTATCTCTCTCCTTCTCTCTCTCACTCTCTCTCGGGTATCTCCATCCTCTCACTCTCTCTCTCTCACATACACACACTCCCTCTCTCTCTCCCAATCCCTCTCTCTCACTCTCTCCCACTCTATCTCTCTCCCTCTCTCTTAGGTCTCTCCCTCCCACCCCCTCTCCCTCTCTCTCTCTCTCTCTCTCTCTCTCTCTCTCTCTCTCTCTCGTATCTTCATCCTACCCCCTCTCCCTCTCACAATCACTCCCTCTATCTATCTTCCACTCCCTCCCTATATCACTCCCTTTATCTGTCTTTTTATACCTCTCCATCTCTCTCAATTATCTCCCTCTCTCTCTCAAGTCCCTCTCTCTCTCTCTCCTACTCTCTCTCCCTCTCTCTCTCTCTCAAGTCTGGCCCTCCCACCCACTCTCCCTCCCTATTTGTCTCTCAAGTCTTTCCCTTCTATTCCCTCTCCCTCTTTCAAGCCTCTCTTTGTCTCTCTCACTCACTCCGTCTATCTCTCTCCCACATCCTCTCTCTCTCTCTCTCACTCCCTCTATCTCTCTCCCTCTCTCTCAAATATCTCCCTCCCACCCCCTCCCTCTCTCTCTCTCTCCCTTTATCTCATGTATCTCCCCCACCCCCTCCATCTCTCTTGAATCCCTCTATCACTAGTACTTCCTCTCCCCCGATTACTCCCTCTCCCTCCCACCCCCTCTCCATCTCTCAAGTCTCTCTCTCTCACTCCTTGTATCTCTCCCATCCCTCTATCTCCCACTCCATCTCTCTCCTACTCTCTTAGGTCTCTCCTTCCCACCCCCTCTCTCCCACTTTGTCTCCCTCTCCTTCTCTCT
>CM021103.1:514591953-514710964 GCA_007115665.2 Sequoiadendron giganteum
AAGAGTTGAGGATTGAGGGATTAGTGTTTAAGGGTTGAGGGTTAAGGGTTGAGGGATTAATATTGTAGAGGGGTTGAGGGATTAGGGTTTAAGGGTTAAGGGTTGAGGGTTGACATGGTATAGGGGTTGAGGGTTTATGGTTTAAGGGTTGAGGGTTAAGGGTTAAGGGTTGAGGGTTGAGGGATTAAGAGGGTATGGGGGTTGAGGGATTAGGGTTTAAGGGTTAAGGGTTGAGGGATTAAGAGGGTATAGGGGTTGAAGGATTAGGGTTTAAGGGTTGAGGGTTGAGGTATTAAGAGGGTATAAGGGTTGAGGGATTAGGGTTTAAGGGTTGAGGGATTAAGATTGTAGATGGTTTGAGGGATTAGGGTTTAAGGGTTGAGGGATTAAGAGGGTATGGGGGTTCATGGATTAGGTTTTAAGGGTTAATGGTATAGGGTTCATGGTTTAAGGGTCCCACTCCCTCTCTCTCCCGATCCCTCTCTCAGGTCTCCCCCTCCCCCATCATATAATTGAATAAATTCTTTCCCTCTCAAGTCTATCTCTCTTGGGTCTCACTCCCTCTCATGCTATCTACAGTAATCAGTGTCACTCCAATTCTCTCTCTCACAATCCCTCTCTATTAGGCCTCACTTACCTCCCACCCTACTTTATTAGGTCTCTCCTTCCCATCCCCTCTCTCCTACTTTGACTCCCTCTCTATTAGGCCTCACTTACCTCCCACCCTACTTTCTTAGGTCTCTCCTTCCCACCCTCTCTCTCCCACTTTGATTCCCTCTCCTTCTCTTAGGTGTATCCCTCCCACCCTCTCTCTCTCTTAGGTTTCTCCCTCCCATGCCCTCTCCCTCCCCCCTCTCTCTCTCAAGTCTCTCCCTCATACTCCCTCTCTCCCTCTCTCCCACTCCCTCCCTCTATCTCTCCCTCCCTTTATCTCTCTTCCACTCCCTCTCTAAGGTCTTCCCCCCCACCATATAATTGAATAAATTATTTCCCTCTCAAGTCTGTCTCTCTTGGGTCTCACTCCCTCTCATGCTACCTAGACTAATTAGTGTCGCTCCAATGCCCTCTCTCACAATCCCTCTATGTTAGGCCTCACTTACCTCCCACCCTACTTTCTTAGGTCTCTCCTTCCCACCCCCTCTCTCCCACTTTGACTTCATCTCCTTCTCTCAAGTGTCTCCCTCCCACCCTCTCTCCCTCTCTCTCTCTTAGGTTTCTCCCTCCAACACCCTCTCCTTCCCCCCCCTCTCTCTCTCCCACTCCCTCCCTCTCTCTCTCTCTCACTCCCTCTATCTCTCTCCCACTCCCTCTCTAAGGTCTCCCCCCCACCGTATAACTGAATAAATTCTTTCCCTCTCAATTCTATCTCTCTTGGGTCTCACTCCCTCCCATGCTACCTACACTAATCAGTGTCACTCTAATGCCCTCTCTCACAATCCCTCTTTGTTAGGCCTCACTTACCTCCCACCCTACTTTCTTAGGTCTCTCCCACTTTGACTCCCTCTCCTTCTCTCAGGTGTCTCCCTCCCACGCTCTCTCCCTCTCTCTCTTAGGTTTCTCCCTCCCATGCCCTCTCCCTCCCCCCATCTCTCTCTCTCTCTCTCTCTCTCTCAAGTCTCTCCCTCCTACCCCCCCTCTCTCCCTCTCTCCCTCCCACTCTCTCTCACTCCCTCTATCTCTCTCACACTCCCTTTCTTAGGTCTCCCCCCCAGCCCACCATATAACTAAATAAATTCTTTCCCTCTCACATTTGTCTCTCTTGGGTCTCACTCCCTCCCATGCTACCTACACTAATCAGTGTCACTCCAATTCCATCTCTCACAATCCCTCTCTGTCAGGCCTCACTTACCTCACACCCCCTCTCTCCCACTTTGACTCTGTCTCCTTCTCTCATGTGTCTCTGTCCCACCCTCTCTCCCTCCCTCTCTCTCTCATAGGTTTCTCCCTCCCACGCCCTCTCCCTCCCCCCCTCTCTCCCACTTTGACTCTGTCTCCTTCTCTCAAGTCTCTCCCTCCTACCCCACTCCCCTCTCTCTCTCTCACTCCCTCCCTCTCTCTCTCACTCCCTCTCTAGGGTCTTCCCCCCCCACCATATAACTGAATAAATTCTTTCCCTCTCAAGTCTGTCTCTCTTGGGTCTCACTCCCTCCCATGCTACCTACACTAATCAGTGTCACTCCAATGTGTTAGATTAAAGGTTTTAACTTAATTATGTTGATTAAGTTACCTTTATTCCCTTTTAAGATTTCATGTTAGTTTGCATAAAGTGACATTTAATAATTATATAAATTATTAAATGTTATCCCTATTAGGAGCTTCTTTTAGGGTTTTCCTATTAAGTTTTTATTAAGGTTTGCATGATCTCCTTTTTATAAGGATTGATCTCATTGTATTTAATATCAATTCATTCTCTTATTCTCTTTGATATATACATTTTTAGTTTTCAGAGAACCCTTGCTTGTTTGTCTCCATCTCTTCTTTTGTGATAGGTTATTTGCATCACGAGGAAATCTTGAGGGTTTGTGGTGTTGTATTTTCTCAACTCCTAAGTGGTATCAGAGCTCGGACCTGTGCTTCTTGTTCTTGTTTTGAAGATTTTTGGAACTTCAAGGGTTTGGGGTTTTTTTTTTTGATCCAGGGCATACCTTTAATTTCAAATAATTTTCAGCTCAAAGGACCTTGCCATTGTGTACACAGTGGTCCAAAACCCTAAATCATTGTTCATTAGTCCATTTTGGACAAAGTCGAATTTTGAGGGAACAAACTTTTTGCAGTTCGGTGATAAGCCATCCCCCTACTTGGTAATTTTTTTTTTTGAGAATTTTTTCTTTTAGATCAAAAAATTTATAAATTAAAACTGCAAATTTTTTTTGCATTTTTCAATCAAAATTTTGATTTAAAAAAATAAAATTAAAAAAAAGAAAGCAGCAAATTTTTTTTGCATTTTTCAATCAAAATTTTGATTTAAAAAAATAAAATTAAAAAAAAGAAAGCAGAAGCCTTTTTACGGCTTGTGCAGGCCGCCAGAGTACCTGCACAAGCCTGCACAGACCTGCACAGTGTACCCTGCGCAGTGTACCTGTATGGGATGTGGTGGGGGTGGGCCCACATGCCTCCCCAATCCAAAAAAAACTAATAATTTTTTTTTTATAAAAAAATTATTGTACAGTGTTTTTATTTTGTTTTTTTCTTTATAAAAAACAAATTTTTATGTAATAAGCCCTATCGCACTTTTACGGTGACAGTCATTTGGCCGTCAAATTTCAGCTCGGAGTTTTTTTGCAACAGCCATATGACCGTCAAATCTATTCTAGCATTGGTTTTTTTCATCTTTGGAGTTGTTTTATTCCAGAGGCCGTAACTTGGGCATACGATATCGTTTTTTGGCAAATGAGATATCGTCGGAAAGTTGGTTTTCTCAACTTTCCAGTGGTGTGGGTCTCATCACTTCATTCATCTGTTAGTGTATTCTATAGTCATTTTTTTGGCTGTCCTTCATGTATTTCCAACTTTGTCCTTTTTGGACATTTTGAGCATCATTTGTAAGCAATATCTTTTATGTAAATGCACTGAGATAAAGTGCCACACTATTGTACATGCATTTTTTGGGGATTTTGCACATAAGGTTGTGCCATATTTTGTACTCACACTGTTTTATAAAGTGCCATGAGGGGTTGTGTAGTTTGCCTTTGTTTTTCCATCACACCTTTGTCCGGTGAGTGTCTCTCCACGACAACAGTGGATCCATATGATTCTAGCCTCATGCACGTGTGCTTTGTTTTGCACACCACTTTTTTAGTTGCAGGTGCTTTCTTGTGCACTTTCAGATGTTGTATCTTCTTTTTCTTCATGCACTACAGGGTGTTTCACACCATTTCAGTGGATCTGTCAAGCTCTCCCAGTTCAACATTATGGGGGGGTTATTATAATGTTCATGCTTATGCTTCCTTGGTTTTACCTTGGAAGGGATCTTCCATTCTTAGTTGATCAGTGTTTCAGATTATTGGTTCTTGTACCATTTGTATCTTCGTTCCAGGTGTTTGCCTTTGTTTGCCATTTGATTCTAGTAGTGTCATATGGGCACTTATGCAGATTGTTGTCTTCTTATTCCTGATCATCCTATCTTCAGCGAAGGTTCTTTAGCACCATAGCAGTCATCTTTGGACAGTTGTTTGCAGCTTCTTCTGCTTGAGCGATATACTTCTTGGCTTTCTGCATCTCTTTTTGGAGTAGAGCTTTTTCCCATGAGGTTTTCTCTATTTCTCCATTTTATAGAGATTTGGTTGTATTTGGGTACCTAATCCGGCCTAGTTGCCGGGACCCATGTTTGTCTTCTTGCATTGTAGTTACCTTTGTCTTATTGCATTTGTTTGTAGCTGCACTGTTACTCATCTTAAAGGGGGGTGTTAGAGTAAAGGTTTTAACTTAATTATGTTGATTAAGTTACCTTTATTCCCTTCTTAAGATTTCACGTTAGTTTGTATAAAGTGACATTTAATAATTATATTAATTATTACATGTTATCCTATTAGGGTTTCTTTTAGGGTTTTTCCTATTAGGGTTTTATTAGGGTTTGCATGATCTCCTTTTTATAAGGATTGATCCCATTGTATTTCATATCAATTCATTCTCTCATTCTCTCTAATATATACATTTTCAGTTTTTCAGAGAACCCTTGCTTGTTTGTCTCCATCTCTTCTTTTGTGACAGGTTATTTGGATGCAGGTGATCTTCGGGGTTTGTGGTGTTGTATTTACTCAACTCCTACACAATGCCCTCTCTCACAATCCCTCTTTGTTATGCCTCACTTACCTCCCACCCTACTTTCTTAGGTCTCTCCTTCCCACCCCCTCTCTCCCACTTTGAATCCTTCTCCTTCTCTCAGGTGTCTCCCTCTTACCCTCTCTCCCTCTCTCTCTCTTAGGTTTCTCCCTCCCACGCCCTCTCCTTCTCCCTCTCTCTCTCTCTCTCATCTATCCCTCCTACCCTCTCTCTCCCACTCCCTCTATCTCTCTCTCCGTCCCTCTATCTCTCTCCCACTTTGTCTCTCTCCCTCTCTCTCAGGTCTCTCCTTTTCAAAACAACATATTTAGCGTGTGCCAAATTTAGCGAGTGCCAAATGTGTTTTACCTTGAAACGGTAAAATTAGACTTGACCCCATGATTCAGGCCCACTTTCTCGTGAAGTTGTCTGGTTCAGTGCTTTATCCAAGTCAGAAACACCTTTTTTTATGCAGTTGACTTCATATTGTACCAATCTATGCTTGATCCATCACCTTTTTACCACAAATCTACATGGTAGACAACGTAGAAGAAGACATTTTGAAGTTTCTACGTCATTTTACATTATCTGAGGTAATATATTCACTTTGGTAAATTGAAATGTTTATATTTAGTATATTTGTTTGTTTTTGACAATATAAAATAAATTTCCTTAATGATTTTATTAATCATAACAATTGGACATAGAATTAGATGGGATTTGCATAAAAAAGTTCAATTTTTATGAGTTTGAAGAACAAAAAAATTAAAAACATGACATTTACTTAACATAAATTTACTTATGAATTCTATTTGCATTGCTTATAGTAGTCCATTTCCAACATGGCTAGTGGAATTCACTTTATTTCATTCTTTTTAAATTAATTTGGAAAACTTAATAGCTCTCATCAATGTTAATGCAAGTGTCCATTAATTTTTTTGTTCCATAAAAAATTCTCCTTCATTGAACATGTGCTTAGATAAATTCAAGTGAGTTGACATAGTTGTTAATACAAGTTTCCATTCATTCATACCATTTACTTTTCTAACAAATTAAAAAATGGGAAATTTTGTGCAATTGAGAATGCTTATTGTCTTTCTAAGTTACCTCATTGCCAAAGAAATAGTGAATAATTATAAGATATAGCATCACAAACCCTTCTTTGAATTCATATTCTTCATGACTTTGTTGACAATCAAAAATTTGGTTTTGAGAAAAATAAACACAAGAGTCTCTAGTTTTCATTTAGGTGGCAACAACTTATACCCTAGGTCAGTGATGCAGAGCAGGGAGACAAAACCTTCAACAATCATTTAATTAGATCAATTTCAAACAATCTTCAATCTCAAAAACCTTAATTCAATGCTGAACTGACCAATTCACATCTAAAACAAAACAAAGATCATCCATAAATAACAAGCTATGATTTTCAAGATGACTACCATTCTAAACCTCTGGAAGATTTTAACAAAACCCATCATATGTAAGTTTATTGCTCGAAATATTGTATTCATACAACACTCACTCCTAACAGAATGAAATAAACTCAATATTACTAGAAAATCTAATCCGTGAATTGTTCATCATAACCTTTATAAAGTTCAAGTTCAATAAAGCTAGTCAAAAGGTCCACAAATTCAAAATCAATATTCCAAGCCTTTGGTGCAGGAGCACCTTGTAAGCTCAATTTTGTCAAAAATGTCATCTTTTAGTGAGCATGGTCAAATGCTAGGATTTTAGTTAATGTTGAGTATATTGTGTTCAATAAGGTCAATTAGACCATTTTATAATGTATTTGGAGCTAAGGGAGTTCAGTTGTGTCATAGCTTGCAATTTGGCTAAATGTGGTCAGAAAAGTTGCTAAAAGATGCAAAATTTGCAGAGTTCGAGGGAGTTGGAATGAAATCAAAATATGTTTAATAACCTTCAATGCCTCAAAGGAGAGGTTGTTGGTTGATTTGTACCCCATTTTTTATTATCAAGAAGAACGTTATTTTCTAGAAATTTATTGGTTTTTCTCACTTTTCTTGTTGTTGCACAGCCTCTACGGACTCTAAGATGATATGAAACTGGTTGGATGTTGTAGATTAATGAATTAGATTTAATTTTAATCTATTTAGAGGTTATAACTCTTTTTATAGCGAAAGTTATATTATTTTTACTGCTGCTACCTACTTTCATAGTGTTCTTGGATTGAGGGGTTTCATTATGTAATTCGACCCATTACACTTTTTCTGCCTACTGTAACTTGTGGAATGGGTCCTCTAACTTTTAAAATACATGGATAACCTATTTAGAATGTTGTGGGGTCAAGTTTGGGATGATGTTCTAAGACTGTAGCAAGGTCTTTTCATGGTGAAAATTAGGGCTTCAAGTGGTGTTTTGACAAAATGTGGGAAAGACTGTCCATGTAATGTATTATTCACCATTTTTAGGGTCTAGTAAGTGTGTTTGGTGCTTTGTATGGGTCTTGCAGGTCTGGGAGATAGGAGTTTCATTAAAACCCCAAGTATTTTGCTTGAAATTGAGGGTTTGGTGTATTAGGGGTCTAGAGGTCTTGGACCTAGAAACAAATCAGGAAATTGGGGGTTTTGACACTTAAAATACTTCTGTTTGAGGATTTTGAGTGAAGATGTAGTGTTTAAAAGGTACTCTCTTTGTAAATTAGGCCAATTGAATAGCCTTTTCCAAGGTGGGTCTATTGGAAGTCAATGTTGGTCCAAGGGAGTTGATGCTGGGGTTTACCTATGTTTTATAACTTGCAAATGGGTATTTTAACCATCCCTGAGTTTGTCAAGTGTTTTGGAAAATATTGGTGAAAAGGCCCTTGAACCGGGTTGCCTATGTTACAAGGGAAAGCTTGGTAGAAGTTGGGATTTTTAGTTGAACATTTGTTTTTGCTTTGGAATCTGATTGATTCTCATTGATTTACTGTATTGAATGGTTCCCACCCCTCTCTGCATCAAAAATGGTGTTTCTTGGTAAGTTAAGTGATCAAGTTGTGTGTAAGTCTATTGAGAGCCTTCCTCTAAATCTTTGAACAAGTTCATTGTGGATCCCTACATGTACTGCATCAACCTCTAGGTACTTTTCCAACTCTTCAAACACACTCAAAATCCCTACTCTAATATCTAACCCTACAGTCATCTAACTCCATCATGTATGAAAAATATTGTGTAGCATAGACATGTTTGATAATTCCAAACAGCTCACTGCCTTCTTTCATAAAATGCTTTGGTGTGTTTCATATTTAATGTAATGTAATCAACGATATCAATATTTTTGTAAAATACATTACTTACTTTTGTTCTATGTGTGTTTGTTAACATTTAGCATTGAAGGTCATGTTGAGGAAACGATTGAAGCCTCTAACACTAGAAGAATGTGCAGCTAAAAATGCAAGGAGAAGAGAATAAAAAAAAGTAGCTCGTGAAGCAAAGGAATTGCAGCCCATACAGCCACAAATTACCGTGAAATCTAAGAGAGATGTCAAATTGAAAAAACAAAGGGCATGAATGAGGAAAGTTCATGGAAGGACATGAATGGATACAGAAGTTGGGGGCACATCATCAACCATAGGTGAAGCTCAATGCACATCTCCAGTTGAAGACACATTGACAACAACATGTGGTTTTCCAGGTACATCGGAAATCACATCTCCAATTGAAGACACACCATCAAAAACATTGCGTTTTGAAAGTACATCAACAAACACATCTCTATTTGAAGGCACTCCACAAACAAAATATCAAGTTGGAGGTACAACATCATTTACATGTGAATCTCAAGGTATGTCATCAATTGCACCTCCAATTGAAGGTACATGATCTATCCCCGATGTTGTTGACCTTCCCAATATTGACACAAATTTACATTTGAGAACTCCTCCTAGAGTTTTGCATAGAAAACCTACATTTTTTATTGATATTGATTCCAATTTTTTGAAATGGATGCCTAATAAGATTCCTAAATGTACATGTCAAAGATATGCACAAAGGATATGGAGTTTGTTTTTTGTGAAGCTACGTGAGGGTGGAAGATGTCGACTATTTGTTGAAATGATGAGGCAACTCAAATTTAGGCCCACCATGAAGGCTCTTGGGCTAAGAGTTTTGAATGACTCAAGTGAAAATTCCATTGTAAATAACTTGATGAGTGCATACGAGAGCATGGGTTCCACTTCACGCACGAAGGATAGTTGTGCCACACGACGTGTGATGACAACAACACTTTTAAGTAGTCAAACAAGGAACAAGGTGAAACTTACAAAGGCAAGTAAATCTTTGAAAATAAGTAGATCATCTCTAATGAGAGCCAAAGGAAGTCGTGAAAGAGTGGAGCATCCAAATAGCAATGAGTTATGGGCATTTTCGGGTAGAGTGCTACGGAAAGACACAAGAATTGCTCAAAGCTTGAGATCTTTAATTGTGAATTATTGGAAGGATAACACAAGGACCTCTCCTAATCAAAGAGATTTTTTACGAAGGAGAATTGGTATTAAAAACCGTGAGCCACATCCAATGCATTATTTGGATACCACTCAAACCCAATTTTTGCTGATTTTGTACAGATGTTTCCTGAAATTAAAATATGTCAAAGGTATTTTGAAATGCTAAAGTCTTTTTATGTCAAAATAAATCACACACGCACTACTTGTTATTGTAGGTTTCATATTGATTTTTCTAACCATTATGATGTTTATCGATGTATATGTGTAGATATGCATACTGACAATGTTTTGCAAGAATGTAACATAATACCTCCACCTAAATCATCAAGGAAATTTTTGTCTTCCATTTTATTTGAAAGAGAAGATAGTCAATTTTTTTACAAAAAATCATGTTTGGATGGCACATGTGATCATTGTGGTGGTATGCAAAATTTTCCAATTTTCCAACACATGGTTAGTACACACACAATTAGAGACAAAATTGTGGAATTTGGCAAATATAAGACAGCGGCATACAGTCTAAAAGATGGGAAAGAAGAAATGAAGTGTGAATTGGTCAATGATAAGATTCCAGTGTATTAGTTTATGGGAATTTTTTATGATCAGGTGGTCTATGATTATTCAACACATACACACAAAGCACTTTGGTTGAACTCACAGTTCAAGTTATGCAAGGACACATTTCCACTTCATCATATCGTTTAAGTTGTCGAATTCGCTTAGAAATACACACTACAACCACAGAATGAGGTGCAATCAAAGTACTACAACTTCATGCAGGTTGCTATATTTGTGCATATAGCATTCATTCATGCAAATGATAGTACAAAGGAAAATAGGAAAGTATTGAGGGAGTATCACTTTTACATTATTGATGATCACACACATTCTACAGAGTTTGTTCAAGGTTGCTTTCATATGTTCTATGTTGATCTGGCTAGCAGGGGTGTATCATTAATCAACATATCATATGGTCAGATGATTGTATATCACAATTCAAGAACGCTAGAATTGTTTACTGGTTGAGCAGGATGCATAGGATTAGTGGTGTTCAACATATGTGGAACTTCTCAAAGGTCGGGCATGGAAAGGGGGAGCATGATGGAGCAGGTGCATGTATCAAAAGAGCCCTAGGACGAGAAGATTTAAAGTACACAAACAATGTAAAGTTGACAGTTGCAAGATCAATTATCTAGTGGTGCAATGGTGCAATGGGTCCAGGTAGTGAAGGTAATTCTTTAGTTCATAAATTTTTTTATTTAGTAGATGATACTAACATTGCAAAATATGAGGATTGTTGTACACTAACAGGATTGAGCGAGCTACACTCTTTTAGAAGCTCCAATGCAGATACATGGACTATCCATACAAGGAAGATGGCATGCTTTTGTTATGCATGTACACTTCAATCATGGAATGATTGCGAGTCAACAGAGTGGGTTGATGAATGGTCTGTAAGAAGTCTAACCCCACTTGATAGTTATTAGCTCCCGATGGCTCTACAAATCACAGAGATGCAATCATCCATTGACTTTGATCATGTATCGAACCTGTTAGAACTAGGTAATATATCTTACTTACAAGTTTTATTATGTTGCTCAGTAAATAAATCTAACAAGATGAACATATCAATGCAGGGCACGTTTATGTGGTGATTACAGATGAAGATAATGAAGAGGGTATAGATTATTACCTGTGTCATTGTATCGAGGCCAAAAAGAAATTGGAGTCCCCAGTTATTGATGGAGAAAACATAGAATATCCTACAGGTTCGGTGGTTGTTACTGGAACATGGCTTCAAAGGTATCCAATTAAGAATGTTGCAGTTTGGTTGTTTGAGGACTTCGACACGCATCAAAAAATTCTTCACTATTCGAACCTTGTCGTCGCCACCAACGTTCATTTGATCAAATATAAGGGCAGACCTGTGAACGAGAACTTGTGGAAAGTGCGTGAGTCTGACCACGAGGCAATACTCAAAACAATAAAGAGTAGAGCAGACCCAGATGGTTCCCTAGATTGATTTGTAAGTATGCACATTGAATTTGTAAAGTCATGTTATTGATCACTCTTTTGGACCAATACCTTGCAATAAGGCTTTTTCACCATTACTGTTTGATGTCATATGCATTTATGACTGTCATTGATCCTTTTTTGATTATGACTATAGGTAATACTAAAGTTTGTCAAAGTATATAAGAAAAGAACATTGGTTGGTGGTGCAAGTGTTCAGTGGTATGAAAAACATCGGTTGCTGGTGCATTTTTTGTTTGTCAATCTTCTCTTTCTTTTCCATCTCCTAGATTTATCAGATTCTTATATGCTACATGTTTTATGTTAAGCCTCTCAATGATATATTTGAAATTTATACATAGGGTCATCGAGAGATGATAAATTAGCGAAGGGGCACATCACCATTGTAGGACCTTCAATCAACTTTCTTATCTAGCATGCATGAAGGTGATAGTAGGTCTTGTCAGCTGTATGACTGAAATTATTTAGTTATTTCTCTTTTAATGATTTTTATGTGAGTCTATGTCTAAGATTGAGAGCCTTTTGCAGGTTTTTTGGAATGCAAATAGCTGGGCTAGCTGAGGTGGAATGGAAAAATGAAATTGGGCAGCAACTCCTTTTGTTTCTTCTCAAGTACAATATATTTCATGATCTATGCTGGAAATGGGAGGATTATTTTCCTACATGTATTGCTACAAGTATTGACAAATGGGAAGATTTTCAAGATGTTCTTCCATCACTATTGTAATATTTGTCATTGAATTAGTGTATTTTTTGATATACTAAAATTATGAGAAATTAATACATGCAAATGTGTATATTCCTTAATATATTCCTCAATTAAATTTGTATATTACATTTAAAATTAGTTGTAATGCTTCATGGTTTACATTTAAAGTTGGCTTCAAGGAAAAACGTGTGGATTTATTAGTAAGAATGAAATAATGTTTAATATAATTTTAGAAAGGAATATTAGTAAGGTCTTTTGAAAATTATGCAACGAGGAAGTTTCAAAATATGTTAAAATATGATACAATGTAATAAATGGTCAGTCCATGTCAAGATGGGTGAAAGCAAGCTTTTTATTATTTTTGAGTCTAAGGTCTTAGAAGGAGTTGAATAAGTGATGCATACCCAAAGTGGAGATCAAATTAAAATGAAAAATACAAGATGATCAACCCGAAATCCAAATAAAATACAAAAGAACTTCACAAATCCACTTGTCAGGTACACACTTTCTACAAGTAATGCTAAACAGCTTCAAGAGACTTTTCACCCAACTTTCCCAAAATACTTTTCAATTAAATGATGGATTTGGACACCCATTAAGGACGTACACAACATACTTCAAGATCAAGTATAACCCCTTTGGACCAGTTTAGACTTCCAATACACCCACCATGGGAAAATCAAGGAAAAGAGGTCAATTTAACAAAGGAAGTACCCTTAAAACTTATCCAATCACCTTATAACCTTGGGAAAGAAAATTAAATGGCCCAAAACCATAGAATCCAGCACTAGTTTGCACTTGTACGGTCAGAAACACTCCCAACTCAAAAAAACCTCCTTTTTTAATGCAAAAACAAGGGTTTTGTCAAAATCTTCATTCCCAAGCTTCAATAAACAAATAAATGGTCCAAAAACCTTTCATAGGGTATTCCTTGACATTTTAAATTCTTACAAACTCAACTTCATCAACATTTCATTGAAAAGCACTTCAAAACCATCACTTTTCAAGGGAAAATTTGCATTTTCAGCCCTATGGCATCACACAATCACCACAAGAATGTTTTATTCTGATATAAAATGCATTGATATTTTTCACCAATCCACCAAGTTACAGGAGAAAAGAGTGGGTGGATTGGTCAAAAACTCATTATTTTGCTTTCAAACCCTTCACAAAGGAAAAAACAGGGTATACATTGTATTTTTTGAATTTCTCTTACAAAACAAAAGATTAAAACTCCAAATAAAGTTCAGATAAAAGAAAACTCATAAAAATTCAACCTTTAATGATTTCAAATCATGATTGGGTCTGTACAGTCCATACAATAGCAAACAATTTTGAAAAATAGTGAAAAAAACTCAAAAAATGCACCAAAAAAATGTGGTATTCTTATTCTATGAGTTTATTACACCTTCAACAACCTTGATTCGAGCCTAAGAAGGCCTCTTATAACATTTAAAATCCATAACCACCTTAAAACCTGTTAGCATTTCTTAGATCAGATCGAATAATGAAATCACTTAAAAGAATTGCAACACATAAGACAATGAACACACAAAGATACCCTGGGAAAACCCTCCTCTTGAGGGAGAAAAACCCAGCAATGAATCTCTTCTATAATATAGAACAATGGCAGAAATCTGGTTACAACTCAAGCCCAACAATGGCCAATAATGAATGCAATGAGGTCGCACCTCTTCTAGATGCACTAGATACAAATGAATAAGTTCTTCCTTGAAATCGGACTGCTGCTCTTGAAGTGCGAATTCTGCTCTTGACAAACACATGCGAACTTGCTTGAATGAATGTGTAACAATGACAAAAATGACCTTGCTTTTATACAAGTGAGGCTCCTCTTCAAGATAGGTCGGCTCACATAAGGAAATATCAAATATAATAAAGTCGACCCAAGCTATAACTAGAATATGCGAACCATGAAGGGTCGGCCCTTTGCATTTAATAATAATGATCATGAATTAAATAGCCGAAGGCTATTCATTTAATTCATGTGCTCTTTCTTGGGAAGTGCAGACCGAAGCTGCTCAATAACATCAACACTCCCTCTCAGCTAGGGATGAACTTCCATCTGCACAAGACACATCATATTAGAATGAAAACAAAATAGAATATCACCTCAACGTGATATTAACCATTATGGCTACTTCCATAGATGGTATAAATAAAATCATCACGGATTCCCTCACGTGATGTTGTCATGGAGTCACACACATGACATCCACCATAGCTTCTCCTAGAGGGTGGAAACAAGGGATTTCACCTCAAATCTCTCTCAATAGAGAATTGCATTATCAAGGGCTTACACCTCAACTCTCTCTCATCAGAGAATTGCATTATCAAGGGATTACACCTTAACTCTCTCTCAGCAGAGAATTGGATTATCAAGGGCTTGCACCTCAACTCTCTCTCAGCAGAGAATTGCATTATCAATCAAGGATCACTGATTACTGAGACTCTTTCTCAGTCAAGGCTGCATTCTCCACCATACCAAGTTTCTCTCGGAAGTACACAAACTTAATCCTGGCGAGAGGCTTGGTGAGAATGTCTGCCGTTTGCTCTTCAGTGCTGATATACCTCAACTGTATAGCTTTCCTTTGCACCATATCTCTAATATAGTGGTACTTGATCTCAACATGTTTTGTTCTGTCATGAAACACGGGATTGACAGATAGCTTCACACAACTTTGATTATCACAGTGTATAATAGTAGGCTCCATTGATTGTCCAAACAATCTTGCAAGGAGCTTACGAAGCCACACTGCCTCACGAGCTGCCACACAAGCTGCTATATACTCTGCTTCAGTTGTACTCAAGGCCACTGAAGACTGTTTCCTGCTACACCAGGAGATCATAGCAGTCCCCAAATTGAAGCAACAACCAGAAGGTACTCTTCCGATCTGAGACACATCCTACCCAATCAGAATCAGTAAAACCATGCAGCTCCAAATCCACATTTGAAGAATATCTCAACCCATATCCAATTGTGCCACATAAATATCTCAGGATATGTTTAGCTGCTACAAGATGTATTTGCTTTGGTTCACACATAAACTGGCTAAGTGCACTCACTGCATAGCAGATATCAGGTCTAGTGTTAACTAGATACATCAACGAACCAATCAACTGTTTATACATCGTAGAATCCACTGGTTCTGAACTAGTTGCAGCTTCTTTCAACTTATCTAGATTAGTCTCCATGGGTGTAGACATAGGTTTGTATTCAATCATACCAAACCTTTTGAGAATGTCAACAATATACTTGCCTTGACTTAGAATCATCTCATCTGGCTTTTGCCAAACTTCTAAGCCAAGAAAGTAATGCATAAGACCTAGATTCTTCATCTCAAACTCTGAAGCTAATTCCTTCTTGCATTTTAGTATTAGATGTTCTTCACCAGTAATGATCAAGTCATCAACATATAAAACCAAATCAATGCTTCACCATTTACTACTTTGAAGTAGAGGTTAGAATCTGCATCATTCTTTGAGAAACCCAGACTTGAAAGATACTGATCAATTCTTTCATACCAAGCACGAGGAGCTTGTTTAAGACCATACAAGGCCTTCTTCAGCTTGCAGACATGAGACTCTTTCCCATGCACCTCAAATCCTTCTGGTTGCTCAATGTAAACCTCTTCTTCTATTATGCCATTCAGAAAAGCTGTCTTTACATCCATTTGGTGAATCTTCCATCCTCTAGATGCAGCAATAGCAATGATGGTTCTAACAGACGTGTATCGAGCCACAGGAGCAAAAGTTTCTTCATAGTCAACTCCCTCTTTTTGTGAGAACCCTCTAGCCACAAATCTAGCCTTGTGTTTCTCAATGCTCCCATCAGCTGCATGCTTGATCTTGAAGAGCCACTTAGAAGACACCACAAATTTGTCTTTGGGTCTAGGAACTATATCCCAAACATCGTTCTTAAGTATGGAATGATACTCCTCAGTCATGGCATCCTTCCATACTTGTTGACTAGAAGCTTCTTCAACATTTGAAGGCTCTGACCCAATAATCTGACTCATCAAGGCGACATAACTAGAGAACTTGTGAGGTCTCTTGCTTTCTCTAAAAGTTCCTCTTGAAGCTACAAAACTTTCTGCTTCCTGCATTGTCCTAAGAGCCCAAAGAGGTCTTTTCTTTCCAATCACAATGTCTAGGGGCCCATCAGTAGGATCCAAAGGCTTACGTGGATCAATATCTTCTTTAGATTCTATATCCTCATTTAGGTTCTCTGGAATATGGTCAACTTCCATATCTTGAGGAGGTTCTTCTTCATCAATCTCCATAGGAGTGCCTTTGGATCTTTTGTAAGCAACATCTTCCTCAAATGTGACATCTCTACTAATCTCAATAGACTACTGTCCTAGAATGTATATCCTGTAAGCTTTTGATATCTCACTATAGCCTACAAGAATTCCTTTCTTCCTAGAAGGCTCTAGCTTTGTTCTCTTTTCCTTTGGAATATGAACATAGACTGGACAGCCAAAGATCCTCAAATGACTAAATTCAGGCTTCATGCCTAAGAATGCTTCTTCAGGAGTTTTGTTCTCTAAGATCCTGTGGGGACTCCTATTTTGAACATAGACGGATGTTCTTGAT
The DNA here is from genome assembly GCA_007115665.2 of Sequoiadendron giganteum. NCBI lineage: Eukaryota > Viridiplantae > Streptophyta > Pinopsida > Cupressales > Cupressaceae > Sequoiadendron > Sequoiadendron giganteum. Next base: position 514,608,522 of record CM021103.1, read on the forward strand.
GCTTCAGCCCAAAGAGAGATTTGTAAGTCTTGATCATGGATCATAGCTTTCACTGCTTCCACAATAGACCTATTCTTTCTTTTAGCAATACCATTTATTGTGGATTATAGGGAACACTAAGCTCCCTCTTAATCCTTGCTTCAATACAAAAGTCACGAAACGTGCCAGAAGTGTATTCTCCACCATTATCAGATCTCAATACCTTGATCCTTTTCCCAGACAGATTTTCAATCTGTGCTTTGAATTCTCTGAATCTTTCTAATACTTCTTTTGATTCTTTAGATCTCAAAAAATAAATCCAAGTCTTTCTAGAGTAATCATCAATGAAAATAATATAATACAAGAAACCACTAGATGATGCAATAGATATTGGACCACATAAATCAGAATGAATGAGATCAAGAATACATTTAGATCTACTTTCACTGGAATGAAACGTACCTTTTGTGTTCTTGCCTAGGGCACATCCCTTGCATGTACCTTCATGTTCTTGATCAAATTTTGGAAGACTGGTGACCATCTTCTCCATGATAGGCAGAGCACGAAAGTGAATGTGAGCCAATATTTGATGCCAAAGATCACATATGCTGGTACTGTTATGCACAAGCGCTTGAAGAGGACGAGTGCACAGCCTGAAAAGACATTCATGTCTAACTCCAATCACTTGAGCAGTTTTGAAGCTGGAGTTCTTTGCCCATATAAGAAATTTTCCTTTAGAGAAGGCAACTTGATAACCCTTGTCTTCTAATGTTGAAATTGAAACAAGGTTCCTCTTTATCCCTGGTATGAGCAGTACATCATTCAACTCCAAAGAAATCCCTGAATCCAAGTGAAGAGTGGAATTTCCAATCCCTTTTACAGAATATCTAGCATCATCTCCAATAACAACTTGATCACTGGAGTTTCTTTCCACTAAGTTTGAAAGGTGACCCTTGAAACTGGTGATGTGCCTAGAAGCACCACTATCAATCAGCCAAGTGTTGGAGTCGGTAGAAACATTGCTATACAAAGCTGAATAAAACAATAATCACTGGAGTCCTTTTGTGGAGCGACTTCTTCAACATCTGCAGTGGCAACTCGATGCTTAGGTCGTTGAGGACGAACCCTCGCAAAGTGACCATACTTAACACAACGAAAACATTGAATCTTGGACATGTCTCATTTCCTTTTGAAGGCAGGAGCATCATCATTTCCATCTCCTTGATTCCTCTTGAAGAATCCTTTCTTAAAGCCTTTTCCTTTGTTTGATGAATGAGAGGCAAGAACTTGTAAATCTTCATTCTTTGAACTTTGACCAATTCCCCTTGCTGTTAGTCTTGACTCCTCTTGAATGCAATCAATCCTCAATCGATCAAACTTGGGAAGTTCAGATTTTGCACTGATTCCTTGAATGAACGCCTCCCATGAAAGTGGAAGACCATTGAGAGCAAGCATAGTCAGGTCTTTATCATCAATCATGTGGCCAATAGTAGAGAGTTGATCTCTTATCTTTGAAATCTTCATGAAGTATGTAATGACAGATTCTCCTTTCGCCATTCTCACATGATGAAGTTGTTGCTTTAGTGCGAGAGCTTGACTAGTGTTGTTGATTTCGTACATCTCTTCCAAGGTTGTAAACATCTCTCTTGCTATTGTTCAAGTTTTCAAGTTTTCACACATTTTCAATGTCTTCATGGAACAAAGATGAAATCACCTCCAAATGAAATTTTAAACCTTTTGAACTAATATTATTGAAACCACAAGGTGTTAGTTCTCCTACACCAATAAGGTATAACAAGACTATTTTTAATGCACTTGAGTGCTTGGGAGGTCATCTAGGGAGAAAATGCAAAATGTTGCTTAAAGGTTGTCACCTTGCAATTTTGCAACATAATGAATTGTTAGAGTTTCAAAGTTAGTTATTGGAAGTTGATTGGTTGTTTTGAGCAGAGAATTATTTAAAATTTTTGAGGAGCTCGTTTGGAAGATTGGTGAATGTAATCTTGAAAAAAAATCAATAAGATCTTGGTGTGATTTCCTTGGAAAACTATGTTTTTCACATAAAATTATGTATTTCTTCTTTGTAAGACCTCTGTACAGAAAATAGATTATTTTCTAATGTGTGGAATGAGTGGGAAAAAAGTCTGACATCCTTCTCAAGTTGGTTTGAAATTCTTTCTTTCATTTTTGTGAGTTTTGTGGCAAGATTTCTCCAGGCGGGTGTTAAACCCAGAATTTGTGTTTTGAATAAGAAATGAATTATTGAAGCCCTCCACCTACTATTTCCTTCATGTGGATCAGTGGAGAGGCTTTGTATAATAGGTATTGAGTGTGTGCAATTCCATCCAAGGCAGGGAAAATGAATGGTGAGCCTTGGAGTTGTTGTCCTGGGCATTTTATTGCCTAAATTGCATTAAAAGGGAGCTTTTTGCCTAGGGTTTGTTGAAAATAAAGGGAGCAGTGAAATATCTTTGACTTTAAAGCATATTGGTATCAAAAAAATGGTATTTGAGTTGGTGGCATGGTCAAGAAAGGTTTGCAAGTGAGACTTTCAATAAACCTTGAGGAAAACTAGGAAAATGGAGGGTTTTGGAGTTGGCCCATTTTGTGGCACTTTGTCGGCCTAAAATCTATGGAATCCTTCTAGTTGGAGTCTGCCTAGGAGGTATGAGTGGTTTTTGTGGGTTAGTTGAAAATTTATGAGTGGGCTACTTTGGAAAAGAGGGCTAATTCACTAGCCTAGGACAAGGGTATGTTATTGAATCTTCACCTTCCGAACCATTCCTACCCAATCTAACTACATATACATATTTTAATAGGTCCACCCATGCTTAAGGAACACTCACTTGACCACTAACAATACGACTTATTCATTCCATAGGTCTAACCCACCAATTTCCAAGGGAAAACATACACCTCTAGACCTTCCTTTCATTCTTCAAGCCAAGGGATCATCCTTCCACACCTCCTACTCCTAAAATAGCATTCCCTACACTCAACTACATCATCCCACCGAGTTACATTTGATGACAGTAGGTGGGATGATGGTTATGCCATTAGAATAACCCCAAACCCTTAAGGTTGTTCAGGAACCCGATAGGAGCAATTTGATGAATTAAGGCACTAAAAGATTAAACCAAACCTTGCCAAGGCACCAAACACAAGTCAGAACATTTATCTACTATTGCTCAAGGGAATTCAATACATATAAGACCTGTTCGGCCTGTACACAGGTAGGGGACTCAAAAAAATCAAGGGAACTATGAGAAAACAATGTAATTTCCAAGCTTTATTCTTTTCCCTCCAATCCAACAACCACAACTCGAGCCTCTCCAGGCTTTACATAGAATTTCTCATCCTCCTATAATTGATCAATGCCCCTAACCACCAAGAAACCAACTTTTCAAAACACATAACCATTGCAATTACAAATTCAACTCACAAATTTGCAACTGTATCACTTTTCCTACTAACTAAACTAATGACTCCATTATGCCATTGAGATACAATTTTTCATGTTGCCTTTTAGGCTTTCAAACTCACTTGTTGACACATTTTTAATGCAAGGGTGCATTCTGACCATCAAACATGGAGATTTGTGACTAGGTGCCTAGGTGCTCTTGCACCACCTACCTTGTGAATCCTACAGAATCGGCAAGCTAGTGAGCTCACTGGCTTGCCAAATCCGTAGGGTTGACAAGGTAGGTGTAGCGTATGTCTCATATAAATCGATGCAACCTAGGTCATCTCTAACATACCTTAGGGTATGAAATTCAACCAAACAACTACTATGGTTCAACCAACTCGATCACTTAAGGGTGCAAAGTGCAAAAGGGCAACAATATTTGACAGGGTATTAATCGTAAACCGTGGTGATTATGAAATATTTGTTTGAACCTACGAGATTACATTGGACACCTCTACAATAACCTCTCTCATTTATTGCTATCTCGGAGGCATTTTCCCGTGTTGGCGAATTTTCACTCGGGGAAAAAGTTGTCAAATGCAAGTAGTTAAAAGTTGCAAAGTGGTGCAACTTTCGTTTTGTAGCTCGTGTGACCAAAAAAACTATTCCAATGCATTTGGGTGGATACGTTTACGCTAGGCATGGTCCTCTTTCACACCCAAACATGCAGAACCACTTCGAGCTACGTTCAACCAGATCGATCCCTTAAGGCTCTGAAGTGCAAAATGGCTGTGAACTTCAACATGCTATTACTCGAACACTGTGATGCTTAAAAAATTCTTGTCTAATCCTATGGGATCATGTTGGGCCCCTCTACAATAACCTCACTCGATTTTTGCTATCTTGGAGGCATTTTCCTGTGCTGGCGAATTTTCACTTGGAGAAAAAGCTATCAAATGCAAGTAGTTGAAAGTTGCAAAGTGGTGCAACTTTTGTTTTGCAACTCGTGTGACCAAACGAACTGTTCCAATGAATCTGGGTGGATAATTTTACGCTAGGAATGGTCCTCTTTCACACCCAAACACACAGAATTGCTCCGAGCTACGTTCAACCGGATCGATCCCTTAAGGGTCCAAAGTGTAAAATGGCTATGAACTTCAACATGTTATTACTTGGACACTATGATACTTAGAAACTTTTTGTCTAATCCTACAAGATCATGTTGGGCCCCTCTACAATAACCTCGCTCGGTTTTCATTATCTCGGAGGCATTTTCCTATGCTGGTGAATTTTCACTCGGGGAAAAAGTTGTCAAATGCAAGTAGTTGAAAGTTGCAAAGTGGTGCAACTTTTGTTCTCTAGCTCATGTGACCAAATGAAATGTTCCAACGCATCCAAATAGGTATGTTTACGCTAGGCATGGTCCTCTTTCGCACCCAAACATGCGGAATCACTCTGAGCTACGTTCAACCAGATCGATCCCTTAGGGGTCCAAAGTGCAAAATGACTGTGAACTTCAACATGCTATTACTTGGACACCGTGACACTTAGAAACTTCTCGTCTGATCCTACAAGATCATATTGGGCCCCCTTACAATAAACTCACTCATTTTTTTCTATTTCAGAGGCATTTTCCTGTGCTGGCGAATGTTCACTCGGAGAAAAAGTTGTCAAATGCAAGTAGTTGAAAGTTGCAAAGTGGTGCACCTTTCGTTCTGTAGCTCATGTGACCAAATGAACTATTCCAATGTGTCCAAGTGGGTACGTTTATGCTAGGCATGGTCCTCTTTCACACCCAAACATGCGGAATCGCTCCGAGCTACGTTCAACCGGATCGATCCCTTAAGGGTCCAAAGTGCAAAATGGCTGCGAACTTCAGCATGCTATTACTCGGACACCGTGATGCTTAGAAACTTTTCATCTGATCCTATGGAATCACATTGGACCCCTCTACAATAAATTCACTCGGTTTTCTCTATCTTGAAGGCATTTTCCCGTGCTAGAGAATTTTCACTCGGGGAAAAATTTGTCAAACACAAGCAGTTGAAAGTTGCAAAGTGGTGCAACTTTTGTTCTGCAGCTCGTGTGACCAAACGAACTGTTCCAACGCATCTGAATAGGTATGTTTATGCTAGGCATGGTCCTCTTTCGCACCCAAACACGCGGAGTCGCTCCGAGCTACGTTCAACTGGATTGATCCCTTAAGGGTCCAAAGTGCAAAATGGCTGCAAACTTCAACATGCTTTTACTCGGACACTGTGATGCTTAGAAACTTCTCATCTGATCCTACAAGATCATGTTGGGCCTTTCTACAATAACCTTGCTCAGTTTTTGCTATCTTAGAGGCATTTTCCTTTGTTGGCGAATTTTCACTCGGGGAAAAAGTTGTCAAATGCAAGTAGTTGAAAGTTGCAAAGTGGTGCAACTTTCGTTTTGCAGCTCGTGTGACCAAATGAACTGTTCCAACGCGTCCAAGTGGGTACGTTTATGCTAGGCATGGTCCTCTTTTGCACCCAAACACGCGGAATTGCTTCGAGTTACGTTCAACCAGATCGATCCTTGAAGGGTCCAAAGTGCAAAATGGCTGCGAACTTTAGCATGCTATTACTCGGACACCGTGACACTTAGAAAATCCTTGTTTGATCCTACAAGATCACGTTGGGCCCCTCTACAATAACTTCATTCGGTTTTCGCTATCTCGGAGGCATTTTCCTGTGTTGGCAAATTTTTACTCGAGGAAAAAGTTGTCAAATGCAAGTAGTTGAAAGTTGCAAAGTGGCGCAACTTTCATTCTATAGCTCATGTGACCAAACAAACTATTCCAACACATCTAAATAGGTACATTTACACTAGGCATGGTCCTCTTTCGTACCCAAACACGCGGAATCATTTCGAACTACGCTCAATTGGATCGATCCCTTAAGGGTCCAAAGTGCAAAATGGTTACGAACTTTAGCATGCTATTACTCAGACACCATGATGTTTAGAAACTTCTTGTATGATCTTACAAGATCAAATTGGGCCCCTCTACAATAATCTCACTTGGTTTTCGCTATCTCGGAGGCATTTGCTTGTGCTAGTGAATTTTCACTCGAAGAAACAGTTGTCAAATGCAAGTAGTTGAAAGTTGCAAAGTGGTGCAACTTTTGTTTTGCAGCTCGTGTGACCAAATAAACTATTCCAACACGTCTAAATAGGTATGTTTATGCTAGGCATGGTCCTCTTTCGCACCCAAACATGTGGAATTGCTCCGAGCTACGTTCAACCGGATCGATCCCTTAAGGGTCCAAAGTGCAAAATGGCTGCGAACTTCAGCATGCTATTACTCGGACATCGTGACGCTTAGAAAATTCTCGTCTAATCCTACAAGATCACATTTGGCCCCTCTACAATAAACTCACTTGGTTTTCTCTGTCTTGGAGGCTTTTCCTGTGCTAGCAAATTTTCTCTCGGGGAAAAAGTTGTCAAATGCAAGTAGTTGAAAGTTGCAAAGTGGTGCAACTTTCGTTTTGTAGTTCGTGTGACCAAACGAATTGTTCCAACACATCCAAGTGGGTATTTTTACACTAGGCATGGTCCTCTTTCACAACCAAACACATGAAATTGCTCTAAGCTACGTTCAACCGGATTGATCCCTTAAGGGTCCAAAGTGCAAAATGGCTACGAACTTTAGCATGCTATTACTCGGACACCATGATGCTTAGAAACTTCTCGGTTGATCCTACAAGATCATGTTGGACCCATCTACAGTAACCTCTCTCGGGTTTTTCTATCTTAGAGGAATTTTCCTGTGGTGGCAAATTTTCACTCGGGGAAAAAGTTGTCAAATGCAAGTAGTTGAAAGTTGCAGAGTGGTGCAACTTTCGTTCTATAGCTCGTGTGACCAAAAAAATTGTTCCAATATGTCTGAATGGGTACGTTTATGCTAGGAATGGTCCTCTTTCGCACCCAAACACGCGGAATCGCTCCAAGCTACGTTCAACCAGATCAATCCCTTAAGGGTCCAAATTGCAAAATGGCTGCGAACTTCAACATGCTATTACTCGGACACCTGATGCTTAGAAAATTCTCATTTGATCCTATGGGATCACATTGGGCCCCTCTACAATAACCTCACTCGGTTTTCGCTATCTTAGAGGCATTTTCCTGTGCTTGCGAATTTTCACTCGGGGAAAAAGTTGTCAAATGCAAGTAGTTGAAAGTTGCAAAGTGGTGCAACTTTCATTCTGCAGCTCGCGTGACCAAACAAACTGTCCAATGCATCCGAATAGGTATGTTTACGCTAGGCATGATCCTCTTTCGCACCCAAACACGCAGAATCACTCTGAGCTATGTTCAACTAGATTGATCCCTTAAGGGTCGAAAGTGCAAAATGGCTGCGAACCTCAGCATGCTATTACTTGGACATCATGATGCTTAGAAACTTCTCGTCTGATTGGCAAAAACTGAAAAATCAGCAAAAAATGCTTTTAAAACCTGCAAAAAAATGCAAATAAAATCGTGTTGATTTTCATGTGAAAAAAAACAATGAGACCATAGCTTGTTTCTTACTATTATGCTTTGATAGAATTTTTCCAAGCATCCATAGCTTGTTCGAAAGCACCTGTTTTAGGCTTTTAGCTATAGCAGCAAGGCAGTGAACTATTTGATAAAATGTTGTGGTAGACATGTATGAAAAATGTCATAGCATAGACAAGGTAGTGAACCGTTTGAAAAAGTCCCTCAAAGAAATGTGGTCTCATGGTGATGGAATGCCATGACAATCCATAGCTGTAGGCATTCGTCATGGCATTCCATCACCATGAGACCACATTTCTTCGAGGAATTTTTTCAAGCAGTTCACTACCTTGTCTATGCTATTGATTACTCTTATGCTTCAATAGTTTTTTTCCAAGCATCCATACCTTGTTCGAAAGCACTTGTTTTAGGCTTTTAGCCGTAGCAGCAAGGAAGTGAACTATTTGACAAAATGCTTTGGTAGACATGTATGAAAAATGTGGTAGCATAGACAAGGCAGTGAATTGTTTGAAAAAATGCTTGAAAGAAATGCAGTCTCATGGTGATTATTGTCATTGCATTCCATCACCATGAGACCGCATTTATTTGAGGCATTTTTTCAAACAGTTCACTGCCTTGTCTATGGCTTGTCATGGCCTTCCATCACCATGAAACCACATTTCTTTGAGGCATTTTTTCAAACAATTCACTGCCTTGTCTATGCTATTGCTTACTATTATGCTTTGACATATTTTTTCCAAGCATCCATAGCTTGTTCGAAAGCACCTGTTTTAGGATTTTAGCCATAGTAGCAAGGCAGTGAACTGTTTGATGAAATGCTCTGGTAGATATGTATGAAAAATGTCATACCATAGACAAGGCAGTGAACTATTTGAAAAGATGCCTCAAAGAAACGTGTTCTCATGGTGATGGAATTCCATTATAATCCATCACCATAGGCATTCCATCACCATGAGACCACATTTTTTTGAGGCATCTTTTCAAACAGTTCACTACCTTGTCTATGGCTTGTCATGGCATTCCATCACCATGAGACCACTTTTCTTTGAGGCCTTTTTTCAAACAATTCACTGCCTTGTCTATGCTATTTCTTACTATTATGGTTTGACAGATTTTTTCCAAGCATCCATAGCTTGTTTGAAAGCACCTATTTTAGGCTTTTAGCCATAGCAGCAAGGCAGTGAACTGTTTCATGAAATGCTTTGGTAGATATGTATGAAAAATGTCATACCATAGACAAGGTAGTGAACTGTTTGAAAAGATGCTTCAAAGAAATGTGTTATCATGGTGATGGAATGCCATGATAGTCCATCACCATAGGCATTCCATCACCATGAGACCACATTTCTTTGAGGCATCTTTTCAAACAGTTCATTTCCTTTTCTATGGCCTTTCATGGCATTCCATCACCATGAGGCCACTTTTCTTTGAGGCATTTCTCAAAAATTTCAATGCCTTGTCTATGCTATTGCTTACTATTATGCTTTGATAGATTTTTTACAAGCATCCATAGCTTGTTCGAAAGCATCTGTTTTAGGATTTTAGCCATAGCAACAAGGCAATGAACTATTTGATAAAATGCTTTGGTAGAAATATATGAAAAATGGCGTAGCATAGACAAGGGAATGAACTATTTGAAAAAATGCCTAAAAGAAATGTGGTCTCATGGAATGCCATGACAAGCTAAAGCAATTGGCAACTGCTCCTAGTTATTAGTTATGCAATGTGAAGTAATTGCATAACTGCTTAGGTTGACTTTGTAAAAAGCTATATTGTAATTGAAATTTTGTCATCTATCAGCATCTAGTTATTTGTTATGCAATGTGAAGTGATGCTTTGAGTTTGAAAGATGTGCAATGCATGAATATAAACTACAAAAATCTATTTTCTACATTTCATTAGTTAAACTCTTTATTTTATTTTCTCTCTATATCTCTATGCTATGGAAATGCCTTTCGATTTCAAAAAAGATAGTTTTTATCTCTTGTTATACATTTTTTAACTTTTTTTTTAAATCCGATTTTTTCTAAATTTTTTCTCGATTTTTTCAAAAAATCTTATACTTCTGGTTTGCCAATTTATTCCCCAAAGATTTTTGTTTCTATGACCAAAACAATAAATACCAATTGAGATTTTACATAGGTCTTGAACATTGGTCTACCATCACACAAATAGAAAACCAAAAGGAGCAGATATACAATGTTAAAGAAGAGTGAAAGCACAACTAAATTTATCATTTCAAAGCAATTTTTTTGATGCATTTTTTCAAACAGTTCACTGCCTTGTCTATTCTATTGCTTACTATTATGATTTTGATATATTTTTTCGAAGCATCCATAGCTTGTTCAAAATCACTTGTTTTAGGCTTTTAGCCATAGCAACAAGGCAGTGAACTATTTGAGAAGATGTTTTGGTAGACATGTAAGAAAAATGTGGAATATAGACAAGGCAGGGAACTATTTGAAAAAATATCTCAAAGAAATTTGGTCTCATAGAATGCCATGATAAGAAAATGCAATTGGCAGTTGCTCCTAGTTATTAGTTATGCAATGTGAAGAAATTGCATAACTGCTTAGGTTGACTTTGTACAAACTATATTGTAATTAAATTTTCAACATCTATCAACATCTAATTATTAGTTATGCAAAGTGAAGTAATGCTTTGACTTTGAAAGATGTGCAATGCACTGTAATCAACAACATGAATATAAACTACAAAAATCCATTTTTTACAAATCATTAGCTAAAATATTTATTTTATTTTCTCTCTATATCTCTATATGCTATGGAAATACCTTGCAATTGTATTTAAAAGGCTTAATAGGTCAGTTAGGTGGTATTTGCAAAATCAAGTTGTGAATGAATGGTAATTAAGAGCAAAATTGGCAAATTGCCATCTTAGAAGTCTAACAAAAGGTGGTTATGGTGGTTGATCGACTCAAGGGGTAGTTGGAAGGTGGTATCAAGATATATTGCTATAATACCCCGAGTTGAGGGTTGATTTTGTTCAGTTTCTAATAAGAAAATATACTTTTGAAAATGCTGATCACTGGTTTTCTTTGTTGTCCTGAATTTTCTTTGCCTTGCACAGGCGCATACAAGTATATCATGACTTGAGGCTTTGGATACTTGATTACATATGTGTTTACTCTCTTTGCATCTATTCTAAAGGTTTAAATCCACTTTTGGTGTGTGTGGGATCAAAAAACTTGGTTACTGCTCTGTTTTCTATGTTAGGGGTTTTGAGGGAAACACCATGACACATTAGCCAATCCACCTACTATTTTGACCTTGTGGCTCGATGGATTGGCCTGTATGATGATTAGTTTGGTGTATGAATACTTTGGAGGTTGAGAGAATGAATAAACTTAGTGGGGTGTGAAGTTCTAATGCTGTTCAGGGGTGTTTCCACCATGAAAGTAAGGAACTCAAGTAGTGAATATGAGAAATACTAAAAGGATGATGCAGAGTGGTAGGGAAGCAACACCTTTTCCCAAATGCTTCTCTCAAACACTCGATATGCACACATGAACTTCACTATTCCCCTCAACAATGCAACTTGACCACTCAACTTGACTCACACAACCAGACATCTCAAAAGGACTTGGGGATGATTTGGAAACTCTTCACACAACACAACATGACCAAATAAACATACCTTGCACCCAAAAACATCCATTCTTCTATCATTCCTACACAAGCCCATGCAACTTTGCAACATTCACCAATAGGAAAGTCAAAATAAAAACTGATTAAAGGCATTAACCAGACAAATAAACATGGTTTTAGACTCCTAACACCGTCCTCTACAAGTTCCCAAAAGCACAAGATCAAACACCCAAAACAAATGTATCAAAAGATTGATTTACAAGCCATAAACAAGGCTTAACTAGGCATGTAAAAGGAAGCTTTCAACTTGTCAAGGCACACCCCAACACCCCTAATGCCTTTAAAAGACTCCAACAGGTTCCCCAATACCTGTTCCATTCTTTTCATCCATTATATTTTCTCAAATACTCAAAAATCAACAAATAATGTATTCAAATGATCACATTTTGGACTGTACAAGGCAAAAACCAAACCTAGGGCATCATATAACTTTTATAAACTTCCATATTTTATTCTGAAAAAAATTGAAACATGAATAGGGTCCCTAAATCTATCATTCCACCAATTTCATATTTTTCCCACAGTGGAAATGGGAATTACATCCATTTTGGTGACCAAACCCTTGTTTTGCAAGGTTTCAGACCCACTTTCACTAAAATTGATGTAACTTACTCAATACTTGATTAAATTAACTCAAATCATCGCCAAAAGAAAGAAGACTCTTCCCTCTTTCAATAAATGTGCATTATAATTCCATAAAATGAAGTACCAGATTGTACCACACACGGGAACAGTGAAAAATGTTGGAAAAAATAGAAAATCAGAGTTTCTTATTATATTTAATGCTTCAAAACTTCCTCTAATAGCCTGCCTTGACCAAAAGGAGGCTATTTAAACTTGTCCACATCATTACCAATGACCCTCAACTGATTTTTGAAGGAGGGAATCGTTGGAAAGTGCGATTACATCCTTAATGTTGAAATTACATTAAATCACATTATGGCAACTTTGCAATTTTGAAGTAACTTTTTAATCTTAAAGACCTATGACTTCTAAAACCATTCTAATGGCTTCAAAATAGCCTTATTACATCCGTAAGACCTCAATCTTACATATCCAAATACAAATTTAGGATTTATCATTTTTTTCTTCTCAAGACTTACATGACTACATTTAATGCAAGATTGCAATATTTCACATCTTGACTCCAAAACTCAACCTAGAACCTATCTAATGGTCTTATTAGACCTTATTGAACATGAAAAACACTCAAAAGACTCATTCTAACCTATTCACCATCTATTTCCATCAAATTATCAAAAAATGAGGATGAGATGTGGGTGCTCCTGCACCAAAGGAATGGGATTGTGAGTGTCTTTTAAGGTAGGGCAGAGGTATTGTGGGGGGGTTTAGACCTTTGGAAGGATTGGGGGAGATCTGGAGTTATGAGTTTCTATAAAACCCTTATTTTTTTGAAGGTTTAGGAGGGTTTGTGAGTAGAGGAATAGAACAAGTTCTTGGGGCTCTTAAAATTGGAGAATCCTGAGTTTGGTGAGCATACCTAAGACTATTTCAAGTTTCCTTGGTTTGGAGGTGAGTTTGTGAGGGGGGTCCTTTGGAAATTAGGCCTAATTGTGAAGCTTAGAATGAGGGAGGTGTATTGAAAGTTCATGTTGGTCCAAAAGAGTTACTATTGGTTTTGGAATATGTTGTGTAACCCTAAAAAGGGTATTTTAATCCACCTTTAAATGGTTAGTTGTTTTGGAAAGGTTGGGAGAAATTAGGCTTGGACCGAGTTTTGAGTGCTACAAGGGTGGATTGTTGGGTAAGGTGGTGAATGAAGAGTTTGGTTTGATGGGGCTTTGAGGTTGTGTAGATTGCGAAAAATAGGTTGTATTAATCATGTTAGGAGCCCCTTGAAGGTAGGTTGTTAGACTGATTGGGTTTGAGCCTCCTTACCTCTGCATCAATGAGGCACAAGTAATTGAAGCATTCCAAGGATACAAACCACCACGAATGAAGCTTATTTATACAATACGCTTTAGATGGGGCTTATTGAGCATTCAATAGTAATTAATTAAGCATTAGATGTAAAAAAAATCCATGCCTACAACATTCAAGCATAAAACTTACATGATACACATGATAACATCATTCAAGAATGGCAGTAGCAAAATAAGAGTTTCTTTAATCAAAAATATGAAAGGCTATACAATGATATATTGATAAAATTTTATAAATATATCCAAAAAAACCATATAGGCTTAGTACAAAGGAGCCATATGGACATAAAATATCACGTATATATATCAATAGTATGAAACATATGTTCCAAAATACTATATGCATACAACAAACAACACTAATACATAGTCATTTCCCTCTAGGAGAAGGAAATATATCTCGTGCTACCTTTGAAATTCGACTAGATGGAGTAACTGTTGCTTCTCTTGCCTTTCGAACACACTCGCTACTCCTCCTCTCTTCACTCTGGACCTTTAACTGACACAATTAAAAGTAAAGATGTTAAAACATAGAAATTGAATTGTGGAATGGTATATAACAAAATATATAATCACTTACCACATACATATAGTCATGATGCACGTTTACAGCATCACCACGTCCACGATCTGGAGTGACAACCACCTGTAGCAACCATGAAGATAGAAATTAAACTACATAAAATTATAGTGAAAATTTTCTATAATAGACCATAAAAGAGCAAATATAATGTCAAATCGACTAATCTATTCCATACCTCTCTCAATGGATCAGAACTGGCTATTGATGTAGCAACTCCATGGTCCATCCCACCAACATCACTAGGGCTATCTCTTATCAACATCTACAAATGAAATAATATCTCAGGTATCATGTTGATATAGGAGAACATAATGTGACACGATCAAGGAATACTAGAATGCAATGTTTGTGTTTCTCATCAATTTTTTAGATTTGTATATATGCAAAATTATGAAAAAACTAGCTAACATAGATTTACAAGACCATTAATGAATAAAGGCTACCTGAGTGTATGATGTTTGAGCATATGAATCTCGAGGTGTGGAGGAAGGTGCACCAGGAAATTGTTTGAAATTTGAAGCATGTTATGAGACAAACATTCAAATATAACATTCAACTGTTCAAATGCAATAATAATATCTTTAATACTAGTTGCATACGTGTGGAATCATCGTCGAGAATGTATAAGGGTCTGTAGGTGTTGACGTGTTTTTTATGACAACATCAACACAGAATAAAGTTGTCCAACGGTCACTCTATTCTCTCTTGATCAAAGTATTCTGCATGCTAAGATTGCGTGAAAGTTCATGTGTTCAACTCCAAGGTTCCTTTTATCGTGAATAGACTCAGTTGGTTGATGTGTATATGCTGGTTATTTCAAGGGGACTTACATAGCTGTTCAATCATAGTGAAACAATGAATGATTTTGACGATATTGCTCTTATGTCTGGGTCGATCGGGAAATACTGAATTAAAGGGAAAGGGATAGGAATCCTACAATCTACTTCTAAGGATGGAAGGCGAAACTAGCTTTAACAATCTCCAAACCAAACTTTGTATCATCTCCCCCTCGGACAACTCTAACAAAGCTGATGCAATCTTCAAAGGATAGGTAGATATTCAGATCGAGATTCAACATGCACACCCCTTCAACACGAAGCAAGTGGACACACAAATCGCAACCGAAGTTAAGTGCTGAAATTCCAGTTGACCACGTAGGGCAGACTTACCGTCAGCAAGCCTGCTAGTGGTATGGATATAGGGAGATATGGTCAAACCAATGTTGCATTCCACAATTAACGTTACTTGCATGGAAACAAAATCTATTCTACTTTACTCTATTCAAATTGGAAAGACGAACAAGCCTTGCTAGCTACTCACAATAGAAGATAGAACCACCAAACAATGATAAATATTTATATTATGAGAGTGTTCACAACAACTTCTTACAAAGTCCTCAATGGGAAAACTTCCTTTCCTCCTCAATCTAAGCTAACTTCTAAGCTAAATGCTATATGCCTTCTATTCTCTAGCTCAACTCTATCTTTGATTCAATTCTAGTTCTAATGAATTACAAATGAGGGGGGATACCCCTTTTATAATAAACCCAGTCCAGTGGATGATTCAAATCTGATTACAATAAAGGGCTCAGATTGAGCCACCCATGCCCTAATTAGGGTTTATGCCCTAAAAACTGCCACTGAGAGAAGTGGGGCAATGAATGTGCAGAATATTCTCCACTCCTCTTCAGGCCCACTACCTGCAATCAATGCACATCGTCCTCCTGCAGCAGATCATCATCCAGAAGAGCGTTTCCTTTCTCCTTCTCGCTGGCTGCAAATCTGGTGAATCTGGCTAATACTTCCTCAACTTCCTGATCGGAGATAGGAGGAATGTGATCCAACTGAAACTCTAAAACTGCAACTGTTTGCCCATGCTGGGCACATGATTTCTTCCAGGCAACAAGGGCATCCTGGGTGTTCTGTATGATACTGGAGAATGTGGCCGTGTTCTCGAAATCATCCTAAGTGAAGGTTTTCACCTCAGAGAAGAATGGCGTCAATCTATCCTTTAGTCCATCTGCAGTTATCTCTTCAAAAGTCAACCTCCTGGCAAAGATTGCCTCCAATGTGTTGAGAACTCCATCCAAGATGTTTGTCATGGCCTTCCTGACCCTGACCAAATCTGTTTGTGATGCATCATAGAATCCCCGGCCTGTGACTACTGAAGAATACCATCTAGAAAAATCGTATCTATCTCCCTACTGGATAACACCTCCCTCAACCAAAGTGTGTTGAGGTATGCTCATCAAAGCTCCTAGACGGAGAACAACTCTCGTTTGATAGATGCGAGCCTCACCCCAAGCATGGTTAACTACCTCCACTTTAGCCATAATATCGGAAGCTTGCCCATAGGCATGTGCAAGATCTTCCATAAAATTTCTTGTCTCTGTATGCACACTGGCAACCCACGTGTCCGCCTGCTGTGCCATTCTCCTTAAATCTTCTAATCCACTGATTGACTCCCTGGAAAACTCAGCTGGGAGCTCGATTGCAGGATTTTCTTGCCCACAAGGACGGGACAAGTGTTGCACGTAGCCAATCAGTGTCCGATGCTCTACCTTCAACCTCTTGTACTTGCTCTCAACATGGGACAATCTGTCCTTGAGTGCCCGATAGGAATTATCGCACTCCTCTACCACCTGTGCCCCAGTAGGGCGGCCTAGTTCCATGGTTGTCACAATATAGTTCTCAGGAACGGCCTTGTCTCTATCACATTCCTCCTGTGGAATTGCCATATGCAAGGTTCGGGATCCATCCTCATCTGTGGATATTCTAGAAAACTTCCTAGCCTTCTTCTTCATGGGAGGTGCATTGATCCTTTGCAGCAATTCCTCCATCTCGATTGCAGGATCAGTCTCATCCACAGGATCACGCCTCATCCTATCCCTCAGCTAGTTTGGCACCTCCTGTCATGTGTCTGCTATGATGAAAGGCTGCTCTACCTTGGCCTCTACTTCATGGCCCTTGTTCTGACGAGGCTCATCATCATCTATGGGCTCAGTGTCTCCTAAGCTTTGGGCATCTCGATTGGAAGCAACATCATCCTCGAGAGCTACCTCAATCTCATGCTGAAACTGAGTATCTGTGGCAGTTCCTTCATCGGTCTCCTGCCGGTTTTCTTGTTGATTATCCTCTCGGGGCACGTTGATGCTCTAGCCCATGGACTCCCTACGAAGTGGATGGCTTTCTATTTGTACTACCTGTTCTGCCTGTAACCTCTCCCTCTGATCAGCAAATAGGGACACTTCCTGTATGCTCAGAGAATGTGTTCGAACCGGCATGTGCAAGGATTCCTCAACTATCACAGGCTCTGGGCGTGCTGGCTCTTTTCCCCTAGGCTCTGGAGCTGGATTACTCCGTCTCCTCGGATCATCCGATGGTAACCTGCTACCTCCCATCAAATTGTAGGTAGGGGGAATTGACCTTCCCTTTAGTCGGCTGACATGTCTCTCTATCGAACTCCATGTAAATGTCAGGACTGGGATACAAAGTGTATCCAAGTCGGTGATCTCTGGCTCTGACCAATTTGGGAGTGGCAAGGGCGTGTTTCTTACTGTGTCGTAATCAACCTGTACAATGTTTATGTCCTCCTCAATCTGATCTGGTACAGGAATAATCTCGCACTCTCTGATCATTGCCAATGGTATTCGGGAAAACATCCTCTTTCTGACTTTGACCTCATCCACTGCACTTGCCCAAAAATCTTTTATTTGTGCCTTGTGCCTAAACTCCTCTGTCAATACCCACCTGATATTTCTATGAGGATCGTAATAGTGTCTGCTAGAATGGTAAGAAAGCTGAAAGAACTGGAGCTCCGCCTCTGTCTCCCTTGCTGCCTACAGTGATGGGCATACTTCGTCTGAATTTCCCATAGCAATCGGGAACCCAAGTCCGCCCTTCTTCTTCTTCTTTTGAATCTTATCGTAGGCAATTAGTTGCCTAGAAACTTCCAGCATCACTACCCTGTTCGTGGGATATTGGGGCAACCTATATGGGTAGGAAGAGAATCCCTGCAGCCTTATGTAAGTGAATTTTGGGAATTGGATAAACCAACATCCAAATTTCTCAATCATTTCTTGTGCCTCCCTCGATATTCTGTGATGGGTCCTTTGCTGCAAGGTCCTCGTGATGTGCATAGTAAAGGCATCGTTGACTCTTTTGTAATTAGTAGTGCTTGTCAAATGCAATTGCGGACAAGCCTCAAGTATTTTGAATTGCTGAGAACCGCAACCAATTGGTTCTTTGTAAGAGATCCCCCTATATCTTGTCATGCGAGCCAGCATATAGACGAGGTAAGCACCCATATAAAATGTTTTAGTCCTCCTCACATTGTGGAGCTGCTCATGTAGACCATCATTGATTAACAGTGCCCAATCCATAAAATCCTTGCCCTCTAGTACCAAGTTGACAAAGTAAAACATCCAAGGTTCGAAGACGAATGCTTGGGGACACCCTCCAACTCTAATCAACATCATAATCAGGTCGCCAAACTCTTGCTTCAAGTCTTCGGAGATTATTTGTTTAGGCAACTTTGTACGAGTTGGTTTGGGCTTGATCATCCACCTAGTGTTTATCACATTAGCACACCGATCTGTTGTGGATGAATACATTCTGTCAGCCCTTTCCTTTGTTTTGTAAATCATTTTCTCGTGGGCGGGGATCCCGAATGCCTCTCCGATTGCTTGTGGTGTCAGGTTAGCCAGCACCTTGCCATCTGGAGCAATGATCGTCCTCTTCTCTAAATCATAGTGGTGAGAGCATTCCATAATGAGCTCCGAGCACTGGATGGCTGGTGGAAAATTTGCAGCTGCATATAACCCACTTCTGACAATGCTATGTGAAGTCACTGATGGGTGATGGCCTCCAGTCCCCATTATCCTTCTTTTGAATGCCTCCAGGTTAAACGAGCCTAGGTTTGTGTCCGCCAGCCTGCCCAACTTTGATGTGAACTTTGATTATGGCAGGAAAGACTTGCTTAATTTTTTGATTACTGCCTGTCTGGACTCAGCGTGGACGTTCTTGCCTGCAACTCTTCTGCTTGACTCGACCATTCTGCAAAAAGGGTAAGATAGTCAGCAAACAAGATTTTTAAAATAAAATAATAATCATCATTGAGGGTGTCAGCAGATTTTTCTTTTGAACGACAAAGGCTGCAACACTTCTTGATGTTTTCAACCGCAAACCTCAACTATTGCCTGTTTACTTCAACGTTCTCAGAAATTTCCTTTGGGTTGCAGTAACACAATGCCCAATACTTGGAAATGTTTGCCTGTAGCAATTTAATTTTAACAAATTGGAAACCTCCTCTTTGAAGTTCGCACTTTTCCTTCTAACTTAGCAACTTTCAGCAACTTAAAACTTTCTTCTCAAGTCGCACTTAGGCATTCAGCAACTTCACTTTGGTAAATTCGAACCTCCTCACAATTGCAACAATTTAGAAACTCACTTCTCAGCAACTTGAGATCTTGATAAGGTAGGTCGCACTTCTCCAGCAAGTTTGTGACTTCAGCAATTCATGCTTCAGTAACTCCAGTCCTTCAGGGATTCAAAATCCTCAACCTCCAGCTCTCTAAAAATTCGAAATCCTCAGCAACTTTCAGCTCTTCTCACAAATTCGAACTTCTCACCTTTAGCTCTTCAGCAACTTGCGAGAGAAAAATGAAGAGGACTTCAAAACTTATAGCTTGGGCGAATTCCTGCAGAGGCTAAACTTAGCAAATATTTTGAATTCATTTTCCCTCTTTTTTCCAATCGCAACACTTGTCGTCTGAAGCACCGGAATCTCAAACTTCTAGAATTATGAATTCATCACCTCTGCACATGCCTGCCTCGTTGCGTTTGATTTCTCAAAACATTACATCGTTTACTTCTTTGAACAATTTTGAAAAGTTTGGCTAAGGCATTTTGGCAAAAATTATCAAGTTCAAACTCTTTAGCGAAATTTCTCATCCATTTTAGTCATTTGCCTTAGAGAAATTTCACTAAATTTGCCTTAGGAATTTTATTGAAAATGGGTACTGGGAAAAATATCCATTGAAACGACATGAGTGAGGCATAGAATAACTCTGAATCACTTCTGAATTGCAAGCGTTTAATACCCAGAAGAAAAATCTGCCCGGAATCCATTGTTTTCATGTGTATCCAGATGAAGGGGTACGTTTAATTTTTATTATTTAAAATAATAAAAAAAAAGGCTAATGTTTATTTTTCCCCTTCCGGATGTCGTCCACTCCTGCAATTTCAATCTTCTCGGCCTTGGCAAATTATCTTGATTTTCCCTGAAGAATTTTCCTCTAAAGATTTTTTTGTAACTCTGGCAACTGGCATCATCCTCTAGGAGTATTCATTATTTTTCCCTCTAAAAAATACTTTAGGAAATTTTGAAAATTAAAATTTTATCTCTAGAGGGCGCATTTGAACATGTCATGAGTTTCATTTTATTCCTCAGGCAACTTTTTTTTTTGCTTTAGGAAAAATTTCTAGAAAATTCATTTAAAATCACCCATGAGGGGCATACCTCATCTTATGCATCAACTTTTGCTTTCACCCCTTAGGCATTTTCACGCCTAGAGGCTAACACCTTATCCCTTGTGAATTTTCATGTGTTAAATTCCACCTTAGGGTGCATTTGCCATGGGTAGGAGGAATTTTCATACTTAGAAATATTTTCCAAAATCATGCCCTCCTTGTCTTTACCTTAGGCGCATGTAGCATGTGGAGGGGGAATTTTCCACGCCAAGTTTTATCTTGCCTTAACAAATTTCCATGGGCGCATTTCATGTGGTGACCTTTCACCTTCCCCTGGCGCATATGGGCTAGTAGACTTCCATTTCCCTTGTGAGAGGGAATTCCCACACCTAGCTAGTGGCTCTTCATCTCCTCTTGGCGCATATGGGCTAGTAGACGTCCTTGTTATCCTTGAGCGCATTTCCTTCACCACCCCACGCCTTTAGCTTTTACCTTTTATGTTTTACCTTGGGTGCATATGCCATGGAGAGGAGGAATTCCCATGCCTTTCAAGTGTCTTTTCACCTCCTTTAGGCGCATTTAGGCCAAGCAACTTCCATTTTAGGCGCATCTCATTGTGGTCAAGGAAAACCCACGCCTAAGACATGACTTTTGACCTTCCTTGGGTGCATTTGCTAGTGCTAGGAGGAAACTTCTTTGCCTTAGCAAATTTTTTTGATGTGTTTTTGGTGACCTCTCAGCTTCTTTGGGCGCATTTGCCAGTGTGAGAGGGAAGTTTCTTTATCTTAGGCGCATATTGGCTTGTGAGGAGGAAAATACTATGCCTTAGTGAATTTTTTCACATTTTTGGTGACCTTTCACCTTCCCTAGGCGCATATAGGGGTATGAAGAGGAAAATCTCTTTGCCTTGGAAATCTTATCACGCTTTTGGAGGGCGCATTTCATTCTTGCTTAGGGAAATTCTCACACTTAGAGAATTATTTTTTTTTTGAATCTTCCCTTCCTCCTGGGCGCATATGAGAGTGTTTACCTGTCAGCTATGTTTGTAAAAATTTCCAATGCCCTTTATGCCCTAGCGTTCTATTTTTAGTAACTTCGGAGGAGTCAGCGTTTCTTTGCATTTCATCCTGTTTCGAGCTGGAAGTGGCGTGGCTATGCCCTCGTTGACCTGTATCACCTCGTTTATACCTGATTTGGCACAGTACATGCTATTTTTAGCAAACCCTAGAATTGACCAATTTTGTATCTTTGTTTGCTTTGAAATTTGTTCCACTTTTACTTGATGCTGAAAGAGACTCATTCACACATTTTTCCTGATGAGGACGTGCTATTTTTAGCCATGAGGTGACTTGCTAAAAATAGTAGGTATTCAGATAGTGTTCAAATTTTACCAGCCGGTAGCCTAAAGGACGCTGATTCCGGTGGCGTGCTTCGTTCTATCATTTCTGCATTTTGCTTCATCTATTTTTAGACATGGTAGGGGAAACCCTAATCTGATTTGCATGTGCTCTGATTTGTTCCTGACTGTCCTTGATCGTGCCTGATCGCTGGACTGGAGTGGTGGGTAGCTGTTGGGATGATACTGCTATTTATAGTAAGTGTCTGGAAAGTGGTCACCCGAATATTGGGCGAGTTTGTATGTCACAGTGCTCGTGGGATCTCAAAAAACCCAGAAAAACCCAAAAAATTGGTCAAAGTTTTGGCACTGGCTAAAAATAGTAAGTCCTTGAAAAAAGAACCGATCCATCTACATGTCATATCATTGCGAAGGCCTCGCAAAACCCACATGGAATATCTGGACATGTACTAAAAAATTATTGCATGCAAACCCTAAAAATAGCCTCGGGAGGCTGAACTCTAAAAGTCACCATCTCGCCTTGCATGTTACATCATCGCGAAGGTCTTGGAAAACCCAAATCAATTCCCCTGTCATGCACCGGAGAATTGCTCGTTTAAATCTTGAAAATAGCCTCCGAAGGCTGAACTTGCTAAAAATAGCCAGTTGTCGGAATCCATTCAAATTTCGCATGTAGGCATTCTGAAGCTGCCTGATTGTGGTGGAACTGACAGAATTCCAAAATCTTGATAAAATAGTCCCAAATTGAATAATTACTAAAAATAGTAAGTTGTCGGAATACAGTGAAAATTTAGTGGGACCCTATTGGAAGTCTTCTGACTGCTGTACTAAACTCGAATTTCAATTTTATAACTCAGTTTGACCTTTAATAAGCCTGACTAATGAAAACCCTAATTTCATAGGCTTGAACAATACTTCAACCCAGGTCAAATGACGGGACATCCCCGGAAGGACCAGAGATAGAGAGAGAGACACACTAACCAAAGCCAAAACACCAGAATGGAGCAAAAATTAGGGGGGTCCCCATCTGGGATGGGGTGATGTGTGAAAAAGGTCACAACAGTAGGAATAGAGCATCCCTCATGAACAGTGCGACCTTGAAATTTCATCATATCGAAATTCTACTAATTTAGTTATTCTTAAATTTCAAAGTATATTTTAATAAACTTGACATTAAAATAACTTGCTAAATTTTACCTGATTGTCAATGCCGAATGTATCATTCATAATATCATCTATGAAATCCATCACCTCTACAACTGACGTAGGCTGTGTAGCTCCATCACGAGAACTCTGATAATCGTACGTGCAAACAACACCACAAGCACCACAATGGTGGGGTGGAGCTCGGGGCCTACACGTCTCCTCCACACCAGGCTCTACTAGAGGACTCACACACTATAAAATGGTTTGGGTGAGTGAGCCAATCGACTTCATTGTGTCCACCTCTACACTATCCTTAACAATGGAAGGAACAATGACATGCTCCACCATGGGTCTGCCCAAGGCTCTCGGTGCCAACTGTGGATTACGTCGTGCAGCAGGTCTATTGTGTGTGGATCCCCCACCTCTACCCTGAAAGTCTAAGATGTCAAAATAGTTTGGCATTTTATTGAGGACAAATTCGCAATAGAGTTTCCTCAAAAAGTATTGTGGCACCTCATGGTTATTACATGGAGGTTGGTCAAATACCATCCACCACCGCTCCCAAAATTTGTTTTTAATTAACTCATGGTGGCACCAATGGATGGGGAACCTCTTGCATGCATGGGACAAAGGTTCATTGGTTTTTGGGTCTTTAAATAGGGCACACAAATCGACTTTGCTAATTTTTAGTTTTTTGACATCTGCATATGACAAACCATTAGCATAAAATTGTCTCATCTCATGCCTCTTAGTTGACCAAAAATTCATTTGCTCGCTCATTTCTCCTACATGAGTTAAAATTGACTTGAATGATTCAACAATCCCTCTCCTATAAGGGTGGGTTTCGGCATGCTTGGTTAATCTTGAAATTAATTGTTGAATGTCTCTTTTATTGTTTTCAATTCGATTTTGAATATTTTCTTGTGTTCCTTGAGGATGCCTATGAATTGATGGAGGGGTTTCGGGTTGTTCTTGTATAGGAGGCTTTTCATGAGGGGGTGATTGTGAATTCTCAATGTTTTGAGGTGGAGATTCATTTCCTGAGAATTAGAACAAAGTTTTATTATAAAAATCTATTTAAATTTGCATTCCAAATCAAATTTGAAATAAATAGAATAAAAATACACACCTCTTTGCAATCTTCGACCTCTCCGACGTGTTTGCGGCATCCTCATGGAAAATGGCAAGCTAAGGATGCAAACAATGGAAGAGATTTGGTGAGTGCGAGTTGCAGACTTGAAATCCTCTTCCTCAAGCTGTGGGTTGAAGACAGAATGAGGGTTTGAAACCCGAGTTTTTCTTTTTATGGCTAAAAAGACATTTGGCGAAACCCGAGTTTTGCTTTTTAGCCATTTGGCATGCGCCAAAGGTCTTATTTCAGCATTTTTTTGATCGTTTTTTCAATTTGAAACCTAAATTGTGTCATAGATTGGTGCACTTACCATTTTCATGTGTGCCAATGATTTGGTCCTCTTGTTCAAATAGACCCTTAAAAATGTTAGGAACATTAGGAAGGAGAGAAATAATGCTATAACTCTCAATAATTGGATTTCTAGATACAAACATATCCTCCTCATAAATGTGTTTGTCATGATCGTTCACGATTATATCCTTATTCATTAAAGCATTATCACAAATAGGGGAGGTGTTGGGAGACGAATGGAGACTAGGTTAATTGGTGGAAATGAATTCATCTTGTATTATTCTACTATCTTCCCAAGGGGAATGAGGAGAAGGAAAAACAAGACCTTCATGATTCTCAATGATTGTATCTTCTTTCGCCAAGATACCTTTGTTATCAAAAGGAGAGATATTGAGAGAAGTACAATTAGGATTATCATGGTTATCTATGTTTGTATTTTCTTCTAACACATCATCCTCACAAATAGGAGAGATAGGAGGTGGTGTAAGTTTAAGACAAATGCTGACATTTTTACTCTCTTGTACTAAGAGACTCTCATAACTAGGGAATGCATTGAATGAATGGCGAACATGCTTATTAATTAACTTTTTCTTTGCAATTTTGGGAAAGATTGAAACTAACAGTTTTGAACAATGCAATGTTAAGACCTAGAATGAAATGCAAATTTTCAGATTTCAAACAAGGTAATTTACTGATTACACTATGCAATGATCTGAAAATAAAATGTTGTGAATGCAAATTTGAATTTAAGAAATGCATGAAATGAACCAATTTAAGCTAGATTTAGTGAAATGCATGTTACAAAAAATCAACCCACCGATACAGATAGTTAATGGCAGCAAACCGAAGCTTAGAAACAAGGTTTTTTCAGTCTTGTAAAAGGCAATTTCAAGGACATAAAGGGACTAAGTCACCCAAGGTGGCGAATGAGTCCCAGTGTGGTCTTTGTCCAAAATTTTCTTATTTTTTTGGTTATTTTCATATGTTTTCTGTGTTGTATGATGTAGACCTTAGATGAAAATACATAATTTCAAATATTTTGTATGATTTGAAATACAAAAATGCAGCATATATGCACTTTCACTAATGGAAAATGTAAAACCCTAGAATGCAATTTAACAAATGCAAAATGCAATTCAATATTAATGTAATGCAAACGTAGGATGATAAAGAACTCCAAATCAAACAAGAAAGTGTTCGAAAAGTACGTTCACCAAAATGAACCATAGATTTTTGGGGATAGAGATCCCTTGCACTTCTAGGGTTTTGCACATAAAAGGAGAAAGGTATTCCATAAAATTATAAGGGTTCATTCAAGACTAATGCTAATATGATTGAAATATGTGAAAGGGGAATTTCCTAAATGCAAATGATTGATAAAATAAACTAATTACTAATGCAAAGCCTAGAAAATGTACTTTTCTTGAAAACACATTGTGATAGATTGAATGCAATATAAAACAAGATAGAGAAGTTAAACAAAAAAATTGCACTTGGAAACTAACAGGGGTCGAAGTGGAGACTGTAAATGTCTCTTAAATTTTGTAAATTCTAATTTTTGAGCTTGGTGGGACACTTACACCAAACTAGGAGACTTAGTCTTGTTTCAGGAAGATTATGGAAAACTGTACTGAAGCCTGTTTCAGCCAAATGGGTATCCGAATCTACAGAAATCTCTGAAAAACCTATATAGTGGAACTAAGTTTCCACAACTGGGGGAAGTGTCCACTTTGAATTTTCTGAAAATTCAAAAGGGGAATATGTAGCCCTGACCTGCACTTATACTCCTGATAAGTTTCTAGATCCAAAACTGAAGAATTCGGCCTATAGGTGCTCTCCAATCTTCTCTTAGGGTTTTGAAAACCTTGAAGGGCTTTGACACTTTGATGGAAACTTGTTCAAATCTTTCTCTTTGACAGATCTACAAACAAGACCTACAAAATACATGCAAAGAGAGGGGGAAATGGTTGAAGGGTTAGAGAAAAGGGGTTTTCCTTGGTCAAACCCCTTTTTATGTAACTAAACCAAAATGATGAAACAAGATAATGAAGTATGAACATGAAGTAATGGGATTAGAAACTTGCCATGATGATTGATCTTGAGTTTCTGTAGTAATAGATGAAGAATCTGCCCTTGGATGCTTTGGAAAATATGTCTTGATGACTTAGAATGCTAAAACCCTAGCTTTCTTGGCTTGAGATAGAAGATGAATCATGAATAAATAATGAATGAGTTATGAATTAGGGTTTAAAGGTTTGTTTATATAGGAAATACACCTAAAACACATGTTAATTTGATCCCCAAGGTCGACATGGATGAAAATTAAACTTAAAACCTAATGTTTCCCGCTCAAACCCCAAATATAGCTCAAATAGGACTAAGTCGCTAAGCTAAGTGACTTAGTCCCACAAGGGCTCTTTTGTTAGCTGGGATGTTGAGGAATGCATAAATTAAGTTTATATTTTGATTTAGTCAGGTATTTGATCAAAATAAGCCTTGGGATGCACAATATGGGGTCATAGGGGCCTAATAATGATGATGTAAAGGGTAATTAGGGCTAGGGACACAAAGTTCAATGTGAAAGTGTGAGTAAATAAACTTTACAAAATTAAAATGAAGGGAAATTTAAGTAATGTTAGCTTAAAATGGGCCCAAGACCTAGTGTAGATGTGTAAAACACCTCACAACACTAAATCAAGGCAATATTAATTCCAATTTATCATTAGTTATTCCCATATCAAGCAAGGGATACATTTTTCTACATTACATTTAGCCCCCTCTTTAGTGAGAGTATGAACTTGCTTGAAAATCACACTAAAGTAGACATTCAAGAGGAGTCCAATCGTACCAATGTGGATGAAAAATGATGACAAGGATCAAAGCAATAGTCAAGCCCCCAAGATCCAAGATCATAAGTCAAACCAACATAAGCGCAAGAGGAAACACACAAGGTGTATAATATGCAACAAAAAAAGATACTTGATCATGTAATGTCAAGAACTAAAAGAAAGAAGAGATGAGGTGGATCAAATATGTGCTCACTTTGGGGCCACAAAACATCAGGTCGTTCATGGAGTGAGTTGTCCCAAAGAGGTGGTTTAGTGAGAAAGTCATGCCAGTGTGTTGACTTCCCACTGTATAATGAGAAAGTCATGCCAATGTGTTGGCTTCCCATCATACTAACCATACCAAAGTTACCCTCTTGATAACTTTGATAGGGCACCACAATGTAATTCTTTTTTTCTAAATATTTTTGAAAGTCATGTAAAAAATTTATTAAAGGGGATTTTCTTTGTTTATGTAAGTTCTTCTTCTTATGGATAATTGTGCCTAATGTCTCCAAGAGAGGACAAGTCAAAGTGTTAGATCGTTGCCCATGGGATGCCTCATTCACATCATGCCATGTCAGTAGATTGTACACTCTTGGATGACATCAAACCAAATGACACCACTAAGAAGAGGACACATCACAAGAAAAAGAAAAAATCAGGCCATGAATTTTTTTCCAAAAGATGTCTATGTATGCCCCCACTTTAAAGCAGTTGCTACACCATCACTATGAGAAATTTCTTTAAAGTAGCCAAGGATAAATGCTAAGAAGACATGAGAGCCAATGTGGAAATCCCTATGTCAAGTCATTTATTTTTGAATTAAGCTACATCATGAATAAGTACATCACATGTGAGTCAACTTAAGACATGTTGTCCACATCCCAAGGTTGCTTTTATATGTTCATGAAAGGTTAAAGACTAGTCAAAAGAGACAAAAACAAGGGACATACAAGGACAAAGATACTTAGCCCCTTGCCCCCAATTAGTGTAGGACAAAGGTAAGCCTGGAATGGATGATGATATGCTTCTCCTGGCATTAGTGAGTATGCTATGATCCTACAACTATTACATGGAAAGCATTAACAACTAATGTTATTTATTTTGATAAGTAAACAAAGTTTCTTCTTGATACATATTTAATGAGATATCTATCATTTTAGGATGTACCAGGGTTAAATTTGTCTTGGAAGAATTGTTTGTGATGGTGTTGACATTGAATGAAGGTTTTTGTTTGGAGGGACAATCACAAATATCATTAAGCTTCATAGAATCACATCCTTTTCCAGGTTGCTTCAGAAGTCTTTTAGGTTTGGAGTTGGACTTGATTGTATACAATTTGTCATATATGTGAGCAATGTCATTGTAACTCGGTTGATGTGAAACGTTGTTCTTCGGTGGGTAAAAGATGTGTTTGGTTTTTTTTGGAGTTTATTGCTTGTGTGATGATGGGTAAAGAATTAGAGGATTCTTACGATGTCCCGTAGGGTATGTATGAGGTTCATTGATTGAGGGGGATCTAATAGACACTTGCACATTCACAACCTTGGAAATCTTGGTTTGATGTATCCCTAATAAAGGGAAAAGTAGAATCGCGTGTTTCTTATCATCTAAGGAAGAATCATTATATTCTTGCACCATAATAGTCTCCCTAGGAGGAGAGTTGTGAGGAGTACTACAAACTAAATGCTCTTGAATTTCAAGGTTTGGTTCTTCTAAAATGACTTCATCATAAGTAAGGGAGCTATCCATGGTTGAAGTGTCTTGTTCTATAATGCTTTCCCACATAAGATTATCATGATTCTCATCAGTTGGATCTTGTGACACCATCATATCATCTTCACCAATAGGAAAGATAGTAGGATGGGGAAATTTGATTGTTGTACATAATTTCATCCTTTATCGCTAAGGTCTCATTCTCTTGTGCCATAATATCTACCCTAGTAGGAGAAATTTTAAGAAAGTGAGTAACATTAGGTTCCTCACATTTCAAGATTATATTTTGTGACGTAGCTTCATCACAAATAGGGGAGACATCAAGGGAAGTAAAACTATTATTTTCATGTGTGCTAATGATTTGGTTCTCTTGTTCAAATAGACCCTTCCAAATGTTAGGAACATTAGGAAGGAGAGAAATAATGCTATAACTCTTAATCATTGGATTTCTTGATACCAGCATATGCTCCTCAAAAATTTGTTTGTCATGATCGTTCACGATTATATCCTTATTCATTAAAGCATTATCAAAAATAGGGGAGGTGTTGGGAGATGAATGGAGGCGAGGTAAATTGGTGGCAATGAATTCATCTTGTATTGTTATACTATCTTACCAAGGGGAATGAGGAGAAGGACAAACAAGACCTTCATGATTCTCAATGATTATATCTTCTTTCACCAAGATACCTTCGTTATCAAAAGGAGAGGTATCGGGAGAAGTACAATTAGGATCATCATGGTTATCTATGTTTGTATTTTCTTCTAACACATCATCCTCACAAATAGGAGAGATAGGAGGTGGTGTAAGTTTAAGACAAACGTTGACATTTTTACTCTCTTGTAATAAGAGACTCGCATAACTAGGGAATGCATTGAATAAATGATGAACATGCTTATTAATTAACTTTTTCTTTGCAATTTTGGGAAAGATTGAAACTAAAATTTTTGAACAATGCAATGTTAAGACCTAGAATGAAATGCAATTTTGAGATTTCAAACAAGGTAATTTATTGATTAAACTATGCAATGACCTGAAAATAAAATATTGTGAATGCAAATTTGAATTTAAGCAATGCATCAAATGGACCAATTTAAGCCAGATTTAGTGAAATGCATGTTACAAAAAGTCAACCCACTGATATAGATAGTTAATGGCAGAAAAAAAAAGCTTAAAAACAAGGTTTTTAGTCTTGTAAAATGCAGTTTCAGGGGCATAAAGGGACTAAGTTGCCCAAGGTGGCGAATGAGTCCCAGTGTGGATTTTTTTCCAAAATTTTCTTATTTTTTTGGTTGTTTTTTTATGTTTTTTGTGTTGTATGATGTAAACCTAAGATGAAAATGCAAAATTTCAGAGATTTTGTATGATTTGAGATTCAAAAATGCAACCTATATGCATTTTCACTAATGCAAAATTGTAAAACCCTAGAATGTAATTTAACTATTGCAAAATGCAATGCAATGTTAATGTAATGCAAACCTAGGATGATAAAGAACTCCAAATCAAACAAGAAATTGTTCGAAAAGTACGTTCACCAAAATGAACAGTAGATTTTTGGGGATAGATCTCCCTTGCACTTCTAGGGTTTTGCACCTAAAAGGAGAAAGGTATTCCACAAAATTCTAAGGGTTCATTCAAGAGTAATGCTAATGTTATATTTCAAAGGGGAATGTCCTAAATACAAAGGATTGAAAAAAGAAACTAATTACTAATGCAAAACCTAGGAAATGTACTTTTCTTGAAAACACATTGTGATAGATTGAATGCAATATAAAACAAGGTAGAGAAGTTAAACAAAAAAAGTGCACTCGAAACTGATAGGGGTTGGAGTGGAGACTGCAAATGTCTCTGAAATTCTGTAAAATCTAATTTTTGAGCTCAGTAGGACACTTACGCCAAACTAGGTGACTTAGTCCTATTTCAGGAAGATTTTGGAAAACTGCACCTAAGTACGTTTCAACCAAATGGGTATCTGAATCTGTAGAAATCTCTGAAAAACCTATATAGTGGGACTAAGTTTCCACAATTGGGGGAAATGTCTGCTTTGAATTTTCTAAAGATTTGAAAGGGGAATCTGTAGCCCCCGGCCTGCACTTCTGCTCTTGATAAGTTTCTAGATCTGAAACTACAAAATTAGGCCTGTAGGTGTTCTTCAAGCTTCTCTTAGGGTTTTGAAAACCTTGAAGGGCTTTGACACTTTGATGACAACTTTTTTCAATATTTCTCTTTGAAAAATCTACAAACAAGACCTGCAAAATATATGCAAAGAAAGGGGGAAATGGTTGAAGGGTTAGAAAATAGGGGTTTGCCTTGGTCAAACCCTTTTTTTAAGGTAACTAAACCAAAACAATGAAACAAGATAATGAAGTATGAACATGAAGTAATGGGATTAGAAACTGTCCATGATGATTGATCTTGAATTTCTGCAACAATAGATGAAGAATTTGCACTTGAATGCTTTGGAAAGATGTCTTGATGACTTAGAATGCTAAAACCCTAGCTTGCTTGGCTTGAGATAGAAGATGAATCATGAATGGATAATTAATGATTTATGAATTAGGGTTTAGAGTCTTATTTATATAGGAAATCCACCTAAAATGCCTATTAACTTGATCCCCAAGGTCGACATGGATGAAAATTAAACTTAAAACCTAATTTTTCCCACTCAAACCCTGAAAACAACTCAAATAGGACTAAGTCGCCAAGCTGGGTGACTTAGTCCCACTTGGATGTGACTAATTCACCTAGATGGGTGACTTAGTTCCACAGGGGCTCTTTTGCCAACTGGGGTGTTTGGGAATGCATAAATTAAGTTTATATGTTGATTTAGTTGGGTATTTGATCAAAATAAGCTTTGGGATGTACAATATGGGGTCATAGGGGCCTATTAATGATGATGCAAAGGGTAATTAGGAATAGGGACACAAATCTCAATGTGAAAGTGTGATTAAATACATTTTACAACATTAAAATGAAGGGAAAGTTAAGTAATTTTAGCTTAAAATGGGCCCAAGACCTAGTGTGGATGTGTAAAACACTTCACAACACTAAATCAAGGTGATATTAAGTCCAATTTATCATCAATTATTCTCATATCAAGCAAGGGATACATTTTTCTATGTTAAAATTAGAAATTAGTCTAGTCATGTTTGTCCACATGAATTTTTCATATTTTTTACTCAACACTTTCCTCACATATTTTGCATCCATATCACTTCTATAGTTGGGGAAAAATTCCAAATTTCAAGCTTCTTTCAAACTAGGCTATTGTATTCTAGTTTCACTAAGAAATCATCTCTAATCGGCTCATTAGACCATAGATCCTTAATCCTTTGGTTATTATATTCATCCAATTTTCCATGTATGTAAGCCCTAGTGAACTTAATGGGTAAACCGTAAAACCCTATGGGAATCTTTGAAAAAGCACTATCGGGGTCGTTATGAAAGACTGTCCATGAATACTCTTAAATTTTGGTCTAGGCCTCTCGATGATGTTAAGTACGATTGGTGTAGCCATTGTAATCTCAATTCAATCTCAAATTCTTTTAAAATAATTTCTATTTCAAACCCACAAATCATAAATAGTTGTAAATACCTTTTATGCATTAAATGGGATTTAGGGCTTGCACCAATTACTTTGAATCGCCTTCAACACTTCTTTCAAATCGCTCTGCTTTCTCCAAATGCACAAAAGTGATTAGAATTAACTTAGAAACTGAGTTTATGCCTTTTCGATTTTCCCTAATTTTTCATTAATTGATTCAATTTTCAAAAAGTTGGTAAACACTTCACTGATACACTGTAAACTCTAAAATGCTCCACATTTCTTCAAATTTGTATCTTTTTTGTCAATTTATTTTCTAGAAGCTTAAGCATGTCATTCTACACCATATATCTTCATATCACTCTTTGAAACCTCATATTTCCAAGGGGTCATTATATTTTTCTATTATTTTTCCCCCTATGCCCATGCCTAGGTTTAATTTTCAAGAGAATTATCTACACCAGAGGGAGGTATAGATACATTTGATTCATCTTTGTTCTCAAGTTCCTCTTTCTTTCTCTAAATCTTCTGATTCTTCTCCATTTCCTTCTTTACTTCAGTAGGATCAATTTTCTTCACAAGTTCATTCCTCTTTCTTAGATTATTATGCCTTCCATTCTTTCTTTTGCAAACTCTTGAAATATGTCCAGGTTTTTTGCAATTGTAGCATACAAGATTTTTCTTACTAAAATAACTTCTATTCAATCTTGATTTGCATTGGTTAACTTTATGTCCAAATACATTGCATGTATAATAGTAACCAATGAAATATTGAACCATTCTACTAGTTTCAAATCTATTCATCATCTGATTTCTGCATTTAATAACTCTATGTCCAAATTTATTAAATGCAAAACATTTTCTGAAGAATGATCTAACATTCTGATTCATTCTACTTCTACATTCTATAGCCTTATGTCCAAATTTATTGCATGAAAAACAAATACCTTTGAAATATGGGTACCTTTGAGCATTAGGTTGTCTGATAGGGAGTCTTCTAGCATTGCTTATTTGATTTTTGACTTGTTTTCCATTGCCTTGAGTCTGCTTTTGATTGTCAACCTTGCTAGGGGTCTGATTGGCCTTTGAGATTTCTCCTTCTTCAAGTCCCAATCCACCTTTATATTTATATGGTTTATGTCCTATAATTAGTTCATGAAACATTGTAGTACTTGCTTTGAATTTATCCTCATAAGCTCTTACTTTTTCTACATCTGATCTTAGAGATACAACTTCTTGTTCAAGTCTTGTGTATTCACCAATCTTTCTTTGTACCATTGCATTCAGAAAATCTTCAATTATTTTATTTTCTTCCACTTGCACTTTCAATCTGGTGATGTCATTTGCTTGCTTCAATTGTTCATTGACTTCTCTATGTCTTTCTTTGAAATTCTTGATTTTCTCTCTCAATTTTTTGACACATTCGTTTGCTTCCTCTAGGTTTTCCTTCAGAATTTTTTTCTCACCTTCAACCTTGTCAAAATCTTCAAGAGCATCTTTAAGTTATTCTTTGTCAATCATGCAATCATCTTCAATGTATTCAATTAAAAAAATTTCTTCTAGAGGAATGGGATACTTTCTATCAGCCATATGTTCAACCTCCAAGATCTTCCTCAAGTTTCTAGGCTTCTTAAAAGGAACCAAGCTCTAATACCAATTGTTGAACACCCAAAATACTAAGAGGGGGGTGAATTAGTATTCTATCAAACCATTTAATCATAAACCATCCAATTGATAAAACATATTTAACTGCAACTATGAATGAAAATATGAAACAACCACAAGATCACATGACACATGAACACCAAGATTTTTATGTGAAAACCCAAAAAGAGAAAAACCATGGTGAGGATTAGCTCACAATATATTATAATCAGTTATAAAATATTACAAAGGCTCACTTCCAGGACACATTGTCCAATAAGTCTTAAAGCCAGAAATAGATACAAAAACAAAAATGGCTACACAACCAAAATGTGAACTGATACAAATTGCATCTTCCTTGTGTTGAATTCAGTTCCTTTGAAGCTTCAAATACAAAAATTTTCTTTACTTTGCAGTCGCTCAACATTCACAAAAAAAAATCTCTTATTCGGATCACCCACATACAAATTTGCATATTCACACAATATCATATCTCTCGCACATCTCATTAGCTCTAAAATCTCAAAAATGTCTTACATATATACCCAATACATTTGCATACATCAATTAGGTCGACCTAATTAGATTTAGCCCTATTTTATTTCAAAATTATTCTGTCGGCTTTATGCTTGATTCAAATACTTCTTCACACTCAAATAAAATGTGCAACACTTGATTTAGGTCAACATGGACCTAAAATAGATCCCACTAACATCTTCAATACACATTTAATCTCCACAACACATATCATGTATTAGGTCAGCCAAGAATTAGACCTAATCACAAAATAAGCCAACTAATCAACCACTAACAATCCATATGATCATATAAACATGTTCCATCAGAAATATATTATGTACTAAAACCTATAAACAATCTCCTAAATTTGCTAAGTCTGAATTCAATTACCGAAGGAATGCAGATTGAATTACACATACCCATTTGCACTTTATAAAGCGAAAAATTGCATGTCGAACTACTATTACTTGTAACTTTCAACATGTTCATCCAAAGCCGCTGAAATCTTGATCATAGATGCACTTGGTAGTCAAGAATAACATATTGTAACCTCATAAGCTGATCTTATTACACAAGCAATTCTAGACCAAATTACTAGATTAAGATGTCTCCATTCTATTCACCGGATTTGAAAAATCTATCGACGATCAATGTTGGCATCAATGAAAACACATTAAAAGGGTCGCTTCTTCATTCTTTAAACAGATAAACTATGTGTTTTATTCTCATTGGCCCTCGGCAACTTGTCTAGTGGCCTTATGAATAGTTTTTGTTCACTAACCTCAATGAACAATGCATTAGTTTCTACATGTTGGTTGTGACCACCCATTCATTTAGTCATCGGGCCAAGGCTTGGTCCCCAAAATCCTTAAGCTAGAATAGGTATAGTTGATATTTTTTATCACCAAATATAATCTTATACATAAAAAATTACAATCATATAGAATTATTTAAATAAAATATTTTATTAATTTCTTACAAATCCATGGAATTAATTGTGTAGAAAAAAATCTACTCCTTCCAAGTGTTAAAAATATTAAGGTGATCTCCACCCATAACCTAAAAACTAGGCTTTAATACCAAAGAAAGAAAACTTTGCATCAATATAAAACTATTTCCACAAAACTTCATGAGTGAAAAATATGCAAAAGAATAGTTCAAAACATACAAATAAGATGAAACAAGATATACTATAGAAAAATTCACACGAGGGAAAAACCAAGCCTCCAAAGCTATCCACACAATGTATTATTTCATGAATAAAGATTACACTACAAAGACCTAGTCTCCATTAATATGCCCAAAACATCAATCTCTCTACTTGCACCCCAACGAACAAGTAAATGAGAATTATGTGACTTGCAAGAGATCTCAATCAACCTTAGCCAACAAGAAAAAGGTTATAGAAAAAAGAGACTAACAAAAAGAGAAAAAAAAAATGATAAATAAAGGGAGGGAGAGAATGAAAAATCTAAATACAAAGATAAAAGAAATATGGGGAGAATAAAAAAAATAGAGAGTGAGTGAGAAAGCAACCAAGAGAGAGAATAAAGAGAAATAAATTGAGAAAAAATATAAAAATGTGAAAATATAGAAATGGGCAACGAAGATAGATAGAAAAAGGGAGATAAGTGAGAGGATGAGAAAAATAGATAACAAATAAAAGATAGAAATATTTGAGGAGAGAAAATAAAGAAATAATTTTGATTGGTGAAGCCATTGTTTCTAGATTTCAATTATATGACAAATAATTCCTTGGTTTTACCTATTTTGGTTCATTTTTTCCATTCCTCTTTAGTTTTGGGTTGATTTTATAAGACACCTATCTTCCCTTTCGTAATAGTGTTATGAAAATGTCACGAAGGAGGATATACATTCTTCTAAAGCATCTTTGATCCAAAGGGAAAAGGAGAAGGATGCTATGTTACTTAATACAAATGGATTGTTGGTGTATCAATCAATAGGTACACTAAAATCATATTATGATTTTTTTATAAATTATCCTTGAATTAATCAAAATATTCCAATCCAAACCCCTTCAAAAACAAAAATGTATGGACTTCTCTCTCTCTCTCTCTCTCTCTCTCTCTCTCTGACTCAAGGGTATCCCCACGACTCAACCAACATCCAAATTTACCTTGGTCTTACATTCTGCCAAGTTGGGGTCAAAAAGGGGTGAGTTGGGTTATAGGGATATAAATTATTCTGGGTCACCTTTGATTCAAAGGGAAAAAGAGATGGATGCTATGTTATGCAAACAAATTATTGGTGTATCAATCAATAGGTACACTAAAATCACATTATGTTTTTTTTTTGTCCTCCAATTAATCAAAATATTCCAATCCAAACCCCTTTCAAAGATGATAAAAATTTATGAACTTTCTTTTTCTTTTTATTGACTCAGAGGCATCTCTACAACCCAACCCAACTAACCATCCTTGCTTTGGTCTTACATTAGGGTTGAAAAGGTGTGTCACACTGCGACAAGAGTAGTCCCTTGAGGATGTAAGCAACAACCCGCAATCCACATGCATCGAGTAAACCTAGACCTCGAAGTCAAACCCAAGACCATGGGGAGCATACCCAAGACTTAAGCCTCCTCTACTATTTGTGTAGGCTCTAGGATGAACTTGACTTCTATTCATTCTTAGGAGAGAATGAGGGTATGGAGATCAATTTTTTAATTCAATTTTAGTATAGATAAGCCAATTAATATCTATGTCTCTAGCTCATCGTCAAATGATTGAAAACACGTTATGTATTGAAAATTGAAGGAGAAAGAAAAAGATAAAGAGAAAATATGAAGGGAAGGAATGGGCTTGATAAATTAGATACAAGGAAAGATATTAGGGAAATAAATCTAGATATAAAATAAGTAGAATGAGAAGTGAAAGATAAAGAGTAAAAATAAAATAAAAGAAATAAATAGAGATAAAGAGGTAGGGATATGGTGGGACAACAAAGAAAAGGTTGTGAGAGAAAGTCAAAAGATAAGAAGACAAAAACAATAAAAATAAAGAAAGAATAGCAAAGAGATTAATAAATAAATAATGAATGACTAAAAAACATAGAGAGAGAGAATGAAGATAGAGATATGACAAAGATATACTCACACGAGTAATTTGAATAAATAATAAACAAATTTAGAAAGACATAAAAGACATATGAATAAAGTGAAGTGAGAGAATTCCAAACATAGAGATAAAGATTACCAAAAGTGATCAAGAAAATGACAAATAAAAAGAGGGAAACAAAAACAGAAAAATATTGATGAAGAAACAAAGAATCTTTATAATAGATATGCAAAGAATAAATACAAATAGAGAGAGAGACACAAACTAAGGAAACGTAAGAAATCAAAGTGATAGATATTGAGAGAGTGTTAATGTGACAGAATGAGAAAATTATAAGATAAATGGTAGATTAAAAAAAAAAGACAAAAATAATAGAAAATAATCAAGGATTTAAGAAAAAAGAAATAGATACAAAATAAGAAATTAATTTAATATAAAATACATGAATGAGAAGAGTAATATACAAAAAATGATAGAAAATATTAAAAATGTAAGAAAAAAAAGAATGGTATATAAATAAAGAATGAGATAAATTTATAGAAAAATTAACAATAGAAAGTAGAGACATAAAAAGAAAGAAAGAGAAAGAATAAAGCAAGCATGAGAGAAACAATAAATCATGGAAAAGAAAAGAGGAATAAAAAGGAGAGAGTGAGAAAGTGAAATAAAAAATAAACAAAAATAAAAAATAAAAAATAAATTGAGAAAGGGGTGTAAAAATAAATAATGAAGGTAATTAAAAAAGGAATTGAAGATAGAAATAAATAGAAAACAAAAAAGGGTAGAAATAGGAACAATCATAAGAGAAAAAAGAAAAAGAAAGAAAAAAAGAAAAAAAGAGAATAAAAGAAACATTGAATGTCAAATAAGAAAGATAGAGAGAGAAGTGGGTGGTAGGGTGGGCGACTTCCCACATGGATTGTGGGAAGTCTATTTTGGGGGTGAGTTGGAGGGGTGGATGCAGGTCACTTAGAAAAGTTCTTTGTGAAACTCACACTTCTCCTCGTGTTCATATTGTTATGCATTGATTGTAATAATGTTTTGGACAACTCTAGCACCGGTGTAGGATTTAGGCGATTTGTGTAGTCATGTCTTGTCAGATCACGTTGGCATTTGGAGTACCCATTCCTTCGAATGGTGAAAGTTTGTGGTTTTTGTGTTGTTTTGAGTGGCAAGCCAACATTGTACAAAGTGATATTTCTTCAAGCATTTAAGGCATTGCAATTCTTGCATTCTTGAAAGGCAGTAATTTCACTGCATCGTTTCCTTCTCTTCAAATCTGGTTGGTGTGGTGTTGGGGAAAATGGTAGAGAGAACAAATTTTACGGTGCATATGTCAGTCAACTCCCTTGTCAGTTTCAACGTCGATACACCAATTCAATTGGGATGCAATAGGCATCAAAATGCGTTCTTTGGGGTTACTGACCAATGCCTCAAGCACATTCTTCTCAATATCGATCCCTTGACCATTGTTGTAGTCAAGATGGTGCTCGGGTTGGGACATTTCAAGCCACAGGAAACCTTCAGGGTTAATTCCCAAATAGTCTCCTGGTTTCTGGCCTCCCTTTTGGACCTGCACATGGACAAGGTAGAAGCTAAAGCACTAGTATGCAAAATGTTTAAGAAGGGGCTTATGGAAGGTCTAGACATGATTCTGAAGGTGGTATTTCCTAGGGCTGGGGTCCCACAACCAAAATATTTAGAGCTGGTTAAAAAATCGAGCAAAGTCATAAAGATTTACTCGTTCTTGCTGGACCTCAAGGGCATGGCATTGGTTCGTCATAGGATGATTGTGGCGATTGGAGCCAATTTCCTCAAAAAGGTTCTACGGTTGGTGATGGTGGAAGACATGGAATGGGTGTCAGAGTTCGTTGCTTTTTCTAAGGCTAATGGCTTCATGTGATTTGGTGTGGCCCTCTATTTTTTGTTGTGCATAGGCAATTGTATGCTAGGATCCTTTTGCTATGGTTTGGCCCTAGGCTAGCTTGTCTATAAAAATTGTTTGGTGCTTTCTTAGGTTTTGGGTGTGATGATGGGGTCAGGTTTAGGCATTTTTTTGTTGTTTGGTGTGGTGGGCAGGGTTTTGTGTTGGTGGTAGTTATGCCTTGGTAATTTTGATGGTTCTTGCATTCTAGCAAACGCTTATAAATTTTGATATATTGTAGTGACCCTCTAGATGGCATTGCTATTTTAGTTATTTTAGAGTTGTTGTTAGTTGTTAGTTGCTTGAGACTATGTTACTTTGATGCTTTATGACATGGCTTACATGATTAGTTGTGAAACTTAGTTGATGATACACTTTACTTTATGATGCTCTATTTACTTTTGTGAGATGACACTATTATGATGGCATATGTTGTTCTGTAATGTTTATGATGGTACTATGATGTGATTGATTTTAGATATTAAGTCTTATGTCAGTTCGTTGAAGGAGATGGTTTAGTAGTACTCATCTGTGAGTGCCTTGCTACGCTGCGATTCTTCTTCACAGTGCGTCTTTTGTTATATATACATGTTGTTTCGATTGACCGTGCAATGTGATGTAGTTTTTAGGTACAAGCATCAAATCCACCTGCTTCGTCAGGTCTGAGCATGCCATGGACCAATGGAATTCATTGAAGGGAGATGGTCTTGTCCTCTGTCATGAGTCTTCGTTCTGGAAAGAACGAGTATCATTTTGTTACCCATATGTCTTGTTGTCATTCGTTTGTCGTATACTTCATTGTGTCATGTCATGTTATGTTTGCCATGTTTTCATATTGTTATGTTTAGATTAATTTAATGATTTAAATTTAATGGTAATGATATGATTAGTGATTAATTGCCTTGTTTATTTTGAAAGGTTATTTTTAGAATATTGTGGAATTAATTGTGAACTATTAAAATATGTAAATTGAGGAAGAATAATTAGTTGAAATTGATATGAATTCACAATCTTGATGTTTTCGAAAATTGGAAAAGTATATCAGTTAGTTGTGATTTAAGTTGTAAAATATTTTCTTTGATCATTGTGTTCAAAAAAGTTTAACTGATGGATGATTTGCATGCAAACAAAAAGTTAAAGTGATTGATTGCATTTTATTTTGAGGAGAATGATATTACATAGGAAAGGAAATTAATTTTGGATGGAAATTGATTTTTCGAAAAAGAAGAATTGTTGTTGTTTCACGAGAAAGTTGTTTTTTGTATTTTCTAGGGTTTTGTTTGGGAAAAAGCTGAAAATTGATTACTCGAAGCCGTGTTCATACTGAAAAGTTATGTGGATTGAATTTTTGGAGTATTCACTTCGCCGTTGCTCGAATCCGAAAAGCGTTTCATGTTTTCTTCTGGAAAAATTATGCTTGTTCTGAATTGACTCATGCAACGGATTTTATTATAATTTAATGGTGTTATGTTGTGAAAACCTTTGTTGGGAACCTGCACAATAAAAGAAACTGAAAATTTTAGAGAATAGATCATTTAATAAAAGAAGAAACTTAAGACTAATGAGAAGATATAAAAAATCTTGCCAATTAAGCTTAGATCTGTTGTAGATTGTTTGTGCTCTAGAGAATTGAATATGCTTTCTTTGTATCTTGGCTACGTGGAGATCTTGGCTTGGTCAGTTGAAAGTTTGATAGTATAATTATGGATATTGTTGGTTTTTTAGATGATTTTGTTCAAATGTTTAGGTGAATTTAATGATTGACATAAAATTTTATTCATCAGTGGAAG
This sequence comes from Sequoiadendron giganteum, assembly GCA_007115665.2. Lineage (NCBI taxonomy): Eukaryota > Viridiplantae > Streptophyta > Pinopsida > Cupressales > Cupressaceae > Sequoiadendron > Sequoiadendron giganteum. The sequence goes on from CM021103.1 coordinate 514,650,052, forward strand.
TTTGTTTGTAAATTCTTGTCTTTTAATGATTTTGTCGAACCTCGAGCTTGCCACGGTTTTAAAACTTCCTGAAGAACTCCGTTGCCATACTATGTGTGTACGGTTTTTAGTAAGATCTGCATTTTATTCTGTAGTATTTCTATATCTTAGTAAATATCAGTTTGCATGGAAAAGATATCCCAGCCTTGTCCGCGTAGTGGGCATTCCTCTCTGTGTTTTAGTTTTTCTTTTCTTTTGAGTGCAAACACATGATCTCTATCAGCTTATCTCTCCTCAGTATAGTCTTTTTTGATTACTTAAAGTATTTATGCAAAGGATATTGATGATACCTCTAGCTACACCAAATTTTATTTATCTTGCATGCAATTGAAGGCTGTCTTTGAAACTGCCAAATTCCTTGTGAATACCTCTTGTTGCCTATCATAGCATCTAGACTTGTCCATAGTTGGGGGTATAGAATTTAAAGATCCATCATGAATATTTTCGTAACCTCCTTTTGATCAGCTGCATGATGTTTTCTATATCTTATGTTTCAACTTTCCTTGGATTCCTCTGGGTTGTGGATTATGAATGTATCCTTATTCAATATTTACATTGTTGTAGTATGCATCTCAAATGTGTATGGTTTAAGCTCTGCTTGCGTGTCTCTTAAGTTTGTATTGAATTTCAATTTCTACCTTCTAATTTATTTTATTCTCATGCATGATATTTACATGTTCTTAATCTCTGCGTCAGTGATAGGTAGCCTCTGTGTACATGTTAATGGGAAAGGGTAGTTTACACCAACTTTGCCACATGCACTTTCTTTTTATAGACATTTATAACTCTTAGTATGGGCGACGGTGGCTTGATTACCCTGTACATTGGAATGAATGGATAGGGGAGATGTTTATAATGCATAAAACCGTCGAAAGATGCGTTGAAAATGATATCTTGTGACATGGAATGTAAATTCATGCTTATGGTATTCTTACTTAATTAAGCAAAAGAAGGTGGTAGCTTTTTAGTTAAGTTCTTTGTTTTTTTGTATATAATGTATAAGATTTGTTTTATATTTATATAACGAAATCTATGATTACTTTATTTTTTATAATCTAGTTATTAGAGTCATTTCGCAATTGTAGTTCTATTATTAGAACATCTTGTGGTTGTTTAGAAATAAAAAGTATTTACATGGTAAGAATTAAAGATTCTATGTAATCGAATATAAAGTGTTTGTTATCTAAAATATAAATATAGATAGTTTTTGATAATAAACAAATATGTTTATTTAGTAATTTAGTTTATACTTGGATAATTTTCAATTAATGACATTGGCACTTGGATAATTATATATTTTAATTGAGTTCCTCTTTACTATTTAATGGCTTATTAATTTAAATACAAATATATTGCTAAGATTAGAATGATGAATTGTCTTATTTATTACAATGAATATATATGTTTGGTTATTAAGGTATGAATTCTTAAAATCATCATTTATATGGATGTGAATTAAAACATCATCTTATGGAAGAATCTATTGTCTTCTCATTCAATGAACTTCAATGTATTGAGTAAGACATGTATGTTTGGGAATCTTGAATGAAATTTGTTAATTACGTTCAAATGGTATCTCTTTTTAGAATCTATTCTTGTGTCATGTATTGAAATATGGTGTTTAGTTTATCGTATTCTAGAGGCTTAAAATATTAGAGTTGTTTTGAAATCATGGATAGAGAATTGTGATTGCTCTCATATTGTTTCTAATGTGAAAACGTGGGCCATGCACGTTTAGTGTTCTTGTGAATTTACTTTCAGACATTTTGAATTCCATGGAGTGGAGTTGTGTTTGTTCATATATATACTTGGCCATGTATGTTTTGTGGTTCCTATTGAGATATTTAATTTTATTGTATAGTTCCAATGACTTTGGGTCTTTGTGTAAAGAATTTTTCTCTTGCATGCATGTTGGCTTTATTGTTTTGAAATTTTGAGAAGTCGTACCATAGGAGGAGTGGCTTCCATTAGGGGCTAGACCTAGAAGTGGTTGCATGGGTAACCTCTCGAAAGTTGGTAAATAAGTGAAAACATTAATTAATGTACTGGGGGTTGGGTGGTTTTCATAACTAATTCAGATAATGTAATGCCTCGCCTTACACCTTAGTGCTTGTATAGACTAAGGGTAGGTTGAGATGGCCTGGAATGGCTGATCGAACACTTTGTCTTTTCGAGAAGTGTTTCAATGCCACATAAGTTAGTATAGGGGCCAAAAATTGTAAGAGGTTGCTAGGGTAACTTGGGTTGAGGGCCGGTAACCTAGGAATATTCTCCAAGGTAACTTATTACATTTATGGGATGACACTCCTTTCCTTGTACACTTGTTAGTTCTCTTGTGTAGAGTCACTTGTGATTGTGACATCACCTCTGGGAGTATGTCCGTTGTCATGTCATTGTGATGTCATGTATGTCGACCATGTGTTGTGTTTTTTTATTCTTATTGTCTATTTGACTTGAGGACCTATTCTATCTCCTAGCATGAGGGGTGGGCTTTCGAGTTCCACATTGTTGGGAGGAACGTGACATTTCTTCCATTGGGTCCCCTACAAGTGATATTGTTTGAGACATGCTTGTTCTTGGCAGGATCCTAGATGCACATCGTTCACGTAGATTTTTTGTTGGATGAGCTCATGGACTTGGTTGTCATCTATTCTTATTCATATTCTATTTTTTATACACTCATGATGTTACATGAGGTTTCATCATACTAGTCTTGTGATGTATCGAGATTTGTCACAATCTCGCTTATTGTAAATGAACTTGTATTGTAACTCTTGATATAATGTAATCTTGTTATGATTATTCACATGATTTATATATATAGTTCTTGATGTGTTATGTTGTTAATTTACTTTAGTAGAGTAGTTGTGGAACCCGGAAACGTTGATGTTAGATTATTGATCACATGTTAATAATTTTTTTTTTTTAAAAATTATCTGGTTGTTTAGCGTTAATGACATAACATTCCCTAGGTTGCACGACGAGGTGTTACATATATGCAATGGGTAAGTGCACCAATTTGTGACACAATTTTGATGCCAAATTGGAGAAAAACGAAAAAAAAATGTCAAAATAGGCCATTTGGCACACCCCAAATTTGGCGAGTGCCAAATTTGGTGTGTGCTAAATAGAAAATAACTTTTAAAAAAAAAAATGCGTTTATATCTGCATTTTTTTGTTCACTCACGGCTTGGCTTGGAGGTTTTTAGCTCTGCAACTCATGCTCATGAAATCTCTTCCATTTTTGCACTCTTAGCTTGCAATTCTTCATGAGGATGCCACCAACACGTCAAAGAGGTTGAAGATTGTGAAGAGGTATGTATTTTTATTGTTTTTATTTCAATTTTTATTTAGAATGTAGATTGAAATAGGTTTTTTTAATAAAACTTTGTTCTAATTCTCAAGGAATGAATCTCCACCTCCAAACATTGAGAATTCACAATCACCCCCTCATGAAGAGCCTCCTATATAAGAACAATCTAAAACCCCTCCATCAATTCATAGGCATCCTCAAGGAACACACAAAAATATCCTAAATCAAAATGAAAAACAATAAAAGAGACATTGAAAAATTAATTGGAAGATTAACCGAGCATGTTGAAACCCGCCCTTATAGGAGAGGGATTTTTGAATCGTTGAAGTCAATTGTATCTCATGTAGGAGAAATGAGTGAAAAAATAATTTTTTGGTCAAATAAGAGGCATGAGATACAATTTATGCTAGTGGTTTGTCATATGCAGATGTGAAAAACAAAAAATTAGCAAATCCGACTTGTGTGCCCTATTTACACATCCGAGAACCAATGCACCTTTGTGTCATGCATACAGGAGGTTCCCCATCCATTGGTGCCACCATGAGTTAATTAAAACTAAATTTTGGGAGTGGTGGTGGATGGTATTTGACCAACCTCCATGATATAACCATGAGGTACCACAATAATTTTTGAGGAAACTCTATTGTGACTTTGTCCTCAATAAGATGCCAAATTATTTTGACATCTTAGACTTTCAGGGGTAGAGGTGGGGGCTCCACACATGATAGACCTGTTGCATGACGTAATCCACAGTTGGCACCGAGACCCTTGGCCAAACACATGGTGGAGTATGTCATTGTTCCTTCCATTGCCAAGGACAGTGTAGAGGTGGACACACTAGACTCAATTAGCTCACTCATCCAAACCATTATACAGTGTGTGAAGCTTCTAGTAGAGCCTGAAGTGGAGGAGATGTGTAGGCCCTGAGCTCCACCCCACCATTGTGGCGCTTGTGGTGTTGTCTTCAAACATGATTATTAGAGTGCTCGGGATGTAGCTACACAACCTACATCAGTTGTAGAGGTGATGGCTTTCACAGATGATTTGTTGAATAATACATTCGACATTGACACTCAGATAAAATTTAGCAAGTTCATTTAATTTGTTTATTAAATTATATTCTGAAATTTAAGAATAACTAAATTAGTAGAATATCAATATGATGAAATTTCAAGGGTGGAGTGTTCATGAGATGTGCTCCATTCCTATAGACCCTTACTCATTCTCGACGTTGAGTCCACGGGTATGCAACTAGTATTAAAGATATTATTAATGCATTTGAACAGTTGAATGCTATATTTGAATGTTTGTCTCATAACATGCTTTGGATGTCAAACAGTTTCCTGGTGGACCTTCAACCTCCACACCTCGCAATTCATGTCCTCAAACAACTTTCACTCAGGTAGCCTTTATTCATTAATGGTGTTGTAAAACAATGCTAGCTAGTTTTCATAATTTTGCGTATACAAATCTAAAAACTTGATGAGAAACACAAACATTGGTTGGTATTGTGAGATCCTAATTATATTTACCATTCAACATCCATCTCATTCTTCCATTCCTTTCATCACAAATTTTTTAACCATTTTATATCACATAATAATCCTCACTTCATTCATGTGAACTTCATTGTGGCATTATCACTATGTTGACAACATTCCCTCATTAACATTAGTTCATCAGTATATGCAATATGAATTTTAATAAGCATTGAAATTTGGCATTTGCAAGAGTTTGGACTGTCCTAGTGGACTTAGTATTTTCACCATTCTGTGATATATAAGCACTATATTATAGTCTCAATTGAGGCCAACCATTTACTCTTTCATTTATGATAGTTATAAAGGGACTACTTGAACTTCTTTATATTACTATTAGATATGTTGTTTCATTTGCGGTTGTTGACATTAGACATCCCTGGCGATGTTGGTGGTGTGATGGACCATGGAGTTGTTGCAACAATAGCTAGTTCTGATCCATTGAGAGAGGTATGCAACAGATTAGTTGATTTGACATTATATTTGCTCTTTTATGGTCTATTATAGAAAATTTTCACAATACTTTTATGTAGTTTAATTTCTATCTTGATGGTTGCTATAGGTGGTTGTCACTCTAGGTCGTAGAAATGGTAATGTTGCAATTTTGCATGATGACTATATGTATGTGGTAAGTGATTATATTTTGTTATATGTCATTTCGTAATTTAATTTCTATATATTAACATCTTTACTTTTGTTGTTGTTACCAATTTTTCACTCATAAGCTCAAACAGGTAGAATTGCTTATGGATTTCATGTGAATGTGGAACATTTAAAAAAAAATCTTCATACATTCAATTGTATAAGCAGGAAAATAAAAAAAATATTACAAAGGTTGTAATAGATTATTGCATTTTTACAAGTGCATATAATAGAGAAAAGTAGTCTTTATTGAATGTAAAAATATTCATTGTCTCACACAAGCCGCGAGATTAACTTTCGCTTATTCAATGAAATTTGGAAAAAAGAATATACATGAATAAGTAATGGAAATAAATGAAGGAACATAGGATAAGGGTAACCAGTCATTGCCTGAATGACTGGTCTGTTTTGGTTTGTTGTAGGTTGTCCTGATTCTTCTTTGTCTTTCGCTCTTGTTCCCTGTAAGAAATGAGAAAATAGGTTAGAGAAATGCTCTAAGCAATGGCTGATTACATTCATCATATGCACATTCAACTTATACATGTATAAAATGTTATTCAAGATGCATAAAAATCAATCATGCATGCCTTAGATATACCAAAAAAGTTACCAAACTATCTAATGCATCTAGGGTATGCATCTGTTATTTTTACTAACTTGTTTGTGTCATGCAGATACAAGAAACGTAACGTTGTTGTTTCTAATTCATTAGATTACGATATGAGTGGGGTTAAATGTGGCTCCCACAAGGGTAGAACCCAACTCATTAAATGTTTTGTGTAGAGTCAATATCATGAGATCAAAATTGTGTTCTAGAACAATATCATATAAAAGAAATCATTGCATTTATATGCAAGTCTTCATGTATTTTTAAATACATAGGCTCTTTTGTTGCAAATTTCTTCATGATATGAAGAGAACAGATTATTGGTTTCCAAGAAATTTAATGAGCTCATGTCAAGGGAATTTTCAAAGCTCAGCCAGAGGGGTTATGTGTTTCTATTGGGATAGCCTTATATTATTTGCAAAATCTTCGTTAAATAATCAAATATACAGAGTCTGAGTTAGGGTCTTTCCATGGCAGCCTGAGTTTTTCTAATAAAAGTGTTCATGTTCTCTTTTATTCCCAAAAAATGAAAATGCCAATAGAGGTTTTAATACAACAATGGCCTGGTTTTTACGAAATGAAGCAACACAGCAGAGAGTTAGAATCTGAGAGAAAATAAGTTGGCCAAAATATATACGAAGGGTTTCAATGGCAGCTTATTACAAAATTTTAAATATAGTTAGCAACAGAAACAAGGGTTTCGTGAGCATAAGGAATAGAAGCTCAAGCAACATATATGGTGGCGGCCAATATCACTTTTATTATTCACAAACTTCGTGAAATGGGGGTTTTTTTTTTTTTTAGCCTTTGCAAAATGAAAATCACGAATACAAAGGAGAAGCAAACAACTAGAAGCAAGCTTCACAGGAAAAAATGCATGAGAGAATACAGAAGCCGCGGCCTATAAGCTTTCAAAAGATAAAAAATTATTCTAGATCTGCAAAGGAACCATAATTACCTTCCAAAAGAATGCTAATGGCGGCCATAGCAGAGTTTCCAGCAAGCTCAATGGAGGTATATTCATGGCGTTACAACAGGAAAAAATTTCAGAGAGGTTATACTAGAAATGCAAGCAAAACCCGCGGCCTTCATGAGGAGATTTCACAAAGGAATACATGCAGAAAATGACTGCAACTTTCAGGCCTCACCTTAATCGTGGAAATTTATGCACAAATAGACAATGAATATTAATTATTCTCGTCATTTTCAGATTCCAATTTATCTTCCCTTTTGCAGAGAAATAAAAATACAAACCAGCCGTGGTATGAAAGCTTACAAGAGCTTTAAAAAATGGAGATAAACTTTCAGAAATGAAACAATACCAAACTTACCTTAAGCGTTTCCTTTAGAACCTCCAGATCTGGAAGCAGGAAGCACAAAAAACAGATATTTTAAGCTTCAAAGTTTGGCCTAGAGTTCCTCATGGCGATGCCTTTCTTCTTCCAGCAGCATGTGAATAATACAATGCAAATGAATGTTTAACATTCATTTTAGGGTGTTAATCTAAAAGGCATGATGGAGAGGCATTTTTGCCTTTAAGTTTTTGGAAAAGTTTTTTTTATTTTGTCCAATGCCGTGGTTTTTAGGCATTTCTTTTTTATTTTGAATAAACCTCAAAATAAAATAAAAGACTTAAGTTTTAGCTTTTGACCTTTTGTATTTTGGGTAAACTTAGAGCCTTTTATTTTTGCATTGTTATTTAAGTTTGGATAAGGTTTTATTAAAATGATAATTTAAATCATTTTAATAGAATTTATTTTTAAAAAATGCAAAAATAGAGATGTCAAATATTTGTTTAAGGTAAAATCTTCAGTCTTTTTCATTGTAAATTCAAACTTGTAAATCTCTATTTTTAAATGATCATTATAAATCATTTTTAAATAAAAGATATTTGGAATGCAAAAGTAATGTGCCTTATGAGGTGTTTTTCAAAGACTTAGTCAAATTAGGATTTCAAAATGAAGTCTTGATGACTTGCTTTGATCTTGGAGATAAATCAAGGGTTTGGAGCCCAAAATTATGAGTTCACTTCAGTATTTTGAATTCCTATTGATTTGACTTGAGTCAAGGAGGGATTTGAGGCACATGGCAGCTTGATTCTTTCAGTTTTGAACCTGATTTGTAGGGCTTTCTAGTTGCATACGGCTCACCAAGTTGGTGAAAGTTTGACAACTCTTGTTGGAGTCGGTTGGCATCGCATGCCTTATTTGGAGGAAAAGATTGACAACACATATGATTTTGGAGCCAAAATTCAATTTCGAATTTTGGAGACACTTTCTATAAGTCCTTCTCTTCTTTCAGTGTAGGAGTTAGTTCTTGGTTTTGGATATTGTTGTGAGAGCATTCACTCTGATTTTTGTAACTCATGATTTCTTGAGATTTGTAATACAAATATCCCAGATTTTTCAACAAGAAGCTTGTCTTTCCTTCTCAGATCTGTCTTGTGCAAGTATTGTGTGTAAGCTTTTAGGATAAATTTGTTGTGATTTCCATGAAATCCTTGTTTTCAATCTTATTGCCTCAATGTCTTGTTTAGATTCAGTATGTTATAGTGTAGGTCATTGACTATGTTTTCTTACATTTGTTGAATGCTTGTTATGAAAACATTATCGTTTTCTTTCAAACAAACTTCAATCATAGAAGCCTATCAAATGAAGTATTTATGCAAAACATACTCAATTGAGCTGTGAATCCTTTAGTTTTCAAATTGATTTATCTTGTGAGTTTTTAAAAGAAAATTCAGGTCATCTTTCACATATTGGTGAATCACCTATTTTTAGTTTTATTTCTTTCTTAAAAGTCCTATCCCTTTTCACCTGTTATTAAAAATCAATTTTATAAGAAAATTCAAAAGGAACCAGCCCATAATCTGGAGGTCCACTGCATTCCCTGGTCACCCACAACCTTGAAGTGTTCCCATGTGTCAATAGGTTGCTATAGTTCATAGCTTAGCAAGGGTGCAAACCTTATTTTACAATAATTGTATCAGTTGAAGGTCCAGAGTTAAGGGAGGAGGACTAGTGAGTGTGTTCGAAAGACCAAAGAACCAATAGGCACTCCATCCAGTTGAATTTCAAAGGTAGCACAAGATCTCTTTCCTTGCCCTAGAGGGAAATGACTATGTATTAGGGTCGTTTGTTGTATGCCTATGTGAAATTTTGGAACATATGTTTTGTACTATCGATATATACATGACATTTTATGTCTATATGGCTCTTTTTTACTAAGTCTGTATAGCGTTTTTGGATATATTGTATATACTTTTATCAATATATATCATTGTATAGCCGTACAACTTTTTTATTAAAAAGAATCTTATTTTTATAGTACCAGGCTTGAATGATATTATCATGTGTATTGTGTAAATTGTATGCTTGAATGTTGTAGGCATGGATTTTGTTTACATCTAATGCTTAATTAATTACCGTCGATTGCTCAATAAGCTCCATCTAATGCGTATTGTGTAAATAAGCTCCATTCCTAGTGGTTTGTATCCTTTGCAATGCTTCAATTACTTGTTCCTTGCTTATTCACATGTATGCTTCACTTATTCACGTGTATAATTCACGTATATTGTGTGTATTCATGTGTATGCTTCATTCTTCCAATGTATAATTCATGTGTTCATGTGTATTCTTCATGATTCATGTGTATACTTCATGTATTTGCATGTATGCTCCATGCTTCTTGAGTTTTATTGTTGTCTAGTGGCAAAGACTTTAACACCAAAAAGTTTCAAATGAACTATAAGAGCTCCTTCCCATAAAAAATATCATAGAAAAATATATTTCTTTTAATTCATGGTTGAAGCTGGCATCCAACAACTAATGGTTCTGATTCTAAAGCTTAGCAATCATTGCATTTGCATCTATAGAACAAGTGGATGTTTCAAACCTCATGGGAATATATATATATATATATGAACTTGTATGAATGTGCATCAAAACACATGATAGCTGTTGATCTAACCAACAAAATTTATTTACATCTACTAATATCACAACACTTGACATCTCATTAAATGAAATCAATGCACAGGTTAGTTTTAATGATATTCTGAAGATATTAGATGTGTATGAACAATAATATAATCTTGATTTTCAGATGCATCACCCATGTGTAGTTATCACATTTCTCCCATATTCATCATTTAAATAAGTTAAAAAACTTTTTGCCATTTTCTATGCTTGAAATAACATGACAAATTATTGAGAAACATGGTCCTATAAATGCTAGCACATCATGTTTTATAACTCTAGACCACGAAAAACCATACATCATGGATATTGAATATCCAAATTCAATGTTTCACTAGTAGGTTGAGTTTGGCATCTCAGCAAGGGTGCACTATTCAATGACAACAACTGTAGTTCGAACTCTTAAGGGATTCAACCAGTTGAACGTAGCTCAAAGCAATTCGACGTGTTTGGGTGTGAAAGAGGATGGTGCATAGCATAAACCTACCCACTCAAATGTGTCGGAATAGTTCGTTTGGTCACATGAGTTGCAGAATGAAAGTTGCACCACTTTGCAACTTTGCACTACTTGCATTTGACAACTTTTTTCCCAATCAAAAAGTTTCCAACACGATAAAATGCCTCTGAGATAGAAAAAACTGAGAGAGGTTATTATAGAAGGGCCCAATACGAACCCATAGGCTCAGATGAGAAGTTTTTAAGAATCACGGTATCCGAGTAACAGTATGATGAAGTTTGCAGCCATTTTGCACTTTGGACTCTTAAGGGATTTTGTTGGTTGAATGTAGCTCAGAGCGATTCAACATATTTGGATGCGAAAGAGGTCTATGCCTAGCATAAACATACCCACCTAGACATGTCAAAATATTTTGTTTGGTCACACAAGTTGCAGAACAAAAGTTGCACCATGTTGCAACTTTCCACTACTTGCATTCGACAACTTTTAGCCCAAGTGAAAATTCGCCACAATGGGAAAAGGCCTCCGAGATAGTGAAAACCAAGATATTTTATTGTAGAGGGGCCCAACACGATCCCATAGGCCCAGACGAGAAGTTTCTAAGCGTCGCGGTATCCGAGAAACAACATGTTGAAGTTTGCAGCCATTTTGCACTTTAGACTCTTAAGGGATTCTACTGGTTGAATGTAGCTCAAAGTGATTCAACATGTTTGGGTGTGAAAGGGGACCATTCCTAGTGTAAACATACCCACCCAGACACGTCATAACAGTTTGTTTGGTCACACGAGTTACAGAACGAAATTTTGCACTACTTGCATTTGACAACTTTTTCCCCAAGTGAAAAGTTTTAATGTCCCCTTCTTGATGACCACTTGAATGTTATTTTAGCCTTTATTTATTTTTGAAGGCTAAAAGGAAAAATAAGGGAATATATTATTTAATTAATTATTTATAAAGTTATCTCAAAAATTAAATATCATAAGGTGACTTTATATTTAATTAATTTAATAAAGTGACTTAAATAAATTATCATAAAGTCACTACAAATAAAATATATTTTTTATCCCACATTGACAAGAAAAGTGGGTGAACTCTCCCAGGAAAAGAATAAAAGGCTCTTAAGGGCTCACTTTTGGGATTTGGATTTTCATATTCACATACTTGTGTTGGAAAGCTTGAATGCTTGAAAACTTTCTTGAGGGTTTGAAGACTCTAAGGTACCGGTTTCAGTTGTGAAACATCAACCCTAGTTGGAAGGGTGGAGAATATTTCAGTTCTTCACATTGGGAAAAATTTTGTGGCCTTTGGCCAAATTTTGATGCTGGAGAAGAAATTGATTTTAGAATACACCTGTAGATTTTTATTGAAGTATTTTTCAGTCTTGAGAAGGACGTTTTGTTGGAGAAGGCATCAGATTTGGAGGGTTTGATTTGCATCTTATTGATTGCCAAAAATACAAGTCTCCATCTCTTGTTGGGCACACCTTGAGGAGGTACAATTTTGGTCAAGGAGGCAATAAAAAATTCTAATAAAATTCTAGGAAGGTCAACTTGCATTGGGAAGGAGTGGCACATCATTTTGGAGTCAAGTTTTAGCTGCTACAAAGAGAATTGAATTTATTACAGTGTTGTTGCGGAATTCCAAATTCCATCATTTTCATAGTAAATTAGTAATAAATTTTAGTATCCTAGTTCATTTAGATATCAAAGGTTGAGTTAATCAGCTTGTATTCATTTTAATTAAAGTTATAGGAAGACAAGGAATTTGCATTGCAAGGCTGTAGAAATCATAGTAGAATTATATTTCATTTTCAGTCATGGTGGATAGTTGATGTATTCATATTAGCACTCTATAATCAGCTTGTAATCACTTCATATTAGTGCAATTGGATGTTGGAGGGATAAGGAGTTTGTTTGCAAACTATTTGTCAAAATGTCTCTCTTATGTATTTGCATTCCATTAAGCTAGTTTGCATGCCAAGTGTTTGTGAAAATGTCTCTTGGTTGTAGGTATGCATTTTGCATCAGAATTTCATGTATATGCGTTTGAAAATTACAAAAAGAGATGCATTTCATCTTAGATACTTGTTTAGTTACAATTGCAATCAATTTCAAGCATCCAAACATCTTTGGCATAAAAAAAAACCCAAACTAAACAAACTAAAAACAATTATCAGCAAATTGGAGGTTGCAAGCAAAGTGTTTGAAAAAATTCCCAAGGCAGAAATTGAAGGGGGTTTGAGGCTAAATCAACAAGGTTCATTTCAGTGGTGTCAAAGCTTTGAACTCCAATTTTCTTGTGGATAGAAAGATCTTTCTCCTTTTACGTGAAAAACCTAGAAGTGCAAGAGAGTACGCTTTCTCCCAAAAAATTTGTGATTCACTTTGTTAAGCCATTTGAAATCAAAATCCAAATTTGTAAGGATTATTATAGTGGTATCAGAGCCAGTTTTCCTACCAGCCTGTGTGGGTTATGAACGAAGAGAATTGAAATATTCCAGATTGCAACCCATTTGATATTGCTTATAGAAGGTTGAGAAGAGGTGCATGACCATTTGATTACATGGAGGACAATAGTACTCAACACATACTTAATGACCTTGCTAGAGGTCAATAGGATATGAGGGAAGAGATGGCGAAAGGACGAGAAGAATCAACACAGATTCTCAGACAACTGGTGAACAATGGAAACAACAATGGGTACAATGGGTAGAATGGTCAGAATGGTGGACATGATAATAATAACACAACTTAGAGCAATGCTAGGATAGCTAGTAGAGTAACATCGAGGCCTCTTATGCCTCAATTCTTAGGAGGACAAGTTATTGCAAATGAGGAGCAACAAGCACATGAAGAAGGGTTCTTAGATTATATGAGAGAATACAATTCTTTGGGAGAAGAGTTTCATGTTGCCATGTCATTGGTAGACTTTTGCAACATTAAACTAAAAAATCAGCCTAGAAACAACAACAGAGGGCAGCAAAACCAGGACTTACAATGAAAGGTTGGAAAATTTTCAATTCCCTCCTTTGATGGATCTAGCAAATGTACAACAAGGACTTGGGTTTAGAAGTTGGATACCTACTTCCAACTTAATCTTATGTTAGAGACCAAATCTATTAAGTATGCTGCCCTACATTTGGATGGTGAAGCTCATGAATGGTGGTACCATGGGCTTGTCACATTAGGACACGCTAATGTTACATCCTACTTGGAGTTCACACAAAAATTGATAGATAGATTTGACCAGAAAGATCCTGAACTTCACTTTAGGGAGTTGGCACAGCTTAAGAAGAGTGGCTTGGTGGATACCTATATCTCAGATTTTCAGTGAATGGCAGTCATGGTGACAAACATTTTGAATTAGAATTTTGTTATGCTCTTCATTGATGGTTTATTCGAACCACTATGTGGTTGGATCAAGGCTTTCAAACCCGATTCCCTACAAGATGTGATCACTAGAACCCGAGACATGGAGTTTTCCACACCTAATAACAAAACTCCTAAAACCTTCATTCCTTAGAAGAAAAAGGGCAAGAAGCCTTTTCAAAAAAAGGGGAATAAGAAGATTCATCCTAATGAGGCATACAAACAAGAATGTAGAATCAAGGAAATTTTCTATCATTGCAAAGAACGATGAGAACCAGGACATTGTTTCCTAGGCAAGGGCAAGGTGCATCTTATTGAGGTGGTGTTAGAGGATGAGAGTAGTGACAACGAACCTTCTCAGGAGAATAATGACAACAGTTCAGATGAGGAGCAACCTCAAGGAGAGGATAAGATCAATACCATTGCTACCATATCCAACACTCCTAAATTTAACTCCTTCAAAGTTAGGGGAGTTTCATAGGGACATTGTATCACAGTATTGATTGATAGTGGGGCCACCCACAACTTTATCGATGCAACCCTTGTGGAAAAGCAGAAGTTATGCACAAAATATTTTGAAGGATTCAACGTGATGGTGGTAGATGGTCACAAAATGTTATGCACCAAGAGAGTGCCATAGTTTCCCATCACTATGGGTAATTACATAATCACAGATGATTTCTATGTGGTGGATTTGGGAGATAAACATGCTATACTCGAAGTCCAATGGTTAGATTCGCTAGGGAAATATTCACAAAACTTCTAGACCAAGGAATTGAAGTTCAGAACAAAAAATGGGCATAGATTAGTGCTTAGAGGCATGTCTACTAGAGTAGCTAAGGTTGTGGCTACTAGATGCATGAAAATTCTTATTCATCATGATGACATAGTTTGGGCAGCAAAATGTGTGATTACCATTAAGGAGGATACTAATTCAGGGCAGCCATATCATGTTGACATTCAGGAGCTCTTAAGGAAGCATGATAAGGTTTTTGGAGAGATGCCACCAAGGAGGCCACCAAACATAGGTTTTGAGCACACTATTGAGTTGGAGGAGGGGGCGAAACCTGTCATTAGTACCCCCTACCATCATCCTAAAAATTTTAAGGATGAGATTGAGAAAACAATCAAGGAATTTCTTCAAATGGGACATATCAAGCCAATCTCCAGTCCTTTTGCTTCTTTAGTAGTGTTGGTGAAGAAGAAAGATGGGACAATTCATAAGTGTATTGATTATAGAGCTCTCAATAAGAAAACCATCAAAAATAGATATACAATACCCAAGATCGATGAGCTCTTGGATGAGTTACATGGTGTAGTTTATTTCACCAAGATAGATCTTTGTTCGGATTACCACCAGATTAGGGTTCGAGAGCAGGACATTCATAAGATCACATTTAGATGTCACTATGGCCATTATGAGTTTTTGGTGATGCCATTTGGGTTAACAAATGCACTTGCCACATTCCAGTCTTGTATGAATCATTTATTCAACAAGAAATTGCGTAAGTTTCTCCTAGTGTTATTTGATGACTTGCTCATCTACAGTTAAACATGGGAGGACCATCTGAAATAGTTGGATGAGGTTTTGACTATCATGGGAGAGAAGTCATTATATCCTAAGGCCTCGAAATGTGAATTTGTACTTAGAGAGATATTGTATTTGGGGCATGTGATCAGTGCAGACGAGGTGCAGGTCCATCGGGAGAAAATATAGGCAATACTTGATTGGACTCCACCTAGGACTCTCACAGAGTTGTGAGGATTCTTTGGATTGTGTAGTTATTACAAGCGGTTTGTGAGGGGATTCTCTCAGTTAGGGGCACCATTGACAAATTTGACTAAGAAGGGTGCATTCATTTGGTTAGGGGAGCCACGATGAGCTTTTGATAAGCTCAAGGATGTGATGAGTAGTTGTCTTATTTTGGCACTTCTAGATTTCATATAGTCGTTTGTTCTTAAGTGTGATGCCTCAAGTGAAGGCATAGGGGTAGTATTAATGCAAAACCGACACCCCATAGCTTTTGAGAGCCGAAAGCTAAGAGGAATAGAGAGGATGTACTCCATCTATGATAAAGAGATGCTTGCCATTATGCATGCCTTGGAAAAATTTAGGTAGTATCCAGTTGGAGCCAAATTTGTGGTGAGAACTGACCACAATAGCCTTAGATATTTCTTGGAGCAGAGGGACATAAATGAGAGGCAAAAAAAGTGGGTCAGCAGAATACAGGAATATTGTTTTGATATAGAGTATGTGGAAGAGAAGAAGAACATGGTCGCAGATGCCCTTTCTAGGAGACCTTCAGCTTGTTCACTCTTTGAGATTTTCGCATATTGGAAATCCCTCTTGTTGGTATAATACTCCAAGAATAAGTTTTCTTGTGAGTTGATGGATGGATTGATTCAGGATGATAGGTATTGGGTAGTGGATGATGTAATTTACTGCAAGGATAGGATTTACTTGGTGCTAGAGTCCAGATTGAAGGAGAAGATATTGCAAGTTTCTCATGACACTCCCTTGGCAGGCCATTAGGGCTACTTCAAAACTTACCGATAGGTTAGGGAGAGGTTCTCATGGAAGGGCCTCAAGGATGATGTGTTGAGACATGTTAGGGAGTGTGTGAATTATTAGCAAAACAAGTCAAAGCATACACACCTAATCAGATTGTTGCAGCCATTTCCTATTCCAAAGTAGAAATGGGAGAGTATCTCTATGGACTTCATCATAGGTCTACCTAAGGTACATGGGAGAGACAACATCTTTGTGGTGGTGGATCGGTTGATGAAGTACGATCATTTATTTGTTATTCCAATAGACTACAAGGCTCCTCAGGTGCTTGAGTTATTTTTTAGAGATATTTTCAGATTACATGGGCTACCTAGGAACAGAGTCAGCGACAGGGATAGTAGATTCATGAGTACATTCTGGCAGGAGCTATTTAGATTGTCTGGTACTGATTTGACTCTGAGCACAAGTTACCACCCTCAAACAGATGGGCAAACGAAAATTATGAGAAAATGGATTGAGGGATACTTGCGCAATTACATTGCTAGGCAGCAATGGGCCTGGGTTAAGTGGTTGCACTTAGGATAATATTGTTATAATACCACACATCATATTCCATTGGGATGAGTTCTTTCCAAGATTTGTATGGATATGACGCACCTTCATTCATGGAGATGGATTTTGGTGAGAGCAGGGCTCCCAAATCCAAGGAATGGATTCATAAGAGTCGGGATATCTTGAGGGCACTCAAAGATAACCTACAAGTGGCACATAATCACCACTAGACATATGCTGATAGACATAGGGTGGAGCACAGTTTTGAGATTGGTGATTTGGTATACCTATGCTTGCAGCCTTATAGATAGTCTTCTCTCAAGAGGAGCGGAGCAGAGAAGCTCAAGCCCAAATTCTATGGACCATACAGGATTATCAAGAGGATTGGAGAGGTTGCATATGAGTTGGATCTACCTAAGAGCAGAAAGATTCATAATGTATTCCACATTTTGTGCCTCAAAAACGCACTGGGTCAGCAGGTTACTTCTTCTTCTGAGCTTCTTCCATTGGATTAGGAAGAACATTTGGTCTTAGTTCTTGACGAGATTATCGATACTCATGCTAGGAGGTTGAGGAACAAGGTGGTGAAGGAATATTTGGTGAGATGGAAAGATCTGCTAGCAGAGGATGCCACAAGGGAGAACGAGCAGATATTACAACACCCAAGTTTGCAATTGCTTGAGGACAAGCAATTTCGGGAAGGGAGGACTGTAATGTCCCCTTCTTAATGACCACCTGAATGTTATTTTAGCCTTTATTTATTCTCGAAGGCTAAAAGGAAAAATAAGGGAATATATTATTAAATTAATTATTTATAAAGTTATCTCAAAAATTAAATATCATAACGTGACTTTATATTTAATTAATTTAATAAAGTGACTTAAATAAATTATATCATAAATTCACTAAAAATAAAATATATCTTTTATCCCACATTGACAAGAAAAGTGGGTGAGCTCTCCCAGGAAAAGAATAAAAGGCTCTTAAGGGCTCATTTTTGGGATCTAGATTTGCATATTCACATACTTGTGTTGGAAAGCTTGAATGCTTGAAAACATGTATGAGGGTTTGAAGACTCTAAGGTACCAGTTTCGGTTGTGAAACATCAACCCTAGCTGGAAGAGAGTGGAGAATATTCCAGTTCTTCACATTGGGCGAAATTTTGTGGCCATTGGCCAAATTTTGATGTTGGAGAAGAAATCGATTTTGGAATATACCTGCAGATTTTTATTGAAGTATTTTTCAGTCTTGAGAAGGACGTTTTTTTGGAGAAAACATCAGATTTGGAGGGTTTGATTTGCATATTATTGACTGCCAAAAATACAAGTCTCCATCTCTTGTTGGGCGCACCTTGAGGAGGTATGATTTTGGTCAAGGAGGAAATAAAAAATATAATAAAATTCTAGGAAGGTCAACTTGCATTGGGAAGGAGTGGCGCATTATTTTGGAGTCAAGTTCTAGCTGCTACAAAGAGAATCAAATTTATAGCAGTGTTGTTGCAGAATTCCAGGTTCCATCATTTTTATCATTGCAATGCATTTTAGCATCCTAGTTCATTTAGATATCAAAGGTTGAGTTAATCAACTTGTATTCATTGTAATTAAATTCATAGGAAGACAAGGAAACTGTATTACAAGGCTATAGAAATCATAGTAGAATAACATTTCATTTTCATTCATGGTGGATAGTTGATGTATTCATATTAGCACTCTATAATCAACTTGTAATCACTTCATATTAGTGCAATTGGATGTTGGAGGGATACAAATTTTGTTTGAAAAATATTTGTCAAAATGTCTCTCTTATATATTTGCATTCCATTAAGCTATTTTTCATGCCAAGTGTTTGTGAAAATGTCTCTTAGTTGTAGGTATGCATTTTGCATCAAAATTTCATGTATATATATTTGAAAATTACAATAACAACTCCATTTCATCTTAGATACTTGTTTAGCTACAATTGCAATCAATTTCAAGCATCCAAACATCTTTGGCATCAAAACAAACCCAAACAAAATAAACTGAAAACAATTATCAACAAATTGGAGGTTACAAGCAAAGTGTTTGACAAAATTCCCAAGGCAAAAATTGAAGGGGGTTTGAGGCTAAATCAACAAGGTTCATTTCAGTGGTGCCAAATCTTTGAACTCCAAGTTTGTTGTGGATAGAAAGATATTTCTCCTTTTAGGTGAAAAAAATAGAAGTGCAAGAGAGTACGCTTTGTCCCAAAAATATTGTGATTCACTTTGTTAAGCCATTTGAAATCAAGATCCAAATTTGCAAGGATTCTTATAAAAGTCACCACCATGGGAAAATGTGTTTGAGATAGCAAAAACTGAGAGAGGTTATTGTAAAGGGGCTCAACACAAACCCATAGGCTCAGACAAGAAGTTTCTAAGCATCACGGTATCTGAGTAACAACATGATGAAGTTTGCAGTCATTTTGCACTTTGGACTCTTAAGGGATTCTACCGGTTGAATGTAGCTTAGAGTGATTCAACGTGTTTGAGTGTGAAAGAAGACCATGCCTAGCGTAAACGTACCCACCCAGATGGGTTGGAACGGTTCGTTTGGTCACACGAGTTGTAGAATGAAAGTTGTACCATTTTGCAACTCTCAACTACTTGCATTTGATAACTTTTTTCCCAAGAGAAAATTCGCCACCACGGGAAAACACCTTCAAGATAGTGAAAACTGAAAGAGGTTACTATAGAGGATCCCAACACCATCCCATAGGATTACACGAGAAGTTACTAAGCATAACGGTATCCAAGTAACAACATTATGAAGTTTGCAACCATTTTGCACTTTGGACTCTTAAGAGATTCTACCGGTTGAATGTAGTTTGAAGCGATTCAACGTGTTTGGGTGCGAAAGAGGACCATGCCTAGCATAAATGTATTGACCCAGATGCGTTAAAATAGTTTGTTTGGTCACACGAGTTGTAGAACAAAAGTTGCACCACTTTGCGACTTTCAACTACTTGCATTTGACAACATTTTTCCCAAATGAAAATTCACCACCACGTGAAAAGGCCTCTGAAATAGAAAAAACTGAGAGGTTATTTTAGAGGGGCCCAACACAATCCCATAGGCTCAGATGAGAAGTTTCTAAGCATTACGGTATCTGAGTAACAACATGCTGAAGTTTGTAGCCATTTTGCACTTTGGACTCTTAAGGGATTTCGTTGGTTGAATGTAGCTTAGAGTGATTCAACGTGTTTGAGTGCAAAAGAGGACCATTCCTAGCATAAATGTACCCACTCAAATGTGTCAGAACAGTTCGTTTGGTCACACAAGTTGCAAAATGAAAGTTGGACCACTTTGCAACTTTGCACTACTTGCATTTGACAACTTTTTTCGTAAGCAAAAATTCACCACCACGAGAAAAAGGCCTCCAAGATAGCAAAAACTAGGAGAGGTTATTGTAGAAGGGCCCAATTTGATTTCATAGACTCAGAAGACAAAGTTTCTAAGCATCACGATATCCAAGTAACAACATGTTGAAGTTTGTATCTATTTTGGACTTTGGACTCTTAAGGGATTTTGCTGGTTGAATGTAACTTAGAGCGATTTAGTGTGTTTGGGTGTGGAAGAGGACCATGCTTAGTGTAAAAATACCCACCCGGACACGTTGGAACAGTTCGTTTGGTCACACGAGTTGAAGAACGAAAGTTGCACCACTTTGCAACTTTCAACTACTTGCATTTGACAACTTTTTCCCCAAGCGAAAAGTCTCCACCACAGGAAAGCGCTTCCGAGATAGAAAAAATAGAGAGAGATTATTGTAGAGGGGCCAAATGCAAACCCATAGACTCAAATGAAAAGTTTCTAAGTGTCATGGTATCCGAGTAACAATATGCTAAAGTTTTCAGCCATTTTGCACTTTGGACTCTTAAGGGATTCTATCGGTTGAATGTAACTCAAAGTGATTCACCATGTTTGGGTGCAAAAGAAGAGTATTCCTAGCATAAACTTACCCACTCAAATACATCAGAATAGTTCATTTGGTCACACGAGTTAGAAAATGAAATTTGTACCACTTTGCACTACTTGCATTTGACAACTTTTTCTCCAAGTGAAAAGTCACCACCACAGGAAAATGCATTTGAGATAGTGAAAAAAAAGATAGGTTATTGTAGAGGGGCCCAACACAAACCCCTAGGCTCAAAAGAGAATTTTCTAAGCATCATGGTATCTGAGTAACAACATGTTGAAGTTTGCAGCCATTTTGCACTTTGGACTCTTAAGGAATTCTGTCAGTTGAATGTAGCTCAGAGTGATTCAACATGTTTGGGTGTGAAAGAGGACCATGCTTAGCGTAAACGTACCCACCTGGATGCATTGGAATGGTTTGTTTGGTTACATGAGTTGCAGAACGAAAGTTGCACCATTTTGCAACTTTGAACTACTTGCATTTGACAACTTTTTTCCCAAGTGAAAATTCGCCACCACGGAAAAATGCCTCTGAGATAGCGAAAACTGAGAGAATTTATTGTAGAGAGGCCCATCACAATCCCATTGGCTCATATGAGAATTTTCTAAGTGTCATAGTATCCGAGTAACAACATGCTGAAGTTTGTAGTCATTTTGCAGTTTGGAATCTTAAGGGATTCTACCGGTTGAATGTAGCTCAAAGCGATTCAGTGTGTTTGGGTGCGAAAGAGGACCATAAATAGCGTAAATGTACCCACCCAAATGCATTGGAATAGTTTTTTTGGTCACATGAATTGTAGAACAAAATTTGCACCACTTTCCAATATTCAACTACTTGCATTTGACAACATTTTTCCCAAGTGAAAATTAGCCACCATGAGAAAACTCCTCTGAGATAGTTAAAACTGAGAGAATTTATTGTAGAGGGGATCAAAACAATATTATAGGCTAAAACAAGAAGTTTCTAAACATGACGGTATCCGAGTAACAACATGTTGAATTTTGTAGCCATTTTGCACTTTGGACTCTTAAGGGATTTTGTCGGTTGAATGTAGCTCAGAGCAATTCAACGTGTTTGGGTGTGAAAGATGACCATTCCTAGTGTAAATGTACCCACCTGGATGCGTAAAAATAGTTTATTTGGTCACACAAGTTGCAAAACGAAAGTTGCACCACTTTGCAACTTTCAACTACTTGCATTTGACAACTTTTTCTCCAAGTGAAAATTTTCCACCACAAGAAAAGGCCTTTGAAATAGCAAAAACTGAGAGAGGTTATTGTAGAGGGGCCCAACATAATCCCATAGGATTAGACAAGAATTTTCTAAGCATCATATTATCCGAGTAACAACATGTTGAAGTTTGCATCTATTTTGCATTTTGGACTTTTAAAGGATTATATTGGTTGAATGTAGCTCGAAGTGATTCAACATGTTTGGGTGTGAAAGAGGGC
This sequence comes from Sequoiadendron giganteum, assembly GCA_007115665.2. Taxonomy (NCBI): domain Eukaryota; kingdom Viridiplantae; phylum Streptophyta; class Pinopsida; order Cupressales; family Cupressaceae; genus Sequoiadendron; species Sequoiadendron giganteum. Next base: position 514,672,440 of record CM021103.1, read on the forward strand.
CATGCCTAACATAAATGTACCCACCCAGATGCATCAAAGTAGTTCTTTTTGGTCACACGAGTTGCAGGAAGAAAGTTGCACCAGTTTGCAACTTTCAACTACTTGCATTTGACAACTTTGTATCCAAGTGAAAATTCGCCACCACGAGAAAACGCCTCCAAAATAGCGAAAATTGAGAGAGGTTATTTTAAAGGGGCCCAATGTGATCTCATAGGCTTAGACAAGAATTTTTAAGCATCAAGGTATCTGAGTAACATGTTGAAGTTTGCAGCCATTTTGCACTTTTGACTCTTAAGGGATTATGTCGGTTGAATGTAGCTCGAAGCGATTCAGCATGTTTGGGTGTGAAAGAGGACCATAGCTAGCGTAAACCTACCCACCCGAATGCATCGGAATAGTTCATTTGGTCACACGAGTTGTAGAACGAAAGTTGCACCACTTTAAAACTTTCAACTACTTGCATTTGACAACATTTTCCCCAAGCGAAAAGTCGCCACCACGGAAAAACACCTCCAAGATAGTGAAAATCGAGAGATTTTATTGTAGAGGGGCCCAACGTGATCCCATTAACTACCTCACTTTCCATAGCATGGTAATAATTTATAATATTGTTCCTTCTTTCTTGGAGACCAATGCCATTCTCTTGTTCAAGGTGATTGTCCATAGTTTCTTGTAGATTGCCCTTCTCCCTTAGAAAATTTTGTCTTCTAATTGATTGCATTGGTAAACCTTATTGTACCTTCTTTGTTTAGATTGTGATTGTCATAAGGATGCAAGGGCTCATTAGTTGTTATTATGTTCATTAATATCCTTTCACTTTTGGAATTCCATACAAGGCCTTTTGAATCACCATGATATCCTCTTCATGTCACTGTTTCATCTTCACAAATCCTTTATCTGTCAATGTCTGGTATGATTATCATTTCATCCTATTTGGTGACTTTCATACTTTGTTGAATTTATTGTCCCTTTATTTTGCAAGAAACATTTGTATTGGATATCATTATCATCCTTCATTTGGACTATAACCATTTGATATGGTTGTCCTTTTAAAACTTCCTCTTATTATGTATAAGAGTAAGCATTAATGATCTGCATTGGCTTTGACTATGACTAACATTCTCATTTCTTGTTATCTATTTCTCATCCATGGAATATAGTGCAATTTCTTGGATGTCTTGCAAGTTCAACTCAGTCATAAAACTATGAATGTCTTTATTTGCATTTTGTAACATGTTTGCATCATAATTTCATCCTTGCTGATGAAGTGCATGCCCTTGGTTTGTCTTTAAAAGCAAGTATTGCTTCCTTTAATGCTACCTGTTGATGCGTGTTTTGTGACACACAAACATACTAGAATAAAGTGTCCAGAGATGCTTTATCCTCTCTTGATAAAAATCACCTTTCATGCTAAGATTGCGAGATAGGTCACAAGGTAATTCCAATGTTTAAAATATGGGGTGTGGATAGGCTCCGTGGTAGTTGTGGTTTGCTGGTGACCCAAGGGGGCATTTTACTTTGGTAATTCACTTTGAAAGTAAGGGATTGAATGCAGTGTTATATTTTGGGATTTTCTGATTTTGGATAAAAAATAAAAAAAGGAGAGGGATGAGAAATCCTATATTACCTAAGGAACTAGGAGACTGTGAAGATCAAGTGCAACTTAAAGGAAACCATGCTTTGTTTCATCTCGAAAAACGACAACTACACGAAAGAAGGTGCAATCTTCTGGGATTTGTACTTGAGATTTTTTACTATAAATAACAATATTATTTAAAGTAAACGTTTAAAAGCATTCACATTAAGAGCTCAGTCTAACTTTACACATCAAATGAAAAAAATCCATTTGACAAAAGTATGAGCTAAGTTACTTCAATCCTCACTATCAATCTTTCGCTCCACTAACAAATGAAATTTAATCTATAACAATCCTATGAGAAAGAGAAAATATGCAACCATGCACCCATTTGACAATAAAGATTTCAAAGCATCTCATGCAATTATGAATTTTATTATCACAATAGTTTTCGCAAAAATTTCATACAACTCTTCTCTTCTAAAAACTAATTCTAACTCAAAAAAATCTAATCTCTAATCCTCTAATAACAATTCTTCTAATTCTTTCCGATTGTTTCAAATGAAAATGAAAGGGTACTTATAGAATTCCCCAAATACATTGAATGGCCGAGATTAAAACAAGATCAAGGGCCCAAATTTGAACAAGAAAACCCTAATTAGGGTTGCCACAACATCAACCAATTGACAAGCAAATGAGTCATCCACTGAGAGTTGCGCCCTTATCCACTTCAACAATGCTTCATTTGACGAACCTGGATGCAATAGCACCAATCTCCTCAATGGTGATGCTCACCAAGGTACTGACATTATATTCCAACAAGTCGAAACTGTCCGCACAATTGGCAAAGACAACTGCCCATTCTGATTCATGCTGCATGAAAGTATTACGGACAGTCAAGAGGTCAAATGCCTTAGTCAGATTTTCTCCCAAGATTCGCATGATGGAGTAAACCTTTTGCACTTCCCTTTGCATATTACCCGGCTGTAGGTCATTTTCCCGGACAATGTCAGTGTTCAACACATCTGCCGCCATATGAAAGATACCATTTTGAATGCCCTTCACTTGTTCATCTATTTTGGCACTTTCTGCCTTCGCCTTTTCCAAAACTTCTCTATGCAAGACCAGTGCACAATACCAATTGCTGAAATCGTAAGCCGCCCCAGCTGCAATAATTTCTTCGTCAACCAGCCTTTGCTTGGGTATTTTCCTTATGTCATGGAGGCAAGGAATGATTCTGTCTTGCAGGTCCTGCAGTCCATCCCATGCTTCAGCCAAGTTTGCAACCCTTGTGAGTAGGGAAGAAGTTTTCCCATGAGCATGTGCCAACTTCTCCACAAACGCCATTACTTCTCCCTCTTTCCCTGCCATCCATTCTTTTGTTTCCCTGGCTGTAGTTAGTTCTTTTTCAATATTTTCTGCCGGTTCCTATGATGCATTTGGGAGCAGAGGGGTTGATTGGTCACCTTGGTTGAGTGGCCTTGTCAAATGCCAGATATACTCCATCAGGCGCTCAACCTCCATCTTGTATTCCTTTTTCTTCTTAGTCTCCTTTTCTAATCTAGACTTAATGGTAGAGACAGAATTATCCAGATCTTCTACTTCTTGCCCTTTGGTAGATGGACCAATATCAATTACAGTAATGGCATACTCGATAGGAGTAATCTCATCCTATGGCTTCTCAACCATTGGAACTGCAATCTGCACTATGTGGTTACCAGTCTCATCTCTCTGAATAGTAGAGAATTTCTTGGCAGGCTTTTTTGTATTTGCTTGCTCCAACCTTGCCAAGAAATCATCAATATCCTCTGCTTCTGGTGCCTCAACCGGTACCTTGACCTTAATCCTTTCCTTCAGCCAATCTAGAATTGTCGGCTGCTCAACTCCATCATCCTCATAGTCCGGAATGTCCTGCATGTCTTGGACTTCTTGAATTTCTTGCACTAATGGGTCCTCGTGAATTCCTTTGAGGGCTGAAATCATCCTCTCTTGGAATTCGCCTTCCTTGACATTCAAGTCCTCATCCAACTCACAAATCTCCATGCCAATTAGAGAGTGATGAAAATCATCGTCAAGCTGCATAGGCTCCATGTCTCTTTCAAGCACTGGCAAAGGAATTCGGACATGTCCCCATGACTCTTCATCCATAATCAACAATTGCTCCACATTCCTGGATGTGGTTGAACAAAGGGTTTTAGATTTCTTCAGGGTTGGCTCTTCACCTATCGCCATTTCTTTACCCTGTCTTTTCTTCTGGTTGGCAGGTTTGGTTAGCTCATCTCCCTGAGAAGCGCCGGCGTTAGAGGAACAAGATTCAGCTTTGCCCATCAAATCATAGGTAAATGGTATACCCCATTGCCTCAACTTCTGCACCTGCTGATCTACCCACCACTGTGAGTACTTAACCACTGGTCTCATAAGAATTGTCAAATTGCCCAACTCTGGCTCTGACCATTTGACAAGAGGAAGCGGCAATCCTTCATCATAGCCTGGCTGCATATATACTTCATCATCATTCAGTTGGTCAGGGACATGAAAGAGTTTCATTGCCCTAATCAGGCTCAAAGGTAATCTCGACAAAAATATTTTCTTGACTTCATACTCATCAGCAGCATTTGCCCAGAAGTCCTCAAGGTCAATCCTGTGCCTTTACTTCCTTTCATTCATAGTTCCCATATGATTGAGTGGATCGAAGTCCCCTCTAGATTTGTTCGAAGTGAATGGGTACAACTGTATCTCCACTCTAGCACTTTTTGCTGCCTGCGATGACGGACAAGATTCTACCATGTTCCCGATGAACAGAGGAAACGTGACGGCTGCTTTCTGCTTTGGTCGCTGGATACTTTGGAATGTTCCCAGCTGCCTCAGTACTTCCAGTAAAACCATTTTGTCAGTAGGATAGATCGGCAACTTGTAAGAAGAGTCCGTGAATCCCTGTATCTGGATATAAGTAAACCAAGGAAACTAGATAAACCAGGATCCGTACTTACTGATTAAGTTCTTCACTTCATGGGTGAGCCTTTGATGGGTTCCACCTTGAAGTGTCCGGGTGATGTACATGAGAAAAGCATTGTGTACCTGGCACCAATGTGACTTCTCGCTCAACTGCAATTGTGGATAGCAGTTATAAGCCTTGAGTTCTCTCTCGCCATTGCTGACTACACCTTTGCAGATTAGACCGGCATATCTGTAAGTTCGAGCGAGCGAGTATATTATGTAGGAACCCATATGAATGGATTTGGTCTTCTCCAAGTTGACCAATTGTTCGTGAATACTATCACTGATCATCCTTGACCAGTTGATCATTTTGGTTCCAGACGATACTTCGTCAATGAAGTAGTACATCCAATTTTCAAAAGGTGCTCCTTGAGGATTGCCTACCAATCTATTCAGCAATAAGACTATGTCTCCATACTCTTCTTTGAAAAATGGCCTGAGCAATTTCTTGGGCAATCTTTTGGTCGAAGCTCTAGGTTTTTCCAGCCAGGTTTTGTTCATGTTTGCCATACAAAGAACTTGTTTATCTTCATATATTTTGTGTGCATCCTCCTTCGACTGGTAGTACGTTCGGTGGAAAGCTGGAATGCCAAAAGTTTCTCTTATAGCCAATTCACCTAAGTATGCCAATACTCTGCCATCAGGCGCCTCAATTTGTCTTTCTCTAGCATTGTAATGCAAGGCGCATTCTACAATTAACTCTGGACATTCAACTACCGGCGGAAACCCTGCAGCTTGAACTATTCCATTTCGCATCATTTTTTGCGCAATTGGAGTTGGCATGCGTGCGTCACTTCGGTACATTCTTTTCCGGAATTCTTCTAAGTCAATGTGGCCAAGATCAATGTCAGCAACATTCTTCCATTTGGAGACAATTTTAGACTCTGTCTGCGAACCTTTGTTTGTGAACTTCTTTTTCTTCAATGATTCTCCGTTGTCCAACATAAATTTGCAAAAGAAATATTTCAATTCAGAAATTATTTATGCATAAATATATTCCAGCAAACTTGATAAGTTAATTCGTGAAAATAATTATTGCTGGAAATGAAAGAATTAAATTGTTCGCAAAGAGAAAACTTCGCCGGAATAGAGGAAGTAAAGTCTGCCTGTCAATGAAAACTTTGTTGCTGCTGAAGTAAATTCGCAGTTTCATCCTTTTACTTCGTAAGAAAAATATAAAACTTCACAAAATTCTCTTGCCTTAACAAATTTTCTTCACAACATCGCTTTCGAATGAATGAAAATGAAATGCCAAACCAATTTAAGGTTGAGAGAATCGACCCATTTAGCAAATTTTAATTGTTTCCAATTAATTCAGTCTGAACTTGGCTGGCACTTGTCTTTCAAATAGTAATTTCCTTCTTCAGCATAAGTTGGTAAAGAAAGTTTCTAATTTTGTCGCTAGTGGAGTGAGGTTCTTTTTCTTCTTTCTTTCTTCAGCAATTTGCCTAGAGAAATTCGAATTTTCTCATAAAATGAGTTTTGGAAAATAAAATATTAAAATAATATTTTATGTGTTGTTTTCAACCCGTTCGTTAAATAATTAAATAATAATATTTAATTATTTTTAATCCAAAGGCAAATTTATCTTTTCAAATTTCTCTGTGCCTCTATCTAAGGCGAATTTTAATCTTGCCATGATTTTTTACTTTAGGTGAATTTACCTTTGCCAGACATACAATTTGATTTTTTTTTTTTTAATTAATTCTGGACTTAGGCAAATTTTTTAGTTCTATGTTTTTTCCAAGGTAAACAATTTAATCTTTACTTCTCCAAGTATTTTCATGTCACTTATGGCCTAGGCGCACTTGCTTTGTGCAATTTTTTCATTTTACCAAGCTTGGGGCGAACTTCATCTAGCAATTGTCATTTAATTTTAGCAAATGGCGAATTGTCCTTTGTAATTTTCCACTTCCACACATCTTGGAGCGGGCCTCTTCACACTTCCACCTTTCTCCAACCTTCTTGGATCGGACTTCACATGCTTCTTGCCATTTCACACTTGGGGTGGACTTCAGCTTGCCTTTGCAATTCCTCCTTTGTGTTGGGTGGACTTTGCTCATGTCTTGCCGTTTTATCTCTAGGCTAGGCGGACTTTCTCTTTGCTTTGCCACCTTGCAAATGGCGAACTTCACATGTCTTTTTCCATCCCTTTACCTTGCTAGGCGGACTTGCCAACCTTCATGCCATCTCCCAACACCTTGGAGCGGACTTGCTAGTCTCCATGCCATTTACCTTGGGGCGGACTTCACCATAACTTAGCCATTTTTTCTTGCATGTTGTTGGGCAGACTTCCTTGCAACCTTGCAATTTTTCCCTTGCCAATGGCGGTCTTGGCTTGCACTTTGTCAATTTTTTCCTTGTAACCTACATGGTGGACTTTGTTGTTCCTTTGCCATTTTTTATTTCTTCATGCTTGGGCGAATTTAGTCAATGCATGTCCATGCCTTAGGCAATTTTCCAAATTTTTCAAATTTTTCACCCATTTTTACTTGCAACCTTCTGAAGTTGACATTGACGAAGCCATGACCTGCACACTTTCCAGAAATAGAAACTTTCTAAAAATATAAATTTTCCAAAAATAGAAACTTTCTAAAAATAGCCCCTAAAAAATAGGGATTCCAGAATGGGCTAAAAATGCCAAAAAAAAGTTCCTAAAAAATAGGGGCCCGGGGTCGAAACCCTGAAATTTAGGAAGTGTCAGAATTGACTGAACTGACAGTCGATCCTCGTCCACAAGGCCTTCTAAGCACTTTGGCAACGTTCATGCATGGATTCCGGCCCATAATCATTTCTTGACTCGAATGTCCTCCAAAAATTCAATTTTAAGTACCCCACCGAAAGGCCAAAACTCAAAAGCAGAACCATCAGAGGGAAAACTACTAGGGTCCCCATTTACAATGGGGCGATGTGTGAAAAGGTCACAACATCTGGCGACTCCATGCGAGGAATGTTTCTGAACATTTCTAAAAATAAGACCTACTTCAAAACTCAGAATCCGAAATTAATTCTAAGTAACTTACTTCTTTAGCTAAGAAAAATACTCAAAAAGAAAGAGGAATCCTAAATTGTATCAAGACCTTTCATCCTTTAGTTACAAGTGTGTGCAAATGCGTTCATTTCCATCTTATGAATTCAATATGGTTCTTTGGTTCCATCATGGCTTTCTGCATAACTTGGTCTTAACTTCAAAAGCATCCTAGATAGAGCCTTGTTGCTAGCGAGCGTCTATAGCCCCGACAAGGTTATCACTATAATCTCACAGAGATTGCTCTACTTCCAGCGATTTATATTTTTCATTTTGAACTGCACACCTATAGAGATGTTCGTACACCCAAAAGCCAAATGCTTTGATATTCATTTTTTTTATTTTTTTATTTTTGATATTCTGATATTCTTTTCATACTTCTTTCTGCACTTTGGCTTGTAAGCAATGAAGCTCACATGGGTTTGAGCATTATAGTGGTCCTGAAGCGAGACTTTTGATTTATTTCTTTTTGTTCAGCCATGATTTTGCCTTGGAAGCCATAATGACTTGGAGAATTCTTTAAGTGCGAAAGATATGATAACTGTAAAACTCAAATTCAAGATACAATAGATGATTCCCTTTCTAGTCAAGTACTAACCTTAACTTCTAATGTACTTTAGAAACAATTAATTTAAGATTCCAAGATTATCCACAAGTGTTCATCCAAAGAAAAATTCTAACATACCTTGGTGAGGTGGATCCAGAGTGTGTGTGTAAGCAACATTACCTTTCTCACAAATGAGGAACCCTTTTTATTCAGCACCTACACTACGGAAAGCAAACGAAAGCAAGCGGGAAACTAACCTAAGAAAGCAGGAAAACCGAAAGCAAACGAAAGCAAAAGGAAACCCAACCAGAAAGGAAACTAAACTAACTATATACAAAGGCCAGACTCACTAGGAGCCTAAGACTGGAAATAATATTTGAGGAATTGTCCATTGACTGGCAATGGGACGTCCTCTCCGGTTAACGCTTTCAGTCTAAATGCATTTTCTCCAAGAATTTCTGCAATCTGATAGGGACCTTTCCATAGATTGTCAAATTTTTCATGATCTCCTTTTCATTCATGAGCCTTGTCCCAACATAGGACTAAATCCAAAATTCTAAATGCTTTTATTGTTGCTCTTCGATCGAACCATCTTTTTACGACACCTTGGTGTTTTGCGAAATTATCCAACACTTGATCTCTTTTCTCTTCCAAAAGTAGCAATTGTGATAACCTGGTTTTAACTTTGTCCTCTTGTTCTAGAAATTCTTGCATGAATTGCAAAGTGGGAATTCTTAGTTGTATGGGAAACACGGGATCTCGTCCGTATACCAGATGATATGGTGATGTTCCTAGGGAACTATTTATCCTTACCTTGTCTACCCAAAGAGCGAATCTCAGTTGTGTATGCCAATCTCATGGGTTCTTGTCTAACAGCTTCTTGATAACATTCAACAGATTTTTGTTTGTGGATTCTGCCAATCCATTTCCTTGGGGATAGTAGTTTGATGAAAACTTCAAAGTAATCCCATATTTAAATGCCCAGTTGGAAAATTTCAAAGAAGAAAATGCAGAACCATTATCACAAACTAAAGCATAAGGACAACCAAATCTAGTGATAATGTTCTCTTCTAAGAACTTAATAACAATGTCAGTCGTGCACAATTTTAAAACTTGAGCTTCTGACCATCTAGTGCAATAGTCAGTTGCGGTTAGAATATACCTGTGTTGTGCAGAGGAAGGGGAATTGATCATACCAATACAGTCGAGTCCCCATTTTGCAAAAGGTCATACCTCAATCATAGGTTGTAGTGGCATAGCTGGGTTCTTTTCTCGTACAGTAGTTACCTGACATGTATGATAGGTCTTCACATGATCATTTACATCTTTGAACACTATTGGCCAATAATAGCCAGCCATTAAAACTTGATGTGCAGTTGCTGATGCTCCTCCATGGTCGGTCCCAAACCTAGAATGGAAATTTTCCATCACCTGCTTTGCTTCTTCTCTGCCAAGGCATCTTAGGAAAATACCTTCATGGTTCCTCCTGTATAGCACTATTCCTTGCAACATATATCTCTGGCTTTTCATCCTCAAGGCCCTCTTTTGTACTGGATTCGGGTGGTTTGGACACTTGTGATTGAGCAAGAAGAATGTGATATCATCATACCATTCACCAAGAGATACTTCGTGTAGTTCATACACTTGTTGCACCAGTCCTGGTCCTATGGCGATGGTTTGCGTTAAAGCTTGGTCGCGGACAATTCTCATTGGTTAGATCTCTACATCATATTCCTAGATGATAGTAACCCATTTGCCCCTTTTCTCTCCCAATTCATTTTGCATTAGAAGGGTCTTCATAGCTATGTCTGGGACTATGGAAAATACTTTGCTTCTCAGAATGTAATGTCAGAACTTCTTGATTGCTTTGACCAAAGCATATGCTTGCTTTTCTACATTCAGGTATCTTAGTTCTGCATCTTTGAAAGGTGCACTCATGAAGGCTATAGGATGCTCATCCTTTTCTTTTGTCTTTTGGATAAGCATCACATCACATGTATGTTATGATGCGAAAGAATTCAGATAGAAGGGCTTTGTGTAGTCAGGACTGATCAAGACAGGAGCATCAACGATAGCCTGTTTGATTTCTTCAAATGCCTTCTTTCCTGGCTCTGTCCACTCTATCTTTGCATCCTTTTTTAACATTTCATTTAGAGGTTGGACTATCTCAGCAAACCCTGTTATGAATTTTCTCACGAAATTTATCTTTCTGAAGAAAGACTTCAATTCTTTCTGGCTTGATGGCAAGCCGATTCTTGATATGGCCTCTATTCGATCAGGATCAATAAGAATCCCTTTCTCTGTTATCACGTGGCCAAGTAACTTTCCTTCGGTCACCCTGAATATGCATTTCTTCGGGTTTAATGAAATTCCATACCTTCTACACCTCTAGAATATCTTCTTAGGTCTTCAACATGACTCTCCCTTCTCTTGGAAAATACAGTGAGGTCGTCCATATAGACAATAATGCACTTTCCTATAAGACTCTTGAATGCGATGTCCATAGCCCTTTGGAAGGTGGCTCTGGCGTTTATTAACCCAAATGGCATTCTCTGGTATGCGAATGTACCCCACTTTGTTGTGAACGTTGTCTTAAGTCTATCCTCAGGTTCCACTAGTACTTGATTGTACCCTGAGTATCCATCAAGGAAAGAAATCATTTGGGATCCATTTACAACTTGAATTTCTTCATCTAGTGAAGGCAATGGATAGTTATCCTTTTCTAAAGCCTTGTTGAGATTTCAAAAATCTACACATAGCCGTATCTCTCCATTTTTTTTACAGACGAGCACCAAATTGGCGACCCACGTTGAGTGGTGTACTGGAAAAATAATGCCTGCTGACAATAACTTCTTCACTTCTTTGAAAATAAGGGGTTCCAGTAATGGGTTTACTAGCCTTTGATGCTTTCTAAATGGTTTATTGCCTGCCATGAGAGGGATTATATGTGTAATAATTGAGGTGTCATATGTCTTTAAATCCTCGTAACTCCAAGCAATAATGTCTCTGAACTCTCTCAAGCTTCTAGTTATTTGCTCCTTTTCTTCAAACGTGCATACTTTCCCAATGAGGACATTTTTAACTTCATCCTTAGTGCCCAGGTTCATTACTTCATGTTGACCCCCATCCCCTCTCTAATACTTGATCGCATTGATCTGATCTTGATCAAAGATTCTTTCAAATTGTATCATACCTTTGGGAATGTTATTAGTCTTCAAATCCATTATACCTTCAGCATCAAATTCAGCTTCCCCTCGGTCTTCTTCTTCATCAATGATCTAGGTGAGGAAAACATCTGAATTCGTCAAGAAATCCAAAATGTGTTTATTGTCATCAAATACTTGAAAGTTCGTAATATTGTCTGGGATTGCTGGTGTCGAAGTGATTTCAACTGTGAATTTCTTCACCATGTCCATTTCAAGTGGTTCTAGCGAACTTGCTAATTGTGCCAAGGAATTAGCAACTTTGTTCTAAGAACGGTATATAGATTTAATATTGAAAGCATCAAAACTTTCAATGAGGTCCCAGACTCGGTTTCTGTATCCTCTCAATCTCTTGTCATGGCAAGCATATCTCTTTGTCGTTTGCCTTACCACAATTTCTGAATCGCCATACACATGTAAGGTTTTGACCTTTTTCCGAATTGCGTGTAGCAATTCGTGGATTAAGGACTCATATTCCGTTACATTATTAGTGCATGGGAATTGTAACCTCAAAGTAGCCAAGTAAGTTTCGCTTGACGGACTGATCAACTCGTAACCAGCTCCATTGCCCTTCTTAGACTTTGAACCGTCAAACCTCAAGGTCCAAACTTGCTCTTGATTTGGCAATTGCCTGGGACTAGGTATTTCTTTTCTCTGAATTTCTGTAATTGTATTCTCTTTATGAATAATTTCATCTTGTGAAAATTCTCTGTCAAAGTCACTACTCTCATCTCGCACTGTCAAATTGAAACATTCATTTTCCGGAAATTGGGAAATCCTTGCGCGTACTTGGTCTAAAGCCATCTTGCACATTGCGCAAGAGAACTCAGAGTGAAAAGCATTATGAATTCGACACCAATTAGGCAACAATAAGTCTTGCACAAAAGCATGACTTCCCAATTCTTTCTCTTGTTTAGCACTTTTGAGCACAAATCTTCTAAAATTTTCAAACATGCTTTCACCTTCATTTGGTGAAAGCTCATCATCTGCTTCAACAGGAACTTCGGTCACCTCTGAGAGTTCAAGTGAATTTTCTCGATTATCTGAGCAATGTAGCATCAAAATTTCTTGTGTCTTTGGTCTATATTGACCCAAATTTGTCTCACAAAATAAGATTTCATTGTTTTCTCCGTTCTCAGTGATCATCATCTTGAGTCTCGGTGTACTCTCAATTCTTATTTGATTGGGGATACCTTTCCATGGTAACCATAGGTGTGAAAAATCAATGGCGAAGTAACCATTTAACCTACAGGTCCAATCTCATCCTAAGACCATTCCATATCCATTTGGGATATCAACTATAGATATGTCGATGAAGTGTTGAATTCTAGGGTTAGACGATAACTGCATATGAATGTTGTTCAGTTCTCCTACGACTAGAACTTCTATTTTATCTAACTATGTTACTTTCTTGTTTGTCCTTGTAGGTGTCAAACCCAATCTATTACACACAGCTAGAGGCATCACATTGCTGGAGGCTCCTGAGTCTATCAGACAATTATGTAGGAGTTTGTTGAACATTCAAAGCGAAATGAGGAAAGGAGCAGGCTCATCTTTGCCTTGATAAAATATCACAGGGCTTCTTCTTTGTGCACCGCCTTCTACCCCTCTTGCTTTCATTTCCTTGTTATTCTTTTCTGTTGGCGGAGCTTCTGCATCTTTGGTTGCTTGTTCATTTCTTGTTGTTCTTTGACCTGGCATCTCTATGCCTTTTTTTACTTCATACATACCTCGAATTGGTTTGGAATCCCGAGATTCTTGAACAATATTTACCATTTGAGGTGATTCCTAGAACTGTTCGTCCTGAACACAATTTACATTACTGGTAGAACTTGTAGCCTTCTGAATTGTGTTAGTTGAATCTTGTGTCGGATCCTTCAAACTGTCAAGGAATGTGTTTCTTATCTCTGACACTTTCATTATTTCAAACAATGACACACTTACCTTAATTTTCTTAACCTCGTCAGTCACGTACTGACTTAATCTTTTCAGTTCATTCTTAGGAGGTGGAACACTGGTAGAATTGTTAACATTATTGTACTACCTATATTGAGGTGCATCATTATTGCTTTGCCTATATTGAGGTGCATCTCTTGGAAGAGATGGATTATTGCTGGCATTTGGATGTGGTGGTGTCTGGAAGTTGTGTGGAGGAACGGACGAAGTCAAAGGCTCTTGATTCTTTCTGTAGTAAACCTTTGGGTGACTGTTTCTTGTCTATTGGAATACCTGGACCTCCTTTATACCCTCAACCAGTACACTATTGTTCAATGGTGGGAAATAATAATTGTCCATGTCTTCAACATGTTCATCAGCAACTGTATATGAATATACGGAAGGTGGCGCCTCCATTGGCCCATTAGCCATTGCTGGTGGAAATCTTCCAAACTGATCAGGTTCTTGATACTGTCCAAACTACGGTGGAAGTGTGGAGTCTTCCAGAACTAAAGCTTGGTCATACTTTACAACCGGAACTATGGCAGTAGATGGATCTTCAGGAGTCTCCCTTTGGATCTCTCTTTGGAAAATATCAACTGCTAACTGAAATTCTCTACACTGTGTCTCGAAATGCTGATTAGTATTGTGCAATCGACACCATCCGGACAAGGCGGATTCTGTGAGGAGTATACTTTCCGTTGGTCGATTTTCCTGATTTGTCGGATTATCAAGTGGTGACTACACATTTCCATTGTTTGGTCCCGTATTCCACGCTCTTTTTTGATATCCTTGATTGTTATTATGGTAACCTTCATTATTGCTCGATTGACCTTGGTAATTTTGATGATTACCTTGGTATCCTTGAGAATTGCTTTGATTTCTTAGATGAGTGACTTCAGTAGACAATTTCTTCACTTGTTCAATCAAATCTTCCATTTCCTCCTTTTCCTCTTGCGTCCTGGTGGACGTGGTTGTACCTTGCAAATATACAGGTTGTGGAGGTTGATCTTGGGAAATAGGACCTCCGGGATGGACTACCATTTGATTGTTGGGAGGTGGAACATGATTCATTACTGGCATATGATGGGCTAGTGCTTGATTGATTCCCGTAATTTGATTTGGCATAGCGGCATATCCCAAATGGTTGAGTGGTCCTACAACATTCATGCCTAAATCAGAGTTGACTTTAATTGATTCTGCATATGCTGCTTTAAGATCAGCCGGAACTGGATTGGATCTCCTCACGAACATCGAAGTAAGACTGTCCAAGGCGGCATAGTAGATTGGTAATGCTGCAGCATTATCCAATTCATATGGGTTACGTAGCCTTGTATATGCCTTGTGAAATCTATTGTTGAAGGTACTGATTGGTTCGTGTTCTTGTCTTTTCACTTCAACAAATTGTCTATAAAATTCAGTTGGTGTGGTTGGCAATCTGAATTTTGCCAAAAAGGCTTCTTTCAACCCCAACCAAGTTTGGATGGAATTTACTAGCAAGTTGACGTACCAGTAATATGCGTCATCTCCCAAAGAGCATGGGAATAATCGGCAAGCCACATCTTTGTGCTAAATGTCTCGGTTCTGGAGAGTATCTTCAAAATTTTTGATATGTTCGTCCGCTGTCCGGTTCATATCGCCAACATGGAACTTGGAGCAAAAATGCTCTGGATTCTTGGGCATATCATGGTAATTGGCGAATGTGGTAAGAGGTGATGCATTATGTGGACGCTAAGCATTTGGATGAGCCATTGGAATAACTTGAATTGGTGGAACTGGCTGAATTGGTGGAATTGGTTGGTGAACAGTGCACGGGATTGGAATGTGTGGTGGTGGTGTCTGGAATAACCTGACAAGATCCTCCACACTTTGCACTTCGGCACTGGATGAATATGAGTGCTCACTTACTGCTTCTTCTCGTAACACCTCTTTATGCTTCTTTGGCCTGTTTCTACGAGGAGATAACTCCACAAAAAATTTAGAAGAACTTGGAGTTGACCTGGTAATTCGCTGAAATCTATCCAGCGAGAATGAACCGATTCGATCCAGCGTGTCTTCAATTTTGTGCAAGAGCTGGCTGATTCACTTGCGGAAGAACTTGCTGGTTAGCTAGATGATTTTGTTCTCACTATTGGGCTTCAAATTTTTCAACAAGTCTATCTCTTTGAATAGCAAGGTCAATGCATTGGGTAGTTTCTTCTTCTTCTTCAAGTATGAAGCGCATGCGCATCCAGTCAGGAGAGTTTCTTCTTACTTGCCACACAAGACTGAACAATTTAGAAATGATATCATCTTGTTTGTCGTGGAAAGCCAAATCTAGTTGCAACACTGGATTAGGTTCCTGTCCGGGAAGAGGAAGGTTGATCGGGAGTACCATTCTTCATCTTACGAACAAAGCCTGATCTTGTCAATGAGCCGGAGGCGATTGCTTGTTCTATATAGTCAAAAGCTCATTTCAATCGATTGATCTTTTGCCTTATCAGGTGTCTTTGAATAGCTCCTTCGATGAATTTTCCCTTTTCTTCTTCTCGAGCAATGACAAGGCTTGTTTGTCTGAACTGAGCGTTATCCGTCTGTGTTTGCCAGGCTGGTGAGTGCAATTGATCAAGCATATCAATATTTGCTTGTTCGGGCTGCTCAATAGGCACATGGAAAGGAAATTCATGTGGCAACACCATACTGCATCATGCTTACTTCAAAAGTAAAATCACCATCGTTGGCAAGGCCCTCCTTCTAGCGCCAATTCTATGTTGATGCGTGTTTTGTGACACACACGAACATACTAGAATAAAGTGTCCAAAGACGCTCTATACTCTCTTGATAAAAATCACCTTTCGTGCTAAGATTGCGAGATAGGTCACAAGGTAATTCCAATGTTTCAAAGATGGGGTGTGGATAGGCTCTATGGTAGTTGTGGTTTGTTGGTAACCCAAGGGGGCATTTTACTTCAGTAATTCACTTTGAAAGTAAGGAATTGAATGCAGTGTTATATTTTGGGATTTTTTGATTTTGGATAAAAAATAAAAGAAGGAGAGGGATGAGAAATCCTATATTACCTAAGGAACTAGGAGACTGTGAAGATCAAATGCAACTTAAAGGAAACCATGCTTTGTTTCATCTCGAAAAATGACAACTACAAGAAAGCAGGTGCAATCTTCCGAGATTTGTGCTTGAGATTTTTTACTATAAATAACACCATCAATTTGAACAATATTATTTAAAGTAAACGTTTAAAAGCATTCACATTAAGAGCTCAATCTAACTTTACACATCAAATGAAAAGCATCCATTTGACAAAAGTATGAGCTAAGTTACTTCAATCCTCACTATCAATCTTTCGCTCCACTAACAAATGAATTTTAATCTATAACAATCCTATGAGAAAGAGAAAATATGCAACCATGCACCCATTTGACAATAAAGATTTCAAAGCATCTCATGCAATTATGAATTTTATTATCACAATAGTTTTCGCAACAATTTCATACAACTCTTCTCTTACTTCTAAAAACTAATTCTAACTCAAAAAATCTAATCTCTAATCCTCTTATAACAATTCTTCTGATTCTTTCCGATTGTTTCAAATGAAAATGAAAGGGTACTTATAGAATTCCCCAAATACATTGAATGGCCGAGATTAAAACAAGATCAAGGGCTCAAACTTGAACAAGAAAACCCTAATTAGGGTTGCCACAACATCAACCAGTTGAAAAGCAGATGAGTCATCCACTGAGAGTTGCACCCTTATCCGCTTCAAGAATGCTCCGTTCGACGAACCTGGACACAATAGCGCCAATCTCCTCAATGGTGATGCTCGCCAAGGTACTGACATTGTATTCCAGCAAGTCCAAACTATTCGCACAATCGGCAAAGACAGCTACCCATTCTGATTCATGCTGCAAGAAAGTATTATGGACAGTCAAGAGGTCAAATGCCTTAGTCAGATTTTCTCCCAAGATTGGCATGATGGAGAAAACCTTTTGCACTTCCCTTTGCATATTACCCGGTTGTAGATCATTTTCCCGGACAATTTCAGTGTTCAACACATCTGCCGCCATATGAAAGATACCATTTTGAATGCCCTTCACTTGTTCATCTATTTTGGCACTTTCTACCTTCGCCTTTTCCAGCACTTCTCTACGCGAGACCAGTGCACAATACCAATTGCTGAAGTCGTAAGCCGCGCGACTGCAATAATTTCTTCATCAACCAGCCTTTGCTTGGGTATTTTCCTTATGTCATGGAGGCAAGGAATGATTCTGTCTTGCAGGTCCTGCAGTTTGTCCCATGCTTCAGCCAAGTTTGCAACCCTTGTGAGTAGGGAAGAAGTTTTACCATGAGCATGTGCCAACCTCTCCACAAACACCATTACTTCTCCCTCTTTCCCTGCCATCCATTCTTTTGTTTCCTTGGTAGTAGTTAGTTCTTTTTCAATATTTTCTGCCGGTTCCTGTGATGCATTTGAGAGCAGAGGGGTTGATTGGTCACCTTGGTTGAGTGGCCTTGTCAAATGCCGGATATACTCCTTTAGGCGCTCAACCTCCATCTTGTATTCCTTTTTCTTCTTAGTCTCCTTTTCTAATCTGGACTTAATGGTAGAGACGAAATTATCTAGATCTTCTACTTCTTGCCCTTTGGTAGATGGACTAATATCAATTACAGTAATGGCATACTCGGCAGGAGTAATCTCATCCTGCAGCTTCTCAACTGTCAGAACTGCAATCTGCACTGTGCGGTTAATAGTCTCATCTCTCTGAATAATAGAGAATTTCTTGGCAGGGTTTTTTGTATTTGCTTGCTCCAACCTTGCCAAGAAATCATCAATATCGTCTTCTTCTGGTGCCTCAACCGGTACCTTGATCTTAATCCTTTCCTTCAGCCAATCTGGAATTGTCGGCTACTAGACTCCATCATCCTCGTAGTCCAGAATGTCCTGCATGTCTTGGACTTCTTGAATTTCTTGCACTGATGGGTCCTCGTGAATTCCTTTGAGGGATGAAATCATCTCCTCTTGGAATTCGCCTTCCCTGACATTCAACTCCTCACCCGACTCACAAATCTCCGTGCCGGTTGGAGAGTGATGAAAATCATCCTCAAGCTGCATGGGCTCCATGTCTCTTTCAAGCACTGGCGAAGGAATTCGAACATGTCCCCATGACTCTTCATCCATAATCAGCAATTTCTCCACATTCCTGGATGTGGCTGAACAAAGGGTTTTAGATTTTTTCAGGGTTGGCTCTTCACCTATCGCCATTTCTTTACCCTTTCTTTTCTTTTGGTTGGTAGGTTCAGTTAGCTCATCTCCCTGAGAAGCATCAGCATTAGAGGAACAAGATTCAGCTTCGCCCATCAAATCATAGGTAAATGGTATACCCCATTGCCTCAACGTCTGCACCTGCTGATCTACCCACCATTGTGAGTACTTAACCATTGGTCTCATAAAAATTGTCAAATCGCCCAACTCTGGATCTGACCATTTGATAGGAGGAAGCGGAAATCCTTCATCATAGCCTGGCTACATATATACTTCATCATCATTCAGCTGGTCAGGGACACGAAAGAGTTTCGTTGCCCTAATCAGGCTCAAAGGTAATCTCGACCAAAATCTTTTCCTGACTTCATACTCGTCAGCAGCATTTGCCCAGAAGTCCTCAAGGTCAATCCTGTGCCTGTACTTCCTTCCGTTCACAATTCCCATATGATTGAGTGGATCGAAGTCCCCTCTAGATTTGTATGAAGTGAATGGGTACAACTGTGTCTCCACTCTAGCACTTTCTGCTGCCTGCGATGACGGACAAGATTCTACCATGTTCCTCATGAACAGAGGAAATGTGACGGCTGCTTTCTGCTTTGGTCGCTAGATACTTTGGAATGTTTCCAGCTACCTCAATACTTCCAGTAAAACCATTTTGTCAGTAGAATAGATCGGCAACTTTTAAGGAGAGTCCGTGAATCCCTGTATACGGATATAAGTATACCTAGGAAACTGGATAAACCAGGATCCGTACTTACTGATTGAGCTCTTCGCTTCACGGGTGAGCCTTTGATTGGTTCCGCCTTGAATTTTTCGGGTGATGTACATGAGAAAAGCATTGTGTACCCGGTGCCAATGTGACTTCTCGCTCAACTGCAATAGTGGATAGCAGTTATAAACCTTGAGCTCTCTCTTGCCATTGCCGACTACACCTTTGCAGATTAGACCGGCATATCTGTAAGTTCGAGCGAGGGAGCATATTATGTAGGAACCCATATGAATGGATTTGGTCTTCTCCAAGTTAACCAATTGTTCGTGAATACTATCACTGATCATCCTTGACCAGTTGATCATTTTGGTTCTGGAAGATACTTCGTCAATGAAGTAGTACATCCAATTTTCAAAAGGCACTCCTTGAGGATTTCCTACCAATCTGTTCAGCAATAAGACTATGTCTCCTTACTCTTCTTTGAAAAATGGCCTGAGCAATTTCTTGGGCAATCTTTTGGTTGAAGCTCTAGGTTTTTTCAGCCAGTTTTTGTTCATGTTTGCCATACAAAGAACGTGTTTATCTTTGTATATTTTCTGTGCATCCTCCTTCGACCGGTAGTACATTCGGTGGAAAGCTGGAATGCCAAAAATTTCTCGTATAGCCAATTTGCCTAAGTACGCCAATACTCTGCCATCAGGCACCTCAATTTGTCTTTCTCCAGCATTGTAATGCAAGGTGCATTCTACAATTAACTCTAGACATTCAACTGCCGGAGGAAACCTTGCAACTTGAACTATGTCGTTTCGCATCATTTTTTGCGCAATTGGAGTTGGCATGCGTGCGCCACTTCCATACATTCTTTTCCAGAATTCTTCTAAGTGATTGTGGCCAAGATCAGTGTCAACAACATTCTTCCATTTGGAGACAATTTTAGACTCTGTCTGCGAACCTTTGCTGGCGAACTTCATTTTCTTCGATGATTCTCCGTTGTCCAACATAAATCTGTAAAAGAAATATTTCAATTCAGAAATTATTTATGCATAAATATATTCCAGCAAACTTGATAAGTTAATTCGTGAAAATAATTATTGCTGGAAATGAAAGAATTAAATTGTTCGCAAAGAGAAAACTTCACCGGAATAAAGAAAGTAAAGTCTGCCTATCAATGAAAACTCTGTTGCTGCTGAAGTAAATTCGCACTTTCAGCCTTTTACTTCGTAAGAAAAATATAAAACTTCACAAATTGCTCTTGCCTTAACAAATTTTCTTCACAACTTCACTTTCGAATGAATGAAAATTAAATGCCAAACCAATTTATGGTTGAGAGAATCGACCCATTTAGCAAATTTTAATTGTTTCCAATTAATTCAGTCTAAACTCGGCTGGCACTTGTCTTTCAAATAGTAATTTCCATCTTCAGCATAAGTTGTTAAAGAAAGTTTCTAATTTTGTCGCCAGTGGAGAGAGGTTCTTTTTCTTCTTTCTTTCTTCAGCAATTTGCCTAGAGAAATTCGAATTTTCTCATAAAATGGGTTTTGGAAAATAAAATATTAAAATAATATTTTATGTGTTGTTTTCAACCCGTTCGTTAAATAATTAAATATTATTATTTAATTATTTTTAATCTAAAGGAAAATTTATCTTTTCAAATTTCTTTGTGCCTCTGCCTAAGGCGAATTTTAATCTTGCCATGATTTTTTACTTTAGGTGAATTTACCTTTGCCAGACATACAATTTGATTTTTTCTTTTTTAGGCAAAATTTTAAATTCCATTATTTTTCCAAGGCAAACAATTTAATCTGTACTTCTCCAAGTATTTTCATGTCACTTATGGCCTAGGCGCACTTGCCTTGTGCAATTTTTTCATTTTTCCAAGCTTAGGGCGAACTTCATCTAGCAATTGTCATTTAATTTTAGCAAATGGCGAAGTTTCCTTTGTAATTTTCCACTTCCACACATCTTGGAGCGAACCTCTTCACACTTCCACCCTTCTCCAACCTTCTTGGAGTGGACTTCACATGCCTCTTGCCATTTCACACTTGGGGTGGACTTCAGCTTGCCTTTGCAATTCCTCCTTTGTGTTGGGCAGACTTTGCTCATGTCTTGCCGTTTTATCTCTAGGCTGCGTGGAATTTGTCTTTGCTTTTCCACCTTGCAAATGGCGGACTTCACATGTCTTTTGCCATCCCTTTACCTTGCTAGGTGGACTTGCCAACCTTCATGCCATCTCCCAACACCTTGGAGCAGACTTGCTAGTCTCCATGCCATTTACCTTGGGGCGGACTTCACCATAACTTAGCCATTTTTTCTTGCATGTTGTTGGGTGGACTTCCTTGCAGGCTTGCAATTTTTCCCTTGCCAATGGCGGACTTTGTTGTTCCTCTACCATTTTTTATTTCTTCATGCTTGGGCTAATTTAGTACATGCATGTCCATGCCTTAGGCAATTTTCCAGATTTTTCAAAATTTTCACCCATTTTTACTTGCAACCTTCTGAAGTTGACGTTGACGAAGCCATGACCTGCACACTTTCCAGAAATAGAAACTTTCTAAAAATAGAAATTTTCCAAAAATAGAAACTTTCTAAAAATAGACCCTAAAAAATAGGGATTCCATAATGGGCTAAAAATGCCAAAAAAAGGTTCCTAAAAAATAGGGGCCCAGGGTCGAAACCCTAAAATTTAGGAAGTGTCAGAATTGACTGAACTAACAATCGATCCTCGTCCACAAGGCCTTCTAAGCACTTTGGCAAGGCTCATGCATGGATTCCGGCCCATAATCATTTCTTGACTCGAATGACCTCCAAAAATTCAATTTTAAGTACCCCATCGAAAGGCCAAAACTTAAAAGCAGAACCATCAGAGGGAAAACTACTAGGGTCCCCATTTGCAATGGGGCGATGTGTGAAAAGGTCACAACACTACCCATGTGTGCTTTCACTCTACCATGAAGTCACTGCCCTTAGTACTTTATTATAATCATAAGGACTGTCATATCAACTTATTCATTATGAACATGACTTCCCTTTGCATGTATTTTCCATTAATAGGTTTGCAACCTTGTCTTTTATCTCAAGGACTATCGACTATCCCTTCTTGGTCCCCACTTTTATAGATATGCCCTTCTCATATTTATCTTTATACTATAGTCCTATTACTTTCAAAATGGTTGTCAAATCCTTTTTGGCGATTGTGTATGGTACCATTGAAACTATCTTTTTTTATTTGTCTTGATGGTGCAAGCATAACATCATGATATTTTCCTTCTTTTGTGGATTTTCCTCTACCGTGACTAAGTGATTGTCCTCTTAGGTTTGTTAATCACTTAGTGCATTATTTCCAAGCTATGAACAAGAAACTTCTATCATGAACAAGGATGTAGTATGCAGACTTGTAGCATACTCTTTGACACAAATTATTGATGACTACCCTTGTTTGTTAGCATTGTGACTATCCCTTGCACACTTGCCTTGTGACTAGCTTTCCAAGCTCACTAGCTTGCTAATTTGGTAGGGTTGACAAGGTAGGGGCAGCGTATGCCTCATAGAAATGGGGAGCATACCCATGACTTAAGCCTCCTCTACTATTTGTGTGGGCTCTAGGACAAACCCAACTTCTATTCCTTCTTAGGAGAGAGAATGAGGGTATGTAGATCAGTTTTTTAATTCAATTTTAGCATAGATAAGACAATTACTATCTATGTCGCTAGCATTGTCAAATGATTGAAAACATGTTATATATCTGCACCAATAAATTCTCAACAAGACCTTATAGAACACTCAAGTTCCCGACGACATAGATCCCACACAATTCCAAGCATTGGTAGGACATCTCTCAGTGACCTACCAATTAGGCTTCAATCAAAAACATATGCCCCACATTGACTCAAGTCATAACCGTCCCCTTCATCTAGAGGTTGGTGTGAATTTTCATAATGTAAAAAGGGTCTTGGTAGATAATGGTTCTGCCCTAAATCTTTGCATATTAATATTCGTAAAGCAAGTGGGATACACCCAAGCTGACCTAAAAAATAAAGTTATCAGCATCAAGGCATATGATAACGTAGAACGAGATTCTGAGGGCACTATTTCTCTTCCTATTCAGGTGGGGCCCATTGTGCAATACACTATGTGTCATGTTCTAGACCTTGATCTTCCATATAACATCCTCCTTGGCCACCCATGGATTCACTCTATGCAAGTTGTTCCATCAACCTATCACCAATGTCTAAAATTCCCATTTCAAGGAATGGAAGTAACTATACAAGCTGATCCTCAACCATTTGAATATTGCCTCACATTAGAAGCTTCCTTCCCCCATTCTCATTACTGCCTTGGGGTAGAAATGGGGGAATCTCATACATTAGCATCCCATTCATCCACCAACACACTAACCACCACTTCATTCACCCCATCATCCACATCTGATTCCACCCTTACCAAGGTCCAGATCATTGACAAAGGGTGTGGTGAATATGAAATGCACACAACATTGAACGTGGCAACCATGCCACCCTCACCACACACGTACAACCAACCTTCTTAGTCTGTTCCAAAAGAAGAAGAGAAGACAATCACCCTAAATGCTCCAAATGTGGGATCCAATACCTTCCGCTCTCTTGGGTTATGATAAGACACACCAAAAAATGATATCAACCAATGGATATATCGTGAGGAACCTGAACCCTCTCCCCTTTTGAAATAATAATTCCAAGAGGTCTATCCTTGGCCTTCTAAGTTTGTAGAAAAACACAACTATCAGGGGGAGGCCTTGGTGTAGAAGATCAAGGTAGACAACAACCAATAGAAGCTTCTATGCATTTGAGAAAAATGGGATTGGGCTATAATACCAAACAAAAAGGTCCTATGGCATCATCTAGTGCCTCTAACAATTTCAGTGTGGACAACAGTTCCCTCGAAGACATACCAGAGGAGGAATCCATCATACACGTGTACGACGATGTAGATCACATTGACCTCCCTTCCATGTTTGAATGCATATCCATTTGCACCATTACCCTATCCCTCAAACATCTTGAACTTATCGACCACGACCTACAAGGTAGCACACCTCTCAACACCTTTCCCTCAGTAGACCAATATGTGCATCTTATGGGATTGGGGAAAGATGAACGCCCCAGCCGCAAAAATAAAAAGAAACAAAATCAAAAAGGGTTTGCTAAAGAAAAAGTATGTCAACACAATCAGCCAACAAATAACAAAACATCAGCAAAAAATTAACAACCTACAACAATTTTTTCAGAATCTTCGTGGCTTCCAAATCTTGGGAAATAATATGCTTGTGCATGTCCACCACCTCTGTCAGGTCTTTCGTCGGGATTTCTAAAAGTTTCTTGTGTTAGATGCACACGACAACAAAGAGGAGGTGGGGTGAATCAGTTGCATACTTTTAAAACAACAAAACACTCATTAAAATTCAAGTTGCATTAATTTTTAAACCCTTATTCACCATTAAAACCTTAACATGTATTAACAAAATGTAAACATGTTAAAGAGCAGTAATGCAAACATATCAAACACATACAAAGCTCGCTAATATATGAACTGCAACACCGAATACAATAAGACACTGCCAAGAGCTCACTGCACATAAAGATAAAGAAAGGGTCACTGTTGGTGGCTCACTACCTAGAAAGATCTATCCTTCCAATGACAAGAATCAAGCGCACCGATGTAAAAAATCATAGTAGAAATGTCCACAAGACTGGCCAAATTATACCCTTTGGCTTTAATTAATCCAAACTTGTATAAAATGGACCGTTAATGCAACACCATGATTTCATTCTTCTCAAAAATACTTCATCACAACCATTTCAGATAATCAAGAACTCGTCAAAGCTCAATAACATGAATATGCTAGTAAACTCATAGCTCATGCTCGAAGAGATCAAAATATTGATATCATGTGTAGAAGCAACCAACCGAACAATCTACAAAACTCATAAGTCATTAAAGCATCGAATCCATTCATAAACCAACAAGGGATGGCATCCTCCTTCAATTAGCTCAATATGTGCCAAGGTGGATGCAAATCCCAAGTATAAAACATCAAATACCATATGGTGTACCTTAACAGTTTAACGTCACTTAACACAAACAATGCCTACTCTACAAGTTAAATGATCCCATCAAGGTAAAAGGGGTCTCAAATGCATTAAAGAATGGTGGTATCATCCAAATAATTCAATCTCACTTTAACATAAGGTCACCCTCCAAATCATTATACACAACATATCCTCCAAGACTAGCTGAAGCTAACCCCAAGATGCTATTGAATCATATGTAAGATGTACTAGCCCAACAAGGCACAAGTTATTAACAACTACTGCTCATCCCTGCCAAAATATCACAAACCATAAAAGTTTCATATGTTGAATGGTGAAGCTTACGGTCAAACTTACCCAAATAAAAAATCCAAGCTGAAGAATTATAGAAGATATCCATCTTCAACAAAGATTCCTTTCTGAATTAATAGTCTTTAAATTAATGCAGGATTGTGAATCGCCACAATTGATGGAAGTAGTATGCTCGAGAAATCATAATGATACACCCATGGCATGCCGCACATACAAGTTCAAGTTCATCAATTCATCAAATGTAGCCATACAACTTATCAATGATAAGGAATGTGAGGCCTTATTGTAAAGGAAACACATTTTGATTTCTTTGATTTCCTCAAATATGAACATAAGTTTCTCCATGTCTTAGCATCAACCCATCTTCATTCAATAACATGCATAGATCCAAAGGATGCAATATAGTTGTACTCAAAGCTCTATATTGAGTAGAATGCCTCCTCACATTAGAATATGGAAGCCTATATGGCTTAGTTGTCGATGATACCTCCATTTTATAGAAGCAAGAGCCAAAATGCATAAATGTCCAGGTGTGCATAAACAAGCTCTCACATGGAAATAAGAAATATGAAGTGAGTATACATAAGAAAGCTCTATCCTTCATGAAAAAAAGTTGAAATGCATCAATATCAAGGGTTTCAGTAGAAATGCCCCCAAACCTCAAGAGCGGATTGCTATACCATCATCCCCCCTCAAGCTGCATTGACTGGCTCAAGTACTCCAAGCTTGAAGAATCAATGAGGAATTATAAAATGATTAACTAATGCATCACCTTATCATGTTCATCAAATTGCATTATTACATTCATTGAATTCCAAATCTATCTAGATCAATGAGAAATCAAGCGTTATCATATGACATTTAAGCCACAAGAAGCTATTCCATAAGAGATTCACCCATATCACAAGAAGTATATCTATAATTGGCAGCCCATGCTATAGAAGTGTCCATAATCATGAATCCAGAGCATCAATCTTGTCACATCAAGATTCCACTATTTTTGGCTTTAAAGAAACAAATCCAAAGAAATATTATGCCTCATGCATTATATAACTTTATTTGGTGTATTTATATAATTTTTTTGTTTGTCGAGTCCCCACACCAAATCAAAATTCAGGGCTGCCAAGTTGGTGATAGGAGACTAGTTGGGGCCAACTTAAGAAATCTACCCTTGTTTTGTAGATAGTTGAGTGGTAAAAAGGTCAGGATACTAGCTGAGCACTAAGATTCTTGTAATATTCCTTGAACTGTTAAGCTTTCTATTGCAGCAAATATTAACTGTCATTTACTTGTATAAATCAATGCATTGTAGATGGTTATGGATTTGGTCTTTGATTATAAATTAATGTTGTATATAGACTATTCTTCTGGTTATTATAATTGCAGGATTTGTTTTTCTCAAACTCTATTTAATGTGTTGGATGGATATGCCTGAAAGGAAATGTGTGTCAATCTTAAAGAAATAATGCAAAATAAGAAATAGGATCAAACAATGTCAATAGATAAACAATATCCACAACATAGGAAATAGCTTGAGAAAACTCTTTTGAGAAAAACCCAGCAAGAAAAAGAACAGACTAATTATATATTATTTTTAAAAAAAATTACAACACAATCACATGAATATTTTCATGGAGATCTTCGATGTTTGGAGTTAAATTGACAACATAACTCTGCAATAAAAAGAATACGAACTCCATACCAAGGATCTAATTTATATGCAAAGGTGATCCAGTAAACTACATATTGTTTCTCAAAACCATGGGCACAAAACCATGAGCCAAGGTTTGGTTTGACTCCCATGCACCCTTCTCCAAAAGTAGCTCCTCTCATGATAGAATTTAACTCCCAAGTCAAAGATGCTACACCTAGTTTCCCATGTAACTCCTTTACCAATACTCTCACATACGTCATAAATTATCTCATGCACCTTACAATGTAATAGATGCACTTACACACCAGTCAATGACATTAGATGCTCTCTTACATATCATATCATACAATCCAATTTGCAGGATGCATAAAACAAGGAATCTCGAAGATTTTGGCACCTCATTCCATGAGGGGCCACTTTTTTTTGATAGGATTTTATATTATCCACGAGTTCATTTTGCCACTTGATACTAGAGCATACTTTTGGTAGTTTTTGATAGCTAATGGTGCACTGCAAGGGATATAAGTCTACTATTAAAATTATCTAGACTCGTGGGATAGGTCCAAGGATTGAATAAGGATCCCGACATAACTGATTAAGGAAGACTACTTAATCAGTTCAATAGAAATGTAGTTTACTTAGTGTTGTCTAATTTAACTATTTTATTTATGCAAGACAAATTAAAAATTTAAATTCCATATATTGACTGATCTTTATTCCTTTTTTCATTTTGTCATGTGTTGACTTGAGAAATTTGTGATCTTTGTAACTTTTCATGCTCCTAAAGTTTATTTTGATATATAAAATCAGCTTTTTATACACTGAAAGGTTGATAAAAGTAGGCCCAAAGGCACAAAGCAGTCATGTAATTTTCTTCGATTGAAGGGAGAATCAGAGTAAATTGGATGTTGATCTCACGATTTTGGTTCATGTCTGTATTTTCAGGACATTTGACATCAAGGAGTGATGCCTATAGCTTTGGTGTTGTTCTCCTTGAAATGCTTACTGGTCGAAGATCTATGGATAAAAATAGGGCAAGTGGGGAGCAGAATCTGGTGGAATGGGCTCGGCCTTATGTTATGGAGAAAAGAAAGCTGTACCGTCTTGTAGATCCTCGTTTGAGTGGTCACTATTCCATCAAAGGTGCCCAAAAGACTGCACAATTAGCTCACTATTGCATAAGTCGAGACCCTAAAGCCAGGCCTTCAATGGATGATGTTGTTGAAGCTCTCACACCATTGTTAAATTTGAAGGATATTGCAAGCTCATCCTTCAATTATCAAGCATTACAGTCACAATGCCCTAGTCGTCAGTTATCACACATTTCTAATGGAAATAAAATGTCTTCAAGGAATGGGTGTGTAAAAGCCACTGCCAACGGCTCTCATTTGTCTCCACATCACCAATCTTTGAAACAAAATGGTAAATCATAAACAAGTAACAACTAGACTTTGGTTTTCCAACATTTCTTCTTGAATTTGTACCATTAACTGAAACTGCTTAGCCTCATTCTTCGACAACTTTCTAAAGAAAAGGAGTGTGGTCTTGTGAGGCTTGAGTGTCTCTCTTCATGGCTCTCTAATTTTTAATAACCCATTTGTGGAGATATTTATTAATCAAGTTCAGCTACTCCAAGAGGTCAACGGCCATGTTACATGACTGTCAAAACCATTTACCCATATATTATCAGGGAAAAGTTTGGTGCAGGCTGTATCTATTTTTGTTTCTATTGAGATTTGACAACCAGGGATGTTACATCTTTGACTCGACTTTGAGTAAGATTATCTGGGGGACTGAAGCATTTTGGGTGGAATATGTTGGAGGCAAGTTTGTTTAGGGACAGTGTTGAAGTGATTTGGAGATATGTCAGATAGCAAAGTGTTTTCTATCTAAAGATATATATTTCTTGTTTTATGTGTGATTGTGCTATGGTTGATCTAAGACAGAAAACTGAAAAAACTGTTTTGAGAGAGGAATCACGTGTCAGTTTCATTTATCTCACAATATACAACGTTGCAAGATTGAGTCTCTTGTGAAATTTTTGGCAGTGCAGTTCCTAAGTGTTGTGACCTTTTTCACACATCACCCCATTCAGATGGGGACCCCCTAATTTTTGCTCCATTCTGGTCTTTTGGCTTTGGTTAGTGCGTCTCTCTCTCTATCTCTGGTCCTTCAGGGGATGTCCCGTCATTTGACCTGGGTTGAAGTATTGTTCAAGTCTGTGAAATTAGGGTTTTCATCCGTCAGGCTTATTAAAGGTCAAACTGAGTTATAAAATTGAAATTCGAGCTTAGTATAGCAGTCAGAAGACTTCCAGCAGGGTCCCACTAAATTTTCACTGTATTCCGACAACTTACTATTTTTAATAAGTATTCAATTTGGGACTATTTTATCGAGATTTTGGAATTCTATCAGTTCCACCACAATCAGGCAGCCTCAGAATGCCTACGCGCGAAATTTGAATGGGTTTCGACAACTGGCTATTTTTAGCAGTTCAGCCTTCGAAGGCTATTTTCAGGATTTAAACGAGCAATTCTCCGGTGAGTGACGGGGGAATTGATCTGGGTTTTCGAAGACCTTCGCAATGATGTAGCATGCAAGGCGAGGTGGTGACTTTCAGAGTTCAGCCTCCGGAATCAGCAAAATGCAGAAATGACAGAACGAAGCACGCCACCGGAATCAGCATCCTTCAGGCTACCTACTGGTAAAATTTGAACACGATCTGAATACTTACTATTTTTAGCAATTCACCTCATGGCTAAAAATAGCACGTCCTCGTCAGGGAAAATGTGTGAACGAGTCTCTTACAGCATCAAGTACAAGTGGAACAAATTTCAAAGCAAACAGAGATACAAAATTGGTCAATTCTAAGGTTTGCTAAAAATAGCATGTATTGTGCCAAATCAAGTATAAACGAGGTGATACAGGTCAACGAGGGCACAGCCACACCACTTCCAGCTCAGAACAGGATGAAATGCAAAGAAACCCTGACTCCTCCAAATTTACTAAAAATAGAAGGCTAGGGCATAAAGGGCGTTGGAAATTTTACAAACATAGCTGACAGGCAAACACTCTCATATGCGCCCAAGAGGAAGGAAAGATTCAAAAAATTCTCTAAGTGTGAGAATTTCCCTGAGCAAGGCCATATGCGCCTAGGGAAGATGAAAGGTCACCAAAGAAGACATGAAAAAAATTCCTAAGGCATAGAATTCCTCCTCACAAGGTCAAATGCGCCTAGAATGGAAGTTCCATGGCCTAAATGTGCCCAAGGAAGCTGAACAGTCACTCTAGGCGTGGGTTTTCCATCTTGCATAGGAGAATGCGCTCAAAGAAGGAGGTTGCACATGAGGAATGCGCTAGAAGGAGGTGAAGGGTCATGTCTTAGGCGTGGGGTGGTGAAGGAAATGCGCTCAAGGATAACAAGGAAGTCTACTAGCCCATATGCGCCAAGAGGAGGTGAAGAGTCACCCTAGGCGTGAGAGTTCTTCATGGCATTTGCGCCCCAAGTAAAAAGTAGGGATGAAAGGTAAAACGGTGAAGGTGGAAGCTACACTTGAGGAATGCGCTAGAGGAAGGTGAAGGGTCACCATGTGAAATGCGCCAAGGGAAAAGTAATGTTAAGAAGGGTGTAATTGTTTTAAAGACCATGGGTTATATGTATTTATTTCTTCCTCTTCACATCATGAAATGCGCCTAGTAAGTGGAGACTTGAAGAATGAAAATGGCTAAGTGAGAAAGGAAATGTCTAGGCATGGAATTGCCTAAGAGAGGAAATAGAAGTTGACATGCCCAAATACGCCCTTCAAGGGTAAAATAATTAAATTTAAAATTCCTAAGGCATTTTCTTAAGGGAAAATGAAAAATAATGAATACGCCTAGAGGATGATGCCAGTTGCCAGAGTTAAAAAAAAAAAAATCTTCAGAGGAAAATTCTTCAGGGAAAATCAAGATAATTTGCCAAGGCCGAGAAGATTGAAATTGCAGGAGTGGACGACATCCGGAGGACAAGATTGAAAACATTAGCTTTTTTTATTATTTTTTAAAAAATAATAAAAATTAAACGTACCCCTTCGTCCGGATACACATGAAGACAATGGATTCCGAGAAGATTTTTCTTCTGGGTATTGGACGTTTGCAATTCAGAAGTGATTCAGAGTTACTCCACACCTCACTCACATCATTTCGATGGGTATTTTTCCCAGTACCTATTTTAATAAAATTCCTAAGGCGAAGTTGAGAAATTTCTCTAAGGCAAACGAATAAAATGTATGAGAAATTTCACTAAGGAGTTTGAACTTGATAATTTTGCCAGAATGCCTTAGCCAAACTTTTCGAAATTGCTCGAAGGAGTAAATGATTTAATATTTTGAGAAATCAAATGCAATGAGGCAGGCCTGTGCAGAGGTGATGAATTCATAATTCTAGAAGTTTGAGATTCCGGTGCTTCAGACGACAAGTGTTGCGACTGGAAAAGAGAGGGAAAATGAATTCAAAATATTTGCTAAGTTTAGCCTCTGCAAGAATTCGCCCAAGCTATAAGTTTTGAAGTCCTCTTCATTTTTCTCTCGCGAGTTGCTGAAGAGCTGAAAGTGAGAAGTTCAAATTTGTGAGAAGAGCTGAAAGTTGCTGAGGATTTTGAATTTTTAGAGAGCTGGAGGTTGAGGATTTCGAATCCCTGAAGAACTGGGGTTACTGAAGTACGAATTCCTGAAGTCACAAACTTGCTGGAGAAGTGCGACCTACCTTGTCAGAATTTCAAGTTGCTAAGAAGTGAGTTCCTAAATTGCTGCAATTGTGACGAAGTTCGAATTCGTCAAAGTGAAGTTGCTGAATGCTGAAGTGCGACTTGAGAAGAAAGTTTTAAGTTGCTGAAAGTTGTGAGGTTAGAAGGAAAAGTGCGGACTTCAAAGAGGAGGTTTCAAATTTGTTAAAGTTAAATTGTTGCAGGCAAACATTTCCAAGCATCTGACATTGTGTTGCTGCAAGTAGAGAAACTCCTAAAAAAAAAACTTGAAGTAAACAGGTGCAGTTGAGGTTCGCAGCTGAAAGTGGAAAAGTGTTGCAGCCTTCTTATTTAAAAATATGCTGGCACCCTCAAAAGTGATATTTTATTATTATAAAATCTTGTTTGCTAACTATCTTACCCTTTTTGCAGAATGGCCGAGTCAAGAAGAAGAGCTGCAGGCAAGAACGTCCACACAGAGTCCAGACAGGCAGTAATCAAAAAATTAAGCAAGTCTTTCCTGCCAGAATCAAAATTCACATCAAAGTTGGGCAGGCTGACAGACACAAACCCGGGCTCGTTTAACCTGGAGGCATTCAAAAGAAGGATAATGGGAACTGGAGGCCATCGCCCATCAATGACTTCACATAGCATTGTCAGAAGTGGATTATATGTAGCTGCAAATTTTCCACCAGCCATCCAGTGCCCGGAGCTCATTATGGAATGCTCTCACCACTACGATTCGAAGAAGAGGACGATCATTGCGCCAGATGGCAAGGTGCTGGCTAACCTGACACCACAAGCAATCGGAGAGGCATTCAGGATCCTCGCCCACGAGAAAATGATTTACAAAATGAAGGACAGGGCTGACAGAATGTATTCATCTACAACGGACCGGTGTGCTGATGTGATAAACACTAGGTGGATAATCAAGCCCAAACCAACTCGTACGAAGTTGCCCAAACAGATAATTTTTGAAGACTTGAAGCAAGAGTTTGGCGACCTGATTATGATGTTGAGTAGAGTTGGAGGGTGTCCCCAAGCATTCGTTTTCAAACCTTGGATGTTTTACTTTATCAACTTGGTGCTGGAGGGCAAGGATTTCATGGATTGGGCACTGTTAATCAGTGATGGTCTACATGAGTAGCTCCGCAATGTGAGGAGGACTAAAACATTTTATATGGGCTCTTACCTCGTCTATATGTTGGCTCACATGACAAGATACAGGGGGATCTCTTACAAAGAACCAATTGGTTGTGGTTCTCAGCAATTCAAAATATACGAGGCTTGTCCACAATTGCATTTGACAAGCATCACTAATTACAAAAGAGTCAATGATGCCTTTACTATGCACATCACAAGGACCTTGCAGCAAAGGACCCATCACAGAATATCGAGGGAGGCGCAAGAAATGATTGAGAAATTTGGATGTTGGTTTATCCAATTCCCAAAATTCACTTACATAAGGCTGCAGGGATTCTCTTCCTACCCATACAGGTTGCCCCGATATCCCACGAACAGGGTAGTGATGCTGGAAGTTTCTAAGCAACTGATTGCCTATGATAAGATTCAAAAGAAGAAGAAGAAGGGCGGACTTGGGTTCCCGATTGCTATGGGAAATTCAGACGAAGTATGCCCATCACTGCAGGCAGCAAGGGAGGCAGAGGCGGAACTCCAATTCTTTCAGCTCTCTTACCATTCCAGCAGACACTACTACGATCCTCATAGAAATATCAGGTGGATATTGACAGAGGAGTTTAGGCACAAGGCACAAATAGAAGATTTTTGGGCAAGTGCAGCGGATGAGGTCGAAGTCAGAAAGAGGATGTTTCCCCGGATACCATTGGCAATGATCAGAGAGTGCAAGATTATTCCTGCACCAGATTAGATTAAGGAGGACATAAACGTTGTACAGGTTGATTACGCTACAGTAAGAAACACGCCCTTGCCACTCCCAGATTGGTCAGAGCCAGAGATCACCAACTTGGATACACTTTGTATCCCAGTCCTGACATTTACACGGAGTTGGATAGAGAGACATGTCAGCCGACTGAAGGGAGGGTCAATTTCCCTCACATATAATTTGATGGGAGACAGCAGGTTACCATCGACTGATCCGAGGAGACGGAGTAATCCAACTCCAGAGCCTAGGGGAAAAGAGCCAGCTCGATCGGAGCCTGTGATAGTTGAGGAATCCTTGCACATGCCGGTTCGAACACATTCTCCGAGCATACAGGAAGTGTCCCTATTTGCTGATCAGAGGGAGAGGTTGTAGGCAGACAGGCAGAACAGGCAGTACAAATAGAGAGCCAGCCACTTCGTAGGGAGTCCGTGGGCCAGAGCATCAACGTGCCCCGAGAGGATAATCAAGAGGAGAACCGGCAGGAGACCGATGAAGGCACTGCCACAGATACTCAATTTCAGCATGAGATTGAGGTAGCTCTCGAGGATGATGCTGCTTCCGATCGAGATGCCCAGAGCTCAGGAGACACTGAGCCCATAGATGATGATGAGCCTCGTCGGAACGAGGGCCATGAAGTAGAGGCCGAGGTAGAGCAGCCTTTCATCATAGCAGACACACGACAGGAGGTGCTAGACTGGCTGAGGGATAGGATGAGGCGTGATCCTGTGGATGAGACTGATCCTGCAGTCGAGATGGAGGAATTGCTGCAAAGGAT
The DNA here is from genome assembly GCA_007115665.2 of Sequoiadendron giganteum. Taxonomy (NCBI): domain Eukaryota; kingdom Viridiplantae; phylum Streptophyta; class Pinopsida; order Cupressales; family Cupressaceae; genus Sequoiadendron; species Sequoiadendron giganteum. Next base: position 514,707,121 of record CM021103.1, read on the forward strand.
CAATGCACCTCCCACGAAGAAGAAGGCTAGGAAGTTTTCCAGAATATCCACAAATGAGGATGGATCCCGAACCTTGCATATGGCAATTCCACGGGAGGAATGTGATAGAGACGAGGCCGTTCCTGAGAACTATATTGTGACAACCATGGAACTAGGCCGCCCTACTGGGGCACAGGTGGTAGAGGAGTGCGATAATTCCTATCGGGCACTCAAGGACAGATTGTCCCATGTTGAGAGCAAGTACAAAAGGTTGAAGGTAGAGCACCGGACACTGATTGGCTACGTGTAGCACTTGTCCCATCCTTGTGGGCAAGAAAATCCTGCAATCGAGCTCCTAGCTGAGTTTTCCAGGGAGTCAATCAGTGGATTAGAAGATTTAAGGAGAATGGCACAGCAGGAAGACACGTGGGTTGCCAGTGTGCGTACAGAGACAAGAAATTTTATGGAAGATCTTGCACATGCCTATGGGCAAGCTTCCGATATTATGGCTAGAGTAGAGGCAGTTAACCATGCTTGGGGTGAGGCTCGCATCTATCAAACGAGAGTTGTTCTCCGTCTAGGGGCTTTGATGAGCATACCTCAACACACTTTGGTTGAGGGAGGTGTTATCCAGCAGGGAGATAGATACGACTTCGCCAGATGGTATTCTTCAGTAGTCACAGGCCGGGGATTCTATGATGCATCACAAGTAGATTATGTCAGGGTCAGAAAGGCCATGACGAACATCTTGGATGGAGTTCTCAACACATTGGAGGCTATCTTTGCCAAGAGGTTGACCTCTGAAGAGATAACTGTAGATGGACTAAAGGACAGATTGACGCCATTCTTCTCTGAGGTAAAAACCTTCACTCAAGATGATTTAGAGAACACTGCCATGTTCTCTAGTATCATACAGAACACCCAGGATGCCCTTGTTGCTTGGAAGAAATCATGTGCCCGGCATGGGCAAACAGTTGCAGTTTTAGAGTTTCAGTTGGATCACATTCCTCCTATCTCTGATCAGGAAGTTGAGGAAGTATTAGCCAGGTTCACTAGATTTGCAGCCAGCGAGAAGGAGAAAGGAAACGCTCTTCTGGATGACGATCTGCTGCAGGAGGACGATGTGCATTGATTGCAAGTAGTGGGCCTGCAGAGGAGTGGAGAATATTCTGCACATTCATTGCCCCACTCCTCTCAGTGGCAGTTTTTAGGGCATAAACCCTAATTAGGGCATGGGTGGCTCAATATGAGCCCTTTATTGTAATCAGATCTAAACCGTCCACTGGACTAGGTTTATTATAAAAGGGGTATCCCCCCTCATTTGTAAAAAAATTAGATAGAATTAGAATCAGAGATAGATCGGAACTAGACTGAGATAGAGATTGATAAAGTAGAGCTAGGAGTTAGCTTAGTTGGAAAGGAAAGAAAGACTTTCCCTTTGAAAGTTTTTGCAAAAGATTGTTGTGTAAGACTCTCATGATATAAAGATTTCATTGATTGGTGACTTCATTTTGTGTTGTGGGTAGTTGACGAGGTCTTTTCGTCTTTCCAATTCGAATAGAGTAAAGTAGAATAGATTTTGTTTCCATGCAAGTAGCATTAATTGTGGAATGCAACATTGGTTTGAGCATATCTCCCTATATCCATACCACTAGCAGGCTTGCTGACGGTAAGTCTGCCCTGCGTGGTCAACTGGAATTTCAGCACTTAACTTCGGTTGCGATTTGTGTGTCCACTTGCTTCGTGGTGAAGGGGTGTGCATGTTGAATCTCGATCTGAATATCTACCTATCCTTTGAAGATTGCATCAGCTTTGTCAGAGTTGTCCGAGGGGGAGACGATACAAAGTTTGGTTTGGAGATTGTTAAAGCTAGTTTTGCCTTCCATCCTTAGAAATAGATTGTAGGATTCCTATCCCTTTCCCTTTAATTCAGTATTTCCCGATCGATTCGAACATCAGAGCAATATCGTCAAAATCATTCATTGTTTCACTATGATTGAACAACTACGTAAGTCCCCTTGAAATAACCAGCATATACACATCAACCAACTGAGTCTATTCGCAATAAAAGGAACCTTGGAGTTGAACGCATGAACTTTCATGCAATCTTAGCATGCGGAATACTTTGATCAAGAGAGAATAGAGTGACCATTGGACATTTTATTCTGTGCTAGCGTTGTCATAAAAAGCACGTCAACACTAAGGTTTTCACAAATATGGCAACACCTTTCTATTTAGATCTGCTGTAGTCAATCGACAACTACAATTAAGGGATATGATAGTAACTATTGATATGTTGTGCGATATATTGCATTGCTTCAAGTTATCCTTTGATGGCACTTATAGTGGAATTCCCAATGAAAATGTGTATTATAATAACAAAACATTGTATCATTTGATGGCCTTTGGTTGTATATTGGTACTAATCTGTCAAAAAATAGTGTCATAATCTGTTGTAAATGCAGATCAATTTATCCATGTTTAGATTGATGAATCCAAGTTCAGTAAAATATAATCTAGGCATATGTTATTGATTTGTGAATTCATTTAATTACTCTTGTGTTGTGAAAACTAGGTTATCAATTTGACATTATTTCATTAAATATCAAAGGAACTGATGAATGTGCTTTCAGCCTTTAAGTATTGTGTAAAATCTGAAGGGAATAGGTTGGACAAATTATAAGATCACCTATGCATTGTGTTTTGGAGGATGATTATTGGGATTTTATAAACAGAAAAAATTTCAGGGTTTATATATATATATATATATATATATATATATATATATATGGGAAAGCAATAGAATTGTTTCATTTAATAAAAATGGTATTCTATGTATTATTGGCTAATATTCGAGGGAATCCAAAGGGCTTTGTTAATAGTGTTTCTGAGTTTTGCTAAATCTGTCAACTTTGTGGAAATTTTCATTCCTTTGCCTTGGATGCTACGATCTAAGGAATATTTCTCAATTTTAACACATGAACATGACTTATAGGGATTTGAAACTTGGGTTTTGTTATGAAAAGTAGAGTGTTAATTCAACGTGTAAGAATAGTTTTGGCGACTTCATAAATTTCCTTGCCTAACCATATAATATTTAAGTCTATCCATTGATAACAACAAAGATAATTGTTATTTAGATAATAATATAGGGGTTCTATTCAGGGCTGATATGCTATTAAACATAGAGGAACTAACATCTAAGCATTGCATTAGTTACAAGACAAGAGAGTTAAGCATCTATATTGCCCTTAGATAGGTTCATACTAACACAACACTTCTAAATCTTATATGAAGTTAAAACAGATAGGAGACATACAACATACAAAAATAAACCAAAAGCCAAAGATATAAATGGAGTTCAGACATTCCCTAGCGCACCATGTCTCACACTTCTCAAGGTGGACTTCCAACTTTCAAATACCTTGTGTACTCAACTCCTTGTCACGTTCAACCATCATAATTCTCCAAATCTTTAAATTTGATGCCTTTGATCATCTATGCAAATTGTAAAGCATTAATGATTTTATCATCTTCTAAAATAGGTATGGTATAGTCACTAACCACTTATAACACTCCCTTATGATGTGAAACCACCACATTTTTCATCCCACGTTGGTGTCTTTGTAGAAAGCATCGAGGTTATGAATGTGTTCAACACCAAAACCCTATAATGCTTTAGTTGCATATCAATACCCTTAAAGCTAGTGAATAATTTCTCATGTCACACTACTATAGTAGAGGGCTATTTCAAGACTAGTTCCTCAAAATTTAGAGTTAGGTTGAAGAAGCAAAGCTACCAAGTTCTCATTGACCTTTGCATCCACGACACCTTTCAATGACAAAAGTCTTCCTTAATGGTTTC
>CM021103.1:514711064-514731345 GCA_007115665.2 Sequoiadendron giganteum
TATGCTTTCCATGGTTTTGGGTTTGACTTCAAAGTCTGGGTTTACTCGATGCATGTGGCTTATAGGCTATTGCATATATCTTCAGGGGACTACTCTTGCCCAATGTGAAACTTTATCCTGACCCCAACTTGGCAGAATGTAAGACCAAGTTAAGTCAGGTTGGGTGTTGGGTTTGGTCATAGGGATACCACTGAGTCAATAAAATATAAAAGAAAAGTCATGGGTATGCTTTCCATGGTTTTGGGTTTGACTTTAAATTCTAGGTTTACTCAATGCACGTTGCTTATAGGTTATTGCGTATACCCTCAGGGGATTACTCTTGTCCCAGGGTGACACTTTTTCTTGACTCCAACTTGGTAAAATGTAAAACCAAATTAAGTTGGGTTGGGTGGTTGGCTGGGTCGTAGGGATACCCTTGAGTCGATAATGAAAAAAAATAAAAGTCATGGGTATGCTTTCTATGGTTTTGAGTTTGTCTTCAAGGTTTAGGTTTACTCAACGATGTGGCTTATAGGCTATTGTATATATCCTTAGGTGACTAATTTTTCCCCAACGTGACACTTTTTCCTGACCCCAACTTGGCAGAATGTAAAACCAAGGTAAAGTGGGTTGGGGGTTGGGCTGGGTCATAGGGATACCCCTAAGGCAATAAAAAGAAGAAGTCGTGGGTATGATTTTCATGATTTTGGGTTTGACTTCAAAGTCTAGGTTTACTCGATTCATATGGTTTATAGGCTATTGCATATATCCCTAGGGGACTACTTTTTCCCTAGCATGACATTTTTTCCTGGCCCCAACTTGGCAAAACGTAAGACCAAGGTAAAGCGGGTTGGGGTTTGGGCTAGGTCGTAGAGATACACCTAAGTGAATAAAACAAATGAAAAGTCGTGGGTATGTTTTCCATGCTTTTGGGTTTGACTTCAAAGTCTAGGTTTACTCGATGCACATGGTTAATATGTTATTTCATATATCCTCAGAGGAATACTCTTTCCCCAACATGACACTAATTCCCAACCCCAACTTGGTAGAATGTAAGACAAGGTAAGGAAGGTTGGGTGTTGGGATGGGTCATAGGGATACCCTTGGGTCAATAAAAAAATAGAAAATTCGTAGGTATGTTTTCCATAGTTTTGGGTTTGATTTCAAGGTCTAGGTTTTACTCGATGCACATGGCTTATAGGCTATTGCATATATCCTCACGGGACTAATATTGCTCCTGCATGACACTTTTTTCTAACCCGAACTTAGCAGAATGAATAAGTGAAACAATTCATATACCAACACCTACTTTAGAATAGGGGAAACTAGAGGCAATTTTGGACAATAGGGTGAGTAGGAGTACAAAGCACAAGCAATACTTTAGTACTTAGTCAAATAGTTTTGGAGTCCTACTGAGGACTCATCTTGGTTGTCAGAAGGTAAAGTTGAATGTCTTGGTTACCCTCTTTAGAAGTGAGAGGGTCACTTTTCTTCTACCCTGGGTGTCTGATGCAGGAGAATCCAAGGTGTAAAGGCAATCATGTGTCACCAAAAATATTTTAATTTTCTTTGTTTGATTTCAATAAGGGCTTAGGTGATAGGAAAATAATATTTTCATTTGCAACAATATAATTTTCCTTTTGTGTGAAAATAAAAATGTAATTTTTTATGAGAAAAGACTTTGGTAATTTGATAAAAGCATCTTGTGAAGGAATACCCTCTTTAGGCTTCCACTTTTGGATGAGGTCAAATGGTCAAGTCTTCTAGAGGTTTTGTCAAGATTTGCATGTACATGTGTCATAATTTGTCATAAAGTGGGCTGCAAAGAGTCTTGCATGTTGCTTGCATGTCTTTGCATGTAAAGTGTAACCGACAAGCTGTAAGGAATATGTAAGAGGTTGTAAGATGTCACAACCGACCAAATTTGATTGGAAAAGAGTTTAGGCACCCAAGAGAAGGTTGGCATGCATTGGACCTCATTTTTTATTCCATCTTTTGAAACTCTCAAAGTTGGGCATGGATTTCTCAAGGTGGTTTCAGGAGGTTGTTTTATAAAATAATGGATGGTTTTCTCTAAGTAATTTCTCTACTTATTGATGCATTTTCATTTGGAGAAGGGGGGCTTGAAGAAGTGAAGTTTGCATACCCATATGCTGCCAAAATTATGCCAGATTGTTGAAGACACATTTGTTACAAGTGTTGCATGTAGGATTGAAGAGGAGCCCATGAGCTTCATTTTGATGTAAACCATTTGCATATTAAATGAAATAAAGTTGCAGATTTATCTTTCATTTTCAGTTCTTTATATGTATTTGTAGCCTTCCTGCATAACATATTTTATGTGTTTGTAATCAGATTTGAAAGGGAGAGTCTCCATTCTCTTCATCTAATGAGCTGACTGGAGATGATTTATTAGTGAAACTAGAATACAATAGCCTAGTTTGAAAGAAGCTTGACATTTAGAATTAATTCCCCAACTATAGTAGTGATATGGATGCAAAATATGGGAGGCAAGCATTGAGTAGAATGCATGAAAAATTCATGTGGACAAACATGCTTAGACTAATTTCTAAGAAAGTGATCAAGGCTATGACTAGATTATGTGATGTCGAACCTGTACTAGTACTAAAATCTGTTAAGAATGAAGTGGTTACGGATTAAATTGGTACCGCCTTTGACAGAAGAGCATTGAAAACAAAACATATCACAAATCCTACTGTAAAGTATGCTTCACGTACATGATAGGTCATAAGATTTATTTCACAAATAGGGATAACTCAGTGTCTACAACTATTATCTATGTTGCACATGATATGTTGGTGAATGGGAAGGATCATGACTTATGTGAGTTGCTTTGACAACAACTTCTACAAAACCTAAAGAAAACCAAAGAAAATAAGTACACATTTAAATTTGGAACTTTGATTGTGTGTTTGTTATTTTACTTTTTGAGGGAACTTTCTAGAAGGAAAGAAATTGTATGGGATAGGAGCATACCAGTGGGTCACCAAATCTTTAAATATATGCACAAATTAGGTGATTATAAGGATTGGGATAATGCCTTGATTGTATTCTTTGCAGTATTCCAAAAGAACATGCATGAACAAGAAGGAATTCCCTAGAATCTAGTGGAGAACTATGGAAAGGAAATAACTTTCCTTGTATCTGTGATGAATGCATAATAGAGGTTGTTGAACCTAGGACACTATGGATTGAGCCTCTTGGGTATGAGGTTTCTAAGAATGAAGCTGAGGGATATATTGAATTGTTTCTAGAGAGTCCTAAGGACCTCTCTTTGTCGAGATATGACACATATTAGGAAAAATCATCTTAAGTGCACTTGGAAACATCAACACCTACAAGAAATAAAAGGGTAACAAAGAAAGTGAATAAATACTTTATGCAACATGGACTTACAGAAGAAGAAGAAGTTCAAAGGTTAAGCGAAATTGTTGGAGATAAAGGTAAAGCATTTGGTGAGCCTTCTAGACCATGAAGATCAGGAAGAACAACTTCCACCCCTGTCTTTGCATTTCCCAAACCCTTTAGTATAGTTTTTGTCAAAGGTAAGAAGGTGGAGCCTAGTGCTTCAATATCAGAAGAAGTGACTGCACCCTCTAAACCCAACACCTAGACTACCAAAAGGAAGAATGTACCTCTGGTAGCACCCCTTACTACCTCTAGAAGGAGGAAGAAGCAAAAGGTATTTAGAGAGAAAAACTTGAGTGTTTTTGTGGAAGAAGAGATTGAGCTTGGAATTGAGCATGAAGAATAGATCTCCAGGAAAAGGAATAGTGCCACTACAAGCGATGAAGGTGCTTCGTAGGAAGCAAACACCTGAGCAAAGAAGCCTAAAGTTGACATCATGGACACTTTTGAGGAAGAGGAGATAAAAAAAGACAAAAAGAGGTTTTCACAGTGCACATCCATAAGAAGCCTGAAAAGAAGGATAAGAAATCAAAGGAAGGCTCCCTAGAGCAAAAGAAGATAAAAAATCCTCTTTTAAGAGCTCAGAATCCAATAAAATTCGACGTTTTAGTCAGTAATATGTTAGAGCATGATGACTTGTTAGAAGGTACTGCACAATTATATGATGAAGTGGATGAGGAGGACGAGAAAAAAACAATTGAATTCATCATTCAATACATTATTATTCTAGATGTGGTCACCCTTGGCATAACAAATTTTAATTATCTAGATTTAATTTACAAACAACTTATCCTATAGTTATTTCATGATAATCATAGCCTTGTGGAGCTGGCATCATTGGGAATGACTACTAAAGCGTGTAAACGCCAATTTTATTTCATTTCTCCTTACTATATCGAATGGCAGAGAAATGATAGTTTCAAGAAGGGTAAATTCATTGACAGGTAGTCATTTTTCAGCTAACTTTGTTTTTCTAGGCCTATTACTATGTGTTGTGGGTTGCGATGGGAGGAGATGGAGTGATAATCAAGCCTAATAATTGTGAGGAGTTTTGTAGGGACCCCATCGCTCGGCACATTTGTAAAGAGGGTGGTCTGGTACTACTTTTAGAGAATTTTGTGGGCCACGATGAGAGGTTTTCGACACAATTTTCTGGTTCATGGAAGGATAGGTGGGTCACCATGGGTGGCATCTCATTTGAGGTTAATGAGGAGGTAATTAGCAAGGCAATGATCCTTTCCTATGAGAGAAAGAAATACAAAACATGCACCAAAATGCAAGACTTGGAGAGTCTCAACACCTTCTTCAAGGATGACGAGGAGTTGGTTCGAAAGCAGTTTAGTTTCGATCGTGAGGCACTGCCAAAACCCTAGGACAAGGTGCATCTTGCTATTATGAAATATGTTACTTTAGAAGGTCATTTCAAGGTGTTTTAGTTTTACCATTTTCCATTGTTAAACCACCTTCGGCAAAGATGACCCTCAGCTTTCCATTTTCTCTACTCACTTCTTTGGAAATTCGGTTAAAGACTCCCTCGATGCTTCCGCTCTCAACCCAGATGATCCGCCCCCTTACTGCTGCACTATGGTCTAATCTATAAGCTCTATTAATTTCATCTGGCCCTGTTCCCACCCAAACCTATCTCTGCTATGCATGTTGAGGAACTGGAACCCCTGATGTTTCCCCCGTTAATCCTTCCCTCGATGCTTCAGAGGGTTCTAAGAGTAAAACCCCCATACCTGAAATTGAACCCATTATGAAACCTAAGCCTAAACCCCCATCTAAAAATAAGAAAGGCACGGCTGGGTTGGCCCAGTCTAAAGTGGTGGATGGGTTATGTGAGCTAAAAAATAAAACCATCAAGAAGGATAGCAGACCCACTGCTAAGAAGGGGGAAAACGTGTCTCTGGGCTAGGTGGACTTACCAGCCACTGATAGTGAAGGGAGAAGCACCAAGGAAAAATAATCTAAGAGTGACACCATGGTGGTTGCAAGCTTTGAGGTGGGGATGAAATAAACTAGTTTGAGGAGGTCCTATTGATGGGTGTTTTATGACCACACAAACACAAAATAAAGTTTCCCAACGGTTACTCTATCCTCTCTTGAACAAAGTATTATGCATGCTAAGATTGCTAGAAAGATCATGCATTCAACTCCAAGGTTCCTTCATGCAACACATAGTCTCAGTTGGCTTGATGTGATTTGTTGGTTATTCTAAGGGGACTTACACAATTGTTCAATCAAAGAGAAGAACTTGCAGGACTCGAAGAATTTATCGATGATGCTCGAGTTTCCTAAACTAATCGAGAAAATATTGAAATTAAAAGGATAGGGATTAGAGATGCTACTAGCTACATTAAATGCAAGATGCAGAGATCAATTCTTGCAAGATTAAACCAAGTTCTATTTTGCCTCACTTTAGACAACTTCTATAGAGCCGATGCAATCTTCAAAGGGGTAGCGAGAGATGTTCAAATCATGACTCAACATGCAAATACCATCACAACGACGCATATCAACATATAAACTGTAATTGAAGTTAAGTTCACAATATTCCAATCGACCACGCAAGGTGAACCCACCATCAATGAGCCATAGTGGTATGGATAAATGAAGCTTGCTTAAATAAAACACCATATTCCACAACTACCAACTACTTGCATGAAATGAAATCTACTTTACTTTAAGCTACTCTAAAATTCTAAGTGAATTGGAAAGATGAAGAAGCCTCGCTAGCTACCCACAAAAAAAGATGGAACCGTCAAGCAATGATAAATCTTTATATTATGATAGTGTTCACAACAACTTATTACAAGGTATCCAAATGGAAAAATTTCCTTCCTCCTCAATCTATGCTAACTTCTATGCTCTACTCCTTATGCTATTCTCTCCTCTATTCTAATCTCTAATGTCTAATTTATGATTCTAATGATAAAAATGGAGGGGGGATGCCCCTTTTATAGCTGGCTTAGTCCAATGGACGACTTAGATTCAATTACAATGGAGGGATCAGATTGAGCCACCTAAGCCCTAGTCAAGATTCTGCCCTAAAAACCACCACAAAGAGGAGTGGGGTAATAAATGTACAAAATATTCTCCACTACTCTACAAAAACCACTATGAGTAATTAATGCCCACTATCATCCAGAAGATTCTTGTCTAGAAACAGGTTCCTGATGTTCTTCTCCCTGACTTCAAATTTTATGAATTTGGCCAACACAACTACAACCTCCTTGAGCTGATATGTCAGACATGTCCTCAATCTAAAACTCCAAGACTATGACCTCTTTCTCTTGTTTGATGATGATTTTCCTCCTTACTGCCATTGCATCTTGGGTTGTGTGAGGTATTTTGTAGAACATTTTCTAGGTCATTGACGGAGAAGGACTTCACACTTAAGAAGAATTCCTCTACTTTGTTCTTCAATCCATCTTGCTGTCACTTCTTAACATTGAGGTTTTTGCTCATTCCTCCTCCTTAGCCTTGAGGATAGTTTAATGCTTGAGGATGATCTTTAATGCTTGGGTCTTCATCATTTCCTCCATCCTGATCTTGAAGGATTTTCTTGTCTTGGACTCGACTATTTCTTCCTTGCCACCTGCCTGGCTGAGTTGGGTGCATATTAGGTCCTTGGAGAAATTCCAACACTTAGCCATTTCTTCCAACATCTCCCTTCATGGTTTTGGGTGCAAATAAGACATCATGGAGGAGTTTTAAACATGTAACTTTACCCTCATCCAAATCTATAATGTTGTCCTAATCCATCACCTCAAGTCATCATGCCTTGCCCTCAGTGTTCATCCTGCAAAATAAACAAAAAGAAGAGCATTAGAACACTTAAAGTATAAATCCATTTCAATTACCTAATTTCGATGTTTTGATCTCCAAGGTTTGCTTGATCTCTGGATCTGATAAAATTCATCATTTTTCTCTAGCATAATTTTTCATCGTGGGCACATCTAGAGACTTGTGCGTTCATTTCATAAGGCCTTCTTCAAGGGTGCATCTACCACCTTGTGTTTGGAGTTTTATTTTCCCTTTCCTTAGAAATTTTGTAATGACCTTCATTCCCCCTTCATGGGCACATTTGGAGGGGGTCCTCTTTGATTTTGCAACACCTTAGAGTTCTTTTCCACTTATTTCATTCCACCTCCCTTTGGCTTTCACATTCCTGCCTTAGAAAATATTTGATTTCTCTCACATGTTTCTTGCCTTAGAAACTTTTTAGCATCTTGTTCACCTTGCTTGGGTGCATTTCCTTACCCTTTGCATCATGTTTTAATGCCTTAGAGAATTTTCACTATCTTTTCCCCTTCTTACTTGCCTTGGGCGCACTTGGGAGGGCTCACTTCAAGTTTTTCAAGGCTTAGAAAATATTCTTCAACCTCATACCACCTTGTGCGAATTTTGACCCCTTGGTATTCTATTTCATGCCTTAGAAACCATTTGACTCTCTTTCAAACCCCTAGGCGTATATGAAGGCTTGAGCTTTCATTTTCATACCTTAGAAATTTATTCAATTCATCTACCTCCTTTAGGTGCATATCACCTCTTGTGCCTTTGTTTCACCCCCTAGACAATTTCCACTTGAGCATCCTAGGGCAGATTTGAGGGGTTGTAGTTTCATTTTCATTGCCTTAGCCATTTTTTATCCAACTCCTTCCTTGGGCGCATTTGGGCCCTTATACTTTCATCTTCCATGCCTTAGTAAATTTTGAGTATTTCCCACCCCATGATGGGCACATTTAGGAGGGTCTAATTTCATTTTTTATACTTAGAACCTTTTCATTCCTTCATACTCTCCCTAGGGCGCATTTGGAGCGGCCTGCTTCAAGTTTCATTCCTTAGCAAATTTTCAATCATCAAGTTTCCTCCTTGGGCGCATTTGGAGTGTGTAGCTTCCATTAGAAACTTTCTCAAGTCTCTATCTTCTTGGGGGCACATTCTAGAGGGTGAGCTTCCATTTTATACTTAGAATCCTTTTCAACACTTCCACTTCATGCCAAGGGCGCATTTGGGGGGGTGGACTTCACGTTTTCTTACTTAGAAAATTTCCTTGCACCTCTTCTCAACTTGGGTGCATTTAGGGGGTCAAGCTTTTATATTCTCAACACCTTAGAATAATTTCACATCACTTCTCTACTTGGGTGCATTTCCGTAGTGGTGCCTCCACTTTGCATGACTTAGGAAATTTCTAAGTCTTGTCCTTTCAACCTTGGGCACATTTTGAGGGGGGAACTTTCATTTTGACACTTAGAAATTTCTTCAACATTTCCTTCTCTCTTGAGGGTGCATATGGAGGGGTGGACTTCCATTCTTGACTTAGCAACTGTCAAAATCCTTCATCTTAAGTCAAGGGCACATTTGGAAGGTCTACCTTCCATTTCATGACTTAGAAAATTCTTCCAACTCATCTTACTTGCCAATGGCGAATTTGAAGTGATGCCCTCTCATTTTTCTTCCTTAGAAAATTTCCCTTAATTTCACTTCTTGTCAAGGGTACATTTTTCCCCTTGAGCTTCTATTTTCATGACTTGGAAACTTTTTAGAGCTTCTCATTCCTCCTTCATTCCTCTTGGGCTCATCTAGAGGGTGTCTACTTTTATTTCCAATTTGTATGCCTTAGAATTTTCATCTGAAGTGTTAAGGAGACTTCTGGAGGTGGCTCTCGAATACTTAGCCAAATTTTCAGCCTACTCATCCTCATTTTCTATTTTTAGTAACCTTTTGATTTTCAGACCTTTGCAACTCCTCTTGACTTGAAATTTGCACAATGTGGTCCTCATGACTTGTTTGACCTGTTCACACTTGCCTCTCACGTTGACTTGGTATTTTTAGCCCTGGAATGACATACTAAAAATAGTAAGTGCAAATTTTGCTCAAATTTCACCAATGGATTCTTTGAAAGGTGACGATCTTGGTGGGATACATCAGTTTATCACTTTCTTGAATTTCACCCCTATTTTAGGCATAAAAGTAGGAAACCCTAATTCGACTTGCATGTGCCTCAAATGACCTTCGTTTGACCCCATTTCTATTGCATGCTTCTTTTTTTTGTGAAAATGAAGTGTTGGGGAGCTATTGGAGTGAACTTGCAAAAAATGGTAAGTGCCTGAAAATTGATCATCCAACCGTCGGATGCATTTGCATGTCATATTGCCTGAGAGATCTTGAAAAACCCCAAAAAACCCAAAAAACTTGTCCACATGTGAGCACCTGCTAAAAATAGCAAGTCATCATTTTGACTTGTATGCTATATCACTACAAAGCTCTTGAAAAACCTAGAAATAATATTCTAACATGCATCGAAAAATCTTACATGCAAACCTTGAAAACTACCTCTGAAGCCAGAACTGCTAAAAATAGCAAGTTGTCCAAATCTGCTCAAATTTTGTGTGCAAGTACTTTGAAGTGCTTTAAACGTGGTGAAGCAGTCAAAATTCCAAAATCCCTAAGGAAAGACCTCAAATTAAGTACTTACTAAAAATAGCAAGTTGTCAGAATTTAGTGAAAATTTAGTGGGATCCTGCCCGAAGCCTCCTGATTGCAATGCCATTCTCAGATTTCAATTTGCCAACTCAATTTGACCCTGCACAAGCCTGAAGAATGAAAACCCTAATTTCACATACCTAGCCAAAATTTCAACTTAGGTCGGAAGAAAGGTACATCAGCAGAAAGACATAAGGAATGGAGAGAGACACACAAAACAACCCAAAACCAAAGCCAAAAGACCAGAAAGGAGCAAAAATTAGGGGGTCCCCATCTCGAATGGGGTGATGTGTGAAAAGGTCACAATAGGTCCCACAGACTAGCGAAGAACAAAAAAGCTACCCCAGTGGATGAGATTTCTAGTGATTCCGAGCAGACGGGCGACAGGACTGAAGGCAAAAAAGACACTATTGAGGGGATGGAAGAAGGGTTTGTGGAGGGCTCTAGTAATTTCTCTGACATGAATTGGATTCTTAAGGAGGATTCCACTCACTCCTTTTATTCTAGAGCTAGCGAGGAAGAGGAGATCCAGAGTAGGAAGGGCAAGAATGAGGACCCCGGTGTGCTCCAGGAACGGGATACTAAACTAGAGAGGAAATCAATTGTTTGGCCCAATTCACTGTTAAAATGATTCACAGATCTGTTATCACTCTGTCTGATGTCATTAAGGAGGAACTAGATAAGAATATTATGAGGGAAGGTCCCAACTAGATTAAAGATGATGTATTAAACCTTTTGGTTCATAAATGGGAAAATGTAGACAGTTAGTGTTTAGGTCTGGGTGGTGCTGGAGTTCTAGTGCTAATGTGTTGTGTTTGTGTTCTATTTTCATTATTTTTTATTATAGAATTTTTGATAATGTTTTGAACTAGCTTCCTTTTTGGCCTTGTGGGCTCTCCGTGTAAAGGGTACAACACACTGTAAATGTTTCTTATATAATCAAAAACATTGGGAAAAAGGTGCCTAGTCTGGTATGGAATGCCTTGGTAGAAAGAAGGCGTGAAGCAATTGAAGTGGATGACAAGATGAAATTTGATGTGTTAGAGGAAATTGGATCCTCTTTGTCTAAGAATTACAAGGCCACATTAATTGAAGTATATAAAAAAGAGTTCAAAGTGAAAAAAAGGGTCACTATAATAATGGGTAGAGAAAAAGATCGAGTAGACAAGATGAAACAAGATACAGTGAATATTGTTAGAGATATAGAAGGAAGATTTGGGATGATTACAACTTCATCATATGGAACAACTCAAGTAAAGGAGATTGATAAAGAAAAAGTTACCAATGCAGAGGAAAATATTCCTCTAGATACAAGTTTACATGTTTTAGAAGAATTAATGTGCATAATGTAGAAGACATTCCAAAACTTGTTGATATAGAGAATGTGGTAGATGATACAAATGCTTCTCTCAAGACCTTTACTCCTCTAGAAGACACAAACACTACAACCGGTGCTAATGATAATATAAGGCAAGACCAAGAAAAGGAAAAAGGAAAGGATGTTGATGATAATGCTAACAAGCAAAATAAAGACACTAATAATCAAAATAATCAAAATGGAGAAGGAAAAGGAGAAAGGGAAGAGAACAATAAGAAAGATGATGAGGAGAAAAAGGAGGATGAAGATAGAGAAAATTAGAAGGAAAACCCCTCCAACAAAGAAGAGAAAGAAGAGGAAGAAGAGAAAGAAGAAAATAAAGAACAAAGGTTGAAAAGAATGAAGGACCTCAAAAGACCATGGAGCTTCCAAAGCTATTCAGAGAATACTCTCAATGTTCTTTTGACAAAATAGATAAGATTTCAACCGGTTATTCCTCCCTAGTTGCTATAACTCCTGTTGTATCAAGGACGTGTAGATATAGGTAATATCTCACCAATCCAAAAGTTGGAGGTCAGAGATGCTTTTCATGCCTATGAAAGAAAGGATATCATAGAGACTCATCAAAATGGGAGAGAACTGATTAATGATGTCATCAAGTCTCTACAATATGCTACTCTTGATGCCACAGTTGATAATTCTTTGACCCTTGTTAAAAATTTAAAGTTTTTAGTTGATTCACTCAAGGAGTATGCCTCTAGTCTGAAGGGAAAAATGGAAAAAGAAGTGGAATCAAGATTTGTTGAGAAAAGGCTAATTGAGCTACAAGACATGTGCATCTGCACAAAGCAAGGTGAAGGAATTTTCGAAAGAAGTGCAGGAATGTGAAGATGAGGCCGAGACCTTGTTCTTGTATTGAATGAGGTGGTCGGATGTCACTCAAGGTATTAAAGACTTAATGGAATCAATACAGTCACAAATATCTAATGCCTCTAGTACTTTTGACCCTGCTGCCATTCCTGATCTGCAAAATAAGTGTTTCACTCTTCAACGCCATAAAGAAGACATAATAAGGAGATTTGGAAAGCTTGGGGACTTGGTGAATACTAAGCACATACCAGTGTCAAGTGCCCTTGTTGATGCAAAAAGGCTTGAAAAGATAAATCACAATCCAAGTACTCAGGAAGAAGGAGATGAGAGCTTAGTTGAATTGGAATCAATGTATAAGTTGCTTGTTGCAGCTAATAAGATTTGGAATGAATGAAAATATGCCTGACAATCCTTAAGGAGTTAGAAGGTGCCTACTCCTCCGATTGACCATTCTTTGCTTGTATATTATTTCATTGTTTCAACTTTTTTCAGTTTTTCTAGTGTACTCATGATCGGATCCAATTTTTGGGATAACTCCTTGGGGGGGAGTTAGTACATTTTAGCTGTTTTTCTATACATATACATCAATTTTTAGAGTTTACATGTATTATCGACACACCCTTTATCCTTGATGTCAAAGGTGGAGAAGTTTTGGTGATGAAGAAGTTGGGAAAACTGAGAAGTGAGAAGTCAAGTGATAAGAGATGCTTTTGGGAGAAGTTTGAAGATGATTGTTGACAGTTTGATGATTGTGGTGTTGTATGCTTGAAAGGGGGAGTTCATGCAAGTTTGAGGATAGTTGATGATGGTGTATGTTTTTGAGTTTTGGAGATTCATTTTTGACACATGTTGAAATCAATGACAAAGGGGGAGATTGTTGAAAGAATGAATAAGGAACCCTTTTAATGTGTTATTGATGCCAACATTGATTTTTGACAACTTTCTCAAATCCGGTGAACAAAATAGAGACATCTTAATCTGGTAATTTGGTCTGGAATTACTTGTGTAATAAGATAATATTATGAGGTTGCAGTATGTTATTCCTAACTACCAAGTGCATCTATGATCAATATTTCAGTTGTCTTGGATGAACAAGTTAAAAGTTACAAGTAACAATAGTTTGGTATGCAGTTTTTGGCTTTATACAATGCAAATGGGTATGTGTAATATGGCCTGCATTCCTTTAGTAATTGAATTCAGACTTAACGATTTTTGGAGATTGTTTATAGGTGCTAGTAAACAATATATTCTTGATGGCACAAGTTTATATGATCAAATGGATCGTTGGTGGTTGATTAGTTGGCTTATTTTATGATTAGGTCTAATTTTCAGCTGACCTATTACTTGATATGTGTTGTGGAGATTAAATGTGTATTGCAGATGTTAGTGGGATCTATTTTAGGTCCATGTCGACCTAAATCAAGTGTTGCACATTTGATTTGAGCATGAAGAAGTATTTGAATCAAGCATGAAGCTGACAAGGCAATTTTGAATTCAAATAGGGCTACATCTAATTAGGCTGACCTAATTGATGTATGCAGATGTATTGGGTATATATGTAAGACATTTTTTAGATTGTATAGGTAATAAGATGTGTGAGAGATATGATATTGTACGAATATGTGAATTTGTATGTGGGTGATCTGAATAGGAGCATAAATTGTTGTGAATGTTGAGCGACTGCAAATTATAGAAAAGTTTTATATTCAGAGCTTCAAAGGAACTGAATTTAGCAAAATGAAGGCACACTTTGTATCAATTCACATTTTGGCTGTGTAGCCATTTTTTTTATATCTATTTTTGGTTGTGAGCCTTATTGGATAGTGTGTCATAGCAGTGAACCTTTGTAATATCTTATAATCGATTATAATATAATGTGAGCTAATCCTCACTATGGTTTTTCCTTTTTGGGTTTTCCACGTAAAAAATATTGGTGTTCATGTGTCATGTGATCTTGTGTTTTTTTCATGTTTTCATTCATAGTTACAATTAAATATGTTTTATTAATTGGATGGTTTATGATTAAATGGTTTGATAGAATATTGATTCACCCCCCTCCCCTCTTAGTATTCCGGGTGTTCAAAATTATCAAGATTTTATTAGTAGGAAACATGAAAAATTAAAAAGTTGTTGAGGCTTCCCTTATGGGCTTGAATAAGTTAAATTCTACATGTGTAAATCTAAATAAAGCTAGAGAAGCACACAATGCACAATCTAGGGAGTTCATGAGTTGGGCACCACGACTTATTAACACATAGGGAAGAAAAGGGAGAGATTCACATGGGGTCAAATGATCATAATGAGTTCAAAAAAAGGGAGGTCAAGCTGATTTCGAAGGGAAATTGATGATATGTTGCACAAAATTCTTTATACCCTAAATACTAGAAATTGGACATTGTTACCAAGACATCTAACCCATAAGATGTTGAAATCTTCACACAAAAACATTTAGTATTTATGTTGAAGTCTTAGACCAAACCAAATATTTATAATCTAAAGGATTGTTTTTTTGTAGGTCCTATTAGCAGTTTAACTTGTCCATTTTATGACAACTCAAACCGAATTATATTTATGGTGGAATTGATATTGAAATTATATGTGAAAGCTCCCTAAGATATAAAACTCATAACTATAAACATAATTTACATGTATACATAATGTATAAGATTGTATGTATGATGGAATTGTTATTGAAATTATATCGAGAAGCTCTCTACAATTGAAAATGTAAAACTCTAAACATAGTTTACATGTATACATAATTTATAATATTTTAATTGAGTTTTCCATCATATATAAATATCTAATTGAATATGCATTTGCCTTGGTTGTTAGTATTAGACTATCAATATTCAAGACTTGCAATAAGATTTTCACTTTTAAAGAAGGGTAATTTAGTAGACACTAATGATAATCTTAGCTTCCTACAAACTAAATTAGTGATGTATATTTAACTTTAAACAAATATTTAAATGAAAATTAGACATAGCTTAGTAATGGTTAAAGTAGGGAATTTGACTTATGGATTATGGACTCTAGATGAACATTTACCTTGCACCTAAAATACTTGAACCCAACCATTGTGCTGAAATATTACATCTTAATATATTATATTAATATGTTAATAATTAAGTAAGGATTATTTTTATGAAAAAATTTGAATAGATAATTTCTAGGTCATTTAAAGGAAGTGGCTATTAAAAAATAGTACAAGAAAAATTTAAATCCTCTTAGATCCATCATAATATAATATTGTATATTATTTTATGTGTGTATCATGGTGCAATATCAATATTATGCTCTACCATTTTTCAAGTTGTTATTAGAGCCACAACATTTGGAAGAGAAAGATGGATAGAAGATATGTAGGTGGTTGTGTGGGTGAAGTTAGCATGAGAGAATACAACCTTTGAGGATTCTTCATATTTTTTCAAATGTTTAGTAGGGTTGTTTGTTCGTATTTATTTTTGCTGCAAATATTAAAGCAATGTGAAAGGAATTAAAAGGATTTTATGAATTTCTCTTTCCAAATTTTTTGTAAAAGAGTGTCACCCACGAATATCTATTGTCTTTGATGGTAACAAATATTATTCTAGGAAACAATAATTGTCAAATGGAAACGCCAAAATGGAGAATATAATGTGCTAAAATACTTTGTGTTTTCCTATTGTGAATGGGAATAAATTGGATTGCATCAAAGTGAAAATAATTTCATTGACCCTCATCAAGTGATTGGTAACAATATTTCATTTAGTCATCTCTTTGGATCTAAGTTTATTTTGCAATATCATTTTCCTATTTATGTTTTCACTCTGGTAAAGAGTAACAAGATATCAAACATCTCCTTGATTTCTTTCTTTTTTTCTAAATGAGGAACTAAATAGTCTTTTACCACTTCCATGATTATCCACATGGCCTTGTCAAACATCTCCTTGGTTGTTTTCTTCACATGAGCTACCAACTATAGTGCAAATCTCTAACCATGTGGGTTGATGAAATCATAGCTTTTGATATAAGCCCTAGCCACCATTTTAAACCCTTCAAAAATGACCTAGAAATATTTTATAAATTTCCAGTGTAACCCTTGTAAAAATATAGAGAAAATGGTTCGATTTGAGCATTGAACCACTTTTAAAAGCTTTGGTATTGTAGGATTTTCCAAGGAAAAATAAAATAGTTGGATTATTCTTCAAGAACTAACCTACAGTTCTTGACTAGCTTTGATAGCAATTTCTTGACAAATAAAGTTTTTGATCATGTAAACATCCACCCACAAATCCCTTAGTTATTAATTGTTATTTAACCATAAAATCATTATGATTTTAAGGTAAAAAAGGAGGCATGGATTCTAGTTGAAAACACTACATGAATTTTATTATCATTAGCCCTTGGTATTCACAACTCTTGGCTTCATGATTTTCCTTTACTCTTTTGGCTCTAATACCATGCAAAATTTATAACCCTAGGAGACTATTGTCCTAATATTTCTCTAATTAATTACTCAGATCAAACTATTAACAATTTTTTTTAATTTATATTAAACATTTTAACAACCACGAAAAAATTGAAAAGACAAATTACAAAATAATTTAAAACAAATGCAAATAAAATTTACACCTTGAAATCAATGTTGTATTTTTTGAAAAACTTACAAGGAAACCTCTAGAAAATATTCATCTAATAGTTGCATGGAATTTATCATTATATATTACATTATTCTAACTTTCTCCCACCATTATACTATTCAACTGGAAATCTAGTCTTCACTCAATGCCCTAGCAAGGAAGGAATTATGCATCAATCCAAGTTTCTTTATGAAAACTTTAAACTTTTTGTTTGCTAAGTGCTTGGTCAAAACATCAATGATGTGTTGATATGTGGAGATGTAATAGAGCTTCACTACTCCCTTCTGAATCTTGTCTTGAATGAGGTGAGATGATCTCTATGTGCTTGGATTTGTCATGAAACCTTATATTCTTTGAGAGTATAACACAACTTTGATTAAATAACTCTCTCTCTCTCTCTGTTTTTCTTTTTCTTTCTTGCTTTGTTTCTTTCTTTTTAATAATTTCTTTCTCCCATTTTCATTTTTCTTTTCTTTTTCTCCTTTTATCTTCCTTTATTTCTTCTTTTTTCTTCTATATATTTTTTTTGTCTCTCTTTCACCATCTATTTATATGTTTTTGTCTCATTTCTTTTTTTTACCACCTATATATGTCTATTTATTTCTAGCATCAATTTCTTTTTTAATTACCTTTCAATATTTATTTCTACATATTTACCCCCCTCTCTCTCTCCCTCTTTGTCATTATTTGCTCTCTTTTTTTAATCTATCTCTCTTGCTTTTTTTATATTTATTTTCTCTCTTTATAATTTCTCGTCTTTCTAATCCCTTTTTATTTTTTATAATTGTTCATTTTTATTTTCAGTTCCTTATCTAATTAACTTCACTATTCATTTCTCCATCACTTTCTCTATTTCGCTTTATCTTTCTTTTACTCTCCCACTGAAATATACTCTCTCAATTTTTTTGATTTTTAAACCAAACATTTACAATGTAACCAAGCACCCGTTAAGGTTAGCATAACCCAAAACGTGCATGAAAGAACTCTAACCAAGAATGTGCCGTAAAACCACTTAAGGAGGAGGGGCGGGCATATGGTCAGAGGATCCCTAGGATCTGCTAAATCAAGATTACAAGATTATACTGAAAGAAAGAGATTAAACTCAACACCAAGAATGTGCACTCAAGATCCTTTGACAGGCGAGGTGCTAACATATGGTGGAGTACTAATGCTGAAATTGAAATGAACAAAGGCGGATAACCAGCCATAAGGAACTTTCCACGCTACCACCAAACAGTGGGGGGAAAAGATTACAATATTAATACTTCTTCTGCTATGGCAGGCATCCACTCAAGAGTGGGAATTCTCCACTTTACAGTGGGTAAGATGGGAGATACAAGTTTATTCTCCACACTGGCGGTAAACCATCCAAGGGTACTTAATGTTAGCTTAGAAATTACAAGTAAATGCAGCAATAACATATGGTTGGATTAGTACTACTAATTCACAACCTTACAATCCAATAATCTGCAATTTACGAGTATTACAATGATAGACAAAGCCACAATGTGAAGAATGATTATCTCAATCTAGAAAGCTCATAAACATTGAAAAGGAAGCTAAAATATGATCTCTTTGAAGTCTGATAATTAAAATCAGCAAACTGAAACTGTAAATCAGCAACCTATGAATCAATGAAATGCTTATATCTTAATCAATTTACCTCCGAATTGCATGAAACCAAGTGTAATGAACCTTTGGAGGATAGGTGCCCATGCCATGATGAAGAAACAACTCCAAAAACCTAGCATTTATTTATTGACACAATTCCCAATGCAAACAAGAAGGTACGACCCTAGCAAGGGCGATTTTGCTAGTAAAAAACATACACAAATTAAATCTGGAATTTGCTAAGAAGGGTTGCCATGACCTTAGAAATGATATTATTGAATGCCCATAATGAGGAATAAATGATACAAGAAGCTATTAACAAATTCAACTTTCAGCTGTCTAAATATCAGCAACTTGAAATCTGGAAAACACACCACAATTCTCCAATTTGAAGCTCAATATGTACTTCTGAATGAAGCACACTCTCAATCCATCATCTAGGGAACCATAGTTTCAGGTTCGAAGAGTGGAATAGAATTTGCTAAGCTTTCCCTTAGCCGAATTTTGGATTTCAAACCAGCAGCATAACTTTTCTTTTCAAAACATAACATAATCAACTCTCCACAATGTAGCAATATATAAGTTTCAATGGGCAAATGAAACACTTTGAATTCCAAGAAGTTGAATCACTTCAACTTCCCAAGGGACGCTCTTCAACCATTCACTCTATTGTGAAATAATAAAACAAAATTTCTCTTCCCTTTAGGCATCCATTTCTATTTGCAACAATAAAGCATTTTAATAAATCATTAAATGCTCAACATGACCCCTTAATGTCCCCTCTTTAAAACAACATGAAGTTATCACTCCTATGCATGGGGTACAACTTAAAAACATGAAATTGACTAAGTATAATACTTAGTCCAAGGAGATAACTAAAATCAATGCCAATACTAAAACTGAAGGATTACCACAAATAGCATGATGACCTTAGCTGAACTGCAGATGATGATACTGCCAAAATTAGACTTACTAAAAATAGCCACTGCCAAAAATAGTAAATTCACTTCAACTCAATAGAAAGCCAAACTGATCGGCCATACTGAACTACAAAAGATTGAGTTGCTACTAGAGTGATACTGCTATAAATATACTTACCAAAAATAGCATATTGCTATAAATAGTAAGTTTGCCAAAACCACATCTATATGCCAACTGAACAGTATCATGACTTACTATAAATAGTAAGTATTTCCAAATATCTTTTAAGCACAAACCGGGCAACCATCATGACTTACTATAAAAAGTAAGTGCCCGAAAAGGATGTCAGATTCAGATGCATGTCACATCACCCTGGAGATCTCTGAAAACCCAGAAAACTCCACTAGACATGCGTCAGAAAAACACACATGCAAGCCCTCAAAACTACATCTAAAACCTCCTATAAAATAGGAAATCCTAATTTCCCATTCTGCTTAGCCTACGAATTTCTAGAAATAGGCTAAAACCAATTGTAGAGCGTAGGGCTAAATCGGAGACATTACACCCACTCTCTTCTTTTCCTTCAAGTGATTTATTTTGCATGAATTTTTATTTCTCTTGCATGGCAATTTCTTTCTTATTCCTCTTTTTCCTTTGCTCTATCACATTATCTCTTTCTTTGTCTATGTATCTTTCTTTTCTTTTTGTTTCACTTTTAAACTCTTACCTCTCTTAGATATGTTTCCTTCTCTTTCTTTGGTTTTCTATTACTTTTATTGTTTTTGATATGGAAAAGCAGGTTTTGAAGGGCCCCCAAAACCTTGTACATCGAAAGGAAGTTGTTAAAGAGAAAGAAACATAAGCACCATTAGCCCAAAAAATTCAAAAATGCTATCAAAAAATAACATTAGATAAACTGGCAACAAAACATTAGCACAAAAAGTTGATCAAACACAAAATAAAGCATTTTATCAAGAACCTTAGTCGAATCCAGATTACTATATATGACCTTGTCATGCATCTCTACCACTTCCTCAAG
>CM021103.1:514731445-514911860 GCA_007115665.2 Sequoiadendron giganteum
ACTAGCAAATGCGCCCAAGGAAGGTCAAGAGTCATGTCCTAGGCGTGGGTTTTCCATCTCACATGAGGAAATGCGCTCAAGGATGAAATAGAAGTCTACCTCCCCCGCCCCCCCCATATGCGCCTAAAGGAGCTGAAAAGTCACTTGAAAGGCGTGGGTTTTCCTTGACCACAATGAGATACGCCTAAAATGGAAGTTGCTTGGCCTATATGCGCCTAAAGGAGGTGAAAAGACACTTGAAAGGCGTGGGAATTCCTCTTCTCCATGACAAATGCGCCCAAGGTAAGGATGAAAGGTAAAACGTAGAAGTGAAAGTGAAAAACGCCAAGGGTAAAGGAAGTCTTCTCCTCAACATGTCAAATGCGCTTGGAGGTGGAAGTCCACAAGGCAAAATGCGCTAGGAGGATATGAGGGGTCACTGTGTGAAATACGCCAAAGGGGGAATAATGTCAAGAGCGCGTGATTTTTAAAAGACCAGGGATTTCTTTTATTTTCTTTTTCCTCTTCATTATATGAAGCGCGCCTAGTGAGTGGGGATTTATGAAAAATGAAATGAAAATTGCTAAGGAAGTCTAGGCGTGAAGATTGCTAAGTATGAAAAGGGCTTAAGCAAAAAAGTTGCCTAAGGAATGAAATGAAGAGTAACATGCTATATGCGCCCTTTAAAGATAAAATTTTCATTTTCAAAAAATTCCCAAGGCATTTTCTTAAGGGAAAATGAAGAATACGCCTAGAGGATGGTGCCAGATTTCCAGAGTTATAAAAAATCTTCAGAGGAAAATTCTTCAGGGAAAATCAAGATAATTTGCCAAGGCCGAGAAGATTGAAATTGCAGGAGTGGACGACATCCGGAGGACAAGATTGAAAACATTAGCCTTTTTATTATTTTTTTAAAAAATAATAAAAATTAAACGTACCCCTTCGTCCGGATACACATGAAAACAATGGATTTCAGGAAGATTTTTCTTCTAGGTATTGGACGTTTGCAATTCAGAAGTGATCCAGAGCTACTCCACGCCTCACTCACATCGTTTCGATGGGTATTTTGCCCAGTACCTATTTTAATAAAATTCCTAAGGCGAAATTGAGAGACTTCTCTAAGGCAAACGAATAAAATGTATGAGAAATTTCACTAAGGAGTTTGAACTTGATAATTTTGCCAGAATGCCTTAGCCAAACTTTTCGAAATTGCTCGAAGAAGTAAACGATTTAATATTTTGAGAAATCAAACGCAACGAGGCAGGCCTGTGCAGAGGTGATGAATTCATAATTCTAGAAGTTTGAGATTCCAGTGCTTCAGACGACAAGTGTTGCGACTGGAAAAGAGAGGGAAAATGAATTCAAAATGTTTACTAAGTTTAGCCTCTGCAGGAATTCGACCAAGCTATAAGTTTTGAAGTCCTCTTCATTTTTCTCTCGCGAGTTGCTGAAGAGCTGAAAGTGAGAAGTTCGATTTTGTGAAAAGAGCTGAAGGTTGCTGAGGATTTCGAATTTTTAGAGAGCTAGAGGTTGAGGATTTCGAATCCCTGAAGGACTGGAGTTGCTGAAGCACGAATTGCTGAAGTCACAAACTTGCTGGAGAAGTGCGACCTACCTTGTCAAGATTTCAAGTTGCTGAGAAGTGAGTTTCTAAATTGCTGCAATTGTGAGGAGGTTCGAATTTACCAAAGTGAAGTTGCTGAATGCCTAAGGGCGACTTGAGAAGAAAGTTTTAAGTTGCTGAAAGTTGCTAAGTTAGAAGGAAAAGTGCGAACTTCAAAGAGGAGGTTTCAAATTTGTTAAAGTTAAATTGTTGCAGGCAAACATTTCCAAGTATTGGGCATTGTGTTGCTGCAACCCAAAGGAAACTTCTAAGAACATTGAAGTAAACAGGCAATAGTTGAGAACGGCCGAGTCAAGCAAAAGAGCTGTAGGCAAGAACGTCCACACCGAGTCAAGACAGGCAGTAATCAAGAAATTAAGCAAGTCTTTCCTGCCAGAATCAAAATTCACATCAAAGTTAGGCAGGCTGGCAGACACAAACCTGGGCTCGTTTAACCTGGAGGCGTTCAAAAGAAGGATAATGGGGACTGGAGGCCATCGCCCATCAGTGACTTCACAGAGCATTGTCAGAAGTGGATTATATGCAGCTGCAAATTTTCCACCAGCTATCCGATGCCCGGAACTCATTATGGAATGCTCTCACCACTATGATTCAGAGAAGAGGACGATCATTGCGCCAGATGGCAAGGTGCTGGCTAACCTGACACCACAAGTAATCGGAGAGGCATTCGAGATCCCCGCCCATGAGAAAATGATTTACAAAACGAAGGACAAGGCTGACAAAATGTATTCATCCAAAACAGCCCGGTGTGCTGATGTGATAAACACTAGGTGGATGATCAAGCCCAAACCAACTCGTACGAAGTTGCCCAAACAAATAATCTCCGAAGACTTGAAGCAAGAGTTTGGCGACCTGATTATGATGTTGAGTAGAGTTGGAGGGTGTCCCCAAGCGTTCGTCTTCGAACCTCGGATGTTTTACTTTATCAACTTGGTACTGGAGGGCAAGGATTTCATGGATTGGGCACTGTTAATCAGTGATGGTCTACATGGGCAGCTCCGCAATGTGAGGAGGACTAAAACATTTTATATGGGCTCTTACCTCGTCTATATGCTGGCTCGCATGACAAGATATAGGGGGATCTCTTACAAAGAACCAATTGGTTGCGGTTCTCAGCAATTCAAAATATATGAGGCTTGTCCGCAGTTGCATTTGACAAGCACTACTAATTACAAAAGAGCCAGTTCGACCGGAGCCTGTGATAGTTGAGGAATCCTTGCACATGCCGGCTCGAACACATTCTCCGAGCATACAGGAAGTGTCCCTATTTGTTGATCAGAGGGAGAGGTTGCAGGCAGAACGGGCAGTACAAATAGAGAGCCAGCCACTTCGTAGGGAGTCCGTGGGCCAGAGCATCAACGTGCCTCGAGAGGATAATCAACAGGAGAACCGGCAGGAGACCGATGAAGGCATTGCCACAGATACTCAGTTTCAGCATGAGATTGAGGTAGCTCTCGAGGATGATGCTGCTTCCGATCGAGATGCCCAGAGCTCAGGAGACACTGAGCCCATAGATGATGATGAGCCTCGTCGGAACGAGGGCCATGAAGTAGAGGCTGAGGTAGAGAAGCCTTTCATCATAGCAAACACACGACAGGAGGTTGACTTCCGAATAGATAACTGCAGATGGACTAAAGGGCAGATTGATGCCATTCTTCTCTAAGGTGAAAACCTTCACTCAGGATGATTTCGAGAATACTGCCACATTCTTCAGTATCATACAGAACACCCAGGATGCCCTTGTTGCCTGGAAGAAATCATGTGCCCGGCATGGGCAAATAGTTGCAGTTTTAGAGTTTTAGTTGGATCACATTCCTCCTATCTCCGATCAGGAAGTTGAGGAAGTATTAGCCAGATTCTCTAGATTTGCAGCCAGCGAGAAGGAGAAAGGAAACGCTCTTCTGGATGACGATCTGCTGCAGGAGGACGATGTGCATTGATTGCAGGTAGTGGACCTGTAGAGGAGTGGAGAATATTCTGCACATTCATTGCCCCACTCCTCTCAGTGGCGGTTTTTAGGGCATGGGTGGCTCAATCCGAGCCCTTTATTGTAATCAGATCTGAACCGTCCACTGGACTGGGTTTATTATAAAAGGGGTATCCCCCCTCATTTGTAATTCATTAGATAGAATTAGAACCAGAGATAGATCAGAACTAGACTGAGATAGAGATTGACAAAGTAGAGCTAGGAGTTAGCTTAGTTGGAAAGGAAAGAAAGACTTTCCCTTTGAAAGTTTTTGCAAAAGATTGTTGTGTAAGACTCTCATGATATAAAGACTTCATTGATTGGTGACTTCATTTTGTGTTGTGGGTAGTTGACGAGGTCTTTTCGTCTTTCCAATTCGAATAGAGTAAAGTAGAATAGATTTTATTTCCATGCAAGTAGCGTTAATTGTGGAATGCAACATTGGTTTGAGCATATCTCCCTATATCCATACCACTAGCAGGCTTGCTGACGGTAAGTCTGCCCTGCGTGGTCAACTGGAATTTCAGCACTTAACTTCGGTTGCGATTTGTGTGTCCACTTGCTTCGTGGTGAAGGGGTGTGCATGTTGAATCTCGATCTGAATATCTACCTATCCTTTGAAGATTGCATCAGCTTTGTCAGAGTTGTCCGAAGAGGAGACGATACAAAGTTTGGTTTGGAGATTGTTAAAGCTAGTTTTGCCTTCCATCCTTAGAAATAGATTGTAGGATTCCTATCCCTTTCCCTTTAATTCAGTATTTCCCGATCGATTCGAACATCAGAGCAATATCGTCAAAATCATTCATTGTTTCACTATGATTGAACAACTACGTAAGTCCCCTTGAAATAACCAGCATATACACATCAACCAACTGAGTCTATTCGCAATAAAAGGAACCTTGGAGTTGAACGCATGAACTTTCATGCAATCTTAGCATGCGGAATACTTTGATCAAGAGAGAATAGAGTGACCATTGGACATTTTATTCTGTGCTAGCGTTGTCATAAAAAGCACGTCAACACTAAGGTTTTCACAAATATGGCAACACCTTTCTATTTAGATCTGCTGTAGTCAATCGACAACTACAATTAAGGGATATGATAGTAACTATTGATATGTTGTGCGATATATTGCATTGCTTCAAGTTATCCTTTGATGGCACTTATAGTGGAATTCCCAATGAAAATGTGTATTATAATAACAAAACATTGTATCATTTGATGGCCTTTGGTTGTATATTGGTACTAATCTGTCAAAAAATAGTGTCATAATCTGTTGTAAATGCAGATCAATTTATCCATGTTTAGATTGATGAATCCAAGTTCAGTAAAATATAATCTAGGCATATGTTATTGATTTGTGAATTCATTTAATTACTCTTGTGTTGTGAAAACTAGGTTATCAATTTGACATTATTTCATTAAATATCAAAGGAACTGATGAATGTGCTTTCAGCCTTTAAGTATTGTGTAAAATCTGAAGGGAATAGGTTGGACAAATTATAAGATCACCTATGCATTGTGTTTTGGAGGATGATTATTGGGATTTTATAAACAGAAAAAATTTCAGGGTTTATATATATATATATATATATATATATATATATATATATGGGAAAGCAATAGAATTGTTTCATTTAATAAAAATGGTATTCTATGTATTATTGGCTAATATTCGAGGGAATCCAAAGGGCTTTGTTAATAGTGTTTCTGAGTTTTGCTAAATCTGTCAACTTTGTGGAAATTTTCATTCCTTTGCCTTGGATGCTACGATCTAAGGAATATTTCTCAATTTTAACACATGAACATGACTTATAGGGATTTGAAACTTGGGTTTTGTTATGAAAAGTAGAGTGTTAATTCAACGTGTAAGAATAGTTTTGGCGACTTCATAAATTTCCTTGCCTAACCATATAATATTTAAGTCTATCCATTGATAACAACAAAGATAATTGTTATTTAGATAATAATATAGGGGTTCTATTCAGGGCTGATATGCTATTAAACATAGAGGAACTAACATCTAAGCATTGCATTAGTTACAAGACAAGAGAGTTAAGCATCTATATTGCCCTTAGATAGGTTCATACTAACACAACACTTCTAAATCTTATATGAAGTTAAAACAGATAGGAGACATACAACATACAAAAATAAACCAAAAGCCAAAGATATAAATGGAGTTCAGACATTCCCTAGCGCACCATGTCTCACACTTCTCAAGGTGGACTTCCAACTTTCAAATACCTTGTGTACTCAACTCCTTGTCACGTTCAACCATCATAATTCTCCAAATCTTTAAATTTGATGCCTTTGATCATCTATGCAAATTGTAAAGCATTAATGATTTTATCATCTTCTAAAATAGGTATGGTATAGTCACTAACCACTTATAACACTCCCTTATGATGTGAAACCACCACATTTTTCATCCCACGTTGGTGTCTTTGTAGAAAGCATCGAGGTTATGAATGTGTTCAACACCAAAACCCTATAATGCTTTAGTTGCATATCAATACCCTTAAAGCTAGTGAATAATTTCTCATGTCACACTACTATAGTAGAGGGCTATTTCAAGACTAGTTCCTCAAAATTTAGAGTTAGGTTGAAGAAGCAAAGCTACCAAGTTCTCATTGACCTTTGCATCCACGACACCTTTCAATGACAAAAGTCTTCCTTAATGGTTTCCTTAGACTATCATTGTCACATAGCTCATTGGACCCTAAAATTGCCTTCGCCGCTCTAACAAAGCCTTTAGAAGATCATTTGAATGTCATTTTAACTAGAAGTTAACACACTTCCTCAATGAAGCTAATCTTCACCACTACCCTTATGAGCCAAAAGTCCTTTTCCAAAGCACAAAGGTACACTTGACATGACCTCAATAGAGCAACTCCTAAGCATTGGATGACATTAACACACATTTCTACTATCATTTAAAACCTTTTGATACTCTTCAAGGCCATGCCACCTTTAGGTACAATGAGTAATAAATGGAGTTACAACTTATACATGCAAGAAGGTGAATCTAATCCTTGAACCTACTCAATCTTAAATGCTAAACTTCTAATCATGAGAAAGCAACTTGTTTAATGGGGATGATCTAATAGTAAGTGATGGTTTTTTACATTTTTAGACTTTTGACTGTCTTACACCCCACCCCTTAAGTGTGATCATGAAGCTCAAAACAACTAAAGAAAATGAGGAAAAACAATTTTTTTTGGTTGTTGCAAGATTGCCCCTACACCATGGATGCTCCTTCATCATTACCACATTTTATTGCCACCCAAAAAGATATAAGGAAAATTTTGAGAAAACAATTAAGAAAATACTTGAAATGGGACATATACAACCTAGCTCTAAACCTTTTCCTTCTTCCGTAGTATTGGTAAAAAAAAAAGATGGTACTATGAGGATGTGTGTGGATTATCGGACAATAAAAAAACTATAAAGAACCGATACTCCATCCCTAGGGTTGATGATTTAATTGATGAACTCCATGGTGTAGTATACTTCTCTAAGATTGATTTACATTTTGGATACCACCAAATAAGATCGAGGAGAGAGAATGCTCACAAAACTACTTTCAGGTGTCATTTTAAATATTTTGAATTTCTAATCTTACCATTTGGCCTAAATAATGCCTCAACCACATTCCAATCCTACATGAACCACGTATGCAAGCATAGGGGGTCTTCAACAATATTTCAACAGGATTGTGCCTCCTAAGAGGGTTTTGAGCACACCATTGAACTAGAAGAGGGAACAAAATTAGTCATTACCACACCTTACCACCACCTATAGAGATCAAAGAAGAAATTGAGTTCAAACAATTAAGGAATTACTTGAGATGGGGCGTATACAACCTAACTCTAGCCCTTTTGCTTCTTCTATAGTATTGGTAAAAAAGAAAGATGGTGCAATATACTTAGATCTAAAATTGATTTACGTTTTGAATACCACCAAATAAATTATAGGGCACCTAATAAAAAAATATAAAGAATCGATACCCCATCCCTAGAGTTGATGAATTAATTGATGAACTTCATGGTGCATTATATTTCTCTAAGATTGATTTACATTCCAAATACCACCAAATAATAATGAGGAGAGAGGATGTTCACAAAACTACTTTTAGGTGTCATTTTGGAT
Organism: Sequoiadendron giganteum; assembly: GCA_007115665.2. Classification (NCBI taxonomy): domain Eukaryota; kingdom Viridiplantae; phylum Streptophyta; class Pinopsida; order Cupressales; family Cupressaceae; genus Sequoiadendron; species Sequoiadendron giganteum. The sequence goes on from CM021103.1 coordinate 514,739,167, forward strand.
ATTTTGAATTTCTAATCTTACCATTTGGACTAATTAATTTCCAATCCTACAAGAACCACATATTTAGTAAACAGTTAAGGATTTGTTTTTTGGTATTCTTTGATGATTTACTAATTTATAGTAAAACATGGGAGGATCACTTAAGGCATATTGACAAAGTATTGAGGATACTTGAGCAACAATCACTATTTGTTAAGACATCCAAATGTGAATTTGGGATGATTGATTTTTTTATTTGGGGCATAAGATCAATGCTTGAGGAGTTGGTGTGGATGATTCTTTTTAGGACAATAGTAGATTGGCCTCGACCAAATACTTAACACATTTAAGGGGATTTTTAAGATTGCAATTATTATAGAAGGTTTGTCAAAAAAATTTAAGGCTAATCGCCCCATTGATAGAATTGACTAAGAAAGGTGTTTTTTCATGAAGTGAGGAGGCCCAAAGAAATTTTGATAAGCTCAAATAAATAATGAGTTCTTGTTTGGTATTAGCCATTCCATATTTCTCTCTTCCATTTGAGTTAAAATGTGACACTTCAAGAGAAGGTATTGGAACCATATTAATGCAAAATAAACATCCAATAGCTTTTGAGAGTCGCAAGCTTAAGAAAATGGAAAGGAATTATTCTATTTATGACAAATATATAATAGCTATTATGCATTTATTAGCCAGGTTTAGACAATACCTAGTTTGTGAAATATTTATTAAGACCAACCATAACAGTCTAAGATTCATCTTGAACCAAAAAGATCTCAATGATACAAAGTAGAAGTGGATTAGAAAATTGCAAGCCTATAATTTTAATATTGAGTACATGAAGAGAAAGAATAATGTTGTGACTAATTTTTTATCATGAAGACCTCACCTATGCTCCATGACAAATATCTTTGCGGATTGAAAAAATCAATAATATGACAAAAATGAAAATATGATCATTACTAGGGGGCAACACCTCTCCCCATGGGAGTCGTGACCCCAATGAGAGCCGAGGCCCCAATGGGGAGTTGAGCTCCCAAGTGAGGGGCCGACAGTGGGGTATAATCCCTACCGCTGCCCTCATCCATATATGTTTTTTTTTTAAATTGAAATGTTATTTTAATATCATTTATTCATCTCATAATAATAAGTATAAATATTTAACATATATAATATGTACATAAAATGTGAAGTATATATTTATATGTATAAAATATTCAATTATATTATAAATTTAAATATATGAAAAGTAAAATATATTATATACTTGATATATGTAATGAATATATTTATATATAATTTAAACTATATATATTCATTAAATATATAATACATACATATATATATATATATATATTTCATAGGTCACTCATATGACAAAATAATCTTGTAATGGAGTGAATTTGCACCCCTCGGAAATTCTCTGTTTGCATCCCTTCACCTTAGAAAAAATAAATTTGACAATGCATTTCCACTTCATCCAGTCGCTCTCAACCCACTTGGCGGTTGTCTGTAGTGTCAGTGTGGGAATTTTTATCGGGGACACTAGCGTGGCGCATACCGTCTTGACATGATTCCTACCTTTAGAATTTGTAGAGGTGTTAGACTTCTCCATTGGTGATGGAGAGTAATGCCCCTATGCCCTTGACCGACCTCAAACGACTCTTTCAGGCTGCTATTCACTTCAAAACAATTCAATCTTCATGCAATCGGATCTTCTTCACAATTCTTCATACTTCTACACACTTTGGCTTGATGCTATTGAATTCTACACACACTTCTTGATCACACTTCACTTCTTGTTGCATTGTTTCCACCATTGGATTTGTGACTTGGTGTCTTGCGACACTGCTTCTTTGTTGTTGTGGCAACATCGAATTTTCCAAGCTTGCATCTTCCTCTACATGCTTGAGGGCATCTTGATTGGGAAGGTGATATTGTTTCATTTCTCCATTTCAATAGCATTATCATTTAATTTATATAGCATAGTGTTGTTGCCATTGCTTGGCATTTCTTCCATTACATTATCACTTTTTCTATTTCGTGGCTATTCTAGTTATTCGTGGAGGTGGGAACATCGAAACAGGGGTTTGACTGCAGCAAGCCCTAAAACAATCCCAATATTTTTCCCCATTTTGTTGTGTGTAGGTTTTTCATTCATGTGGAGTTCACGAGAGGCTGGAACATTCGTAAGTTGTATTTCCATCACATTTCACTCTTGTTAAATTCTAGTTAGAAATTTAAAGAACATCTCTCGTTATTCTGTTATTTTGTCATTTTCTACTTTCATTATTGCATTAAACTATACTAGTTAAGTAGTGGGCTTGTTTCCCAAGGTTTTACACTCAATTTCATACTTTTTATTCGTATGGATGTCAATGTACCAGTGGGATGCCAGTGTGCCATGTTGTCATCCTTGGTCCACGCTATTGTCTTCTGGCAGAGAGCTATCTGAGGTACAATCTGAGATCTAGAACATGCTCTCTTAGCCCCTTGAAACTCTCAAGTTAGTAGAAAGATAGCAATTCTGAGAGTGCTCTTCTTTATCTACCTTAAATGTCTTACAACTTACCTAAATCTTCCATCTAGCTTGAGGTAGATTAGGGTAGTTGATCATTCTAGGCCCTCCTATGACCCGGGTCCTGAGTGTTCGACCCCCCTCTACAAATCTATTTTAAATATCCTTTTTTTTTGGTATATTTATAAGTTGATATTTAAAGTTAAAATGGGGGTTTTGGAGATTTTTTAAGAAAAAATTATTATATATATATATATCTTTGTGCAGGTTAAGTAAGTACCCTATTTGTTTATTACAATATAAAAGAATTTTGAATCATGTATTTAAGAACTCTCTTAACATTTACAATAAAATTTAAAAAGAAAAGTTTTACTTTAACTTGAAACTATTTCAACTACAATAGATTGTTGGCTATTTTACCTATTTTTTACAAAAAATAATTATTATTTTGCTTATTTTTAAGAAATGTATTTTACCTTATTTACATATAAAAAACTCATATTACTCTAAGTAATACAAAATCCTCACAACACTATCTCTGCGTACCCTCCACTCACCGCCTCATGCAATGTCTACCATTACTATTTATTTCGTGGAGAACCGCTTCAAAATTCGTGGACTAAACTATGAGCTAAAATTTTGTGTAACCATTCTAGGCATAGCCAAGTTAAAAATTAAATTAGCTTACCTTTGATCAAAGAGTTTGAGATAGGACATGTGAAGAATTTAATAGAAAATAATGATTTCTTTAGAACATGGTTAGGCCGCTTCTGAATTACTATATAATAATATATTACAATAGAATATATATAAATAATCTAATATATTTTTATAATATATATCATAATATATTATATATTAATAATAGATTATATAATTATATTATTATTATTTATATGGATAGTAATAATTATTATTATAATAAAATATTATTATATTGATTAAACTCTAATATACTATTTTATTATAAATATATTTATTTACTATTTATTATATAATAAATAATAATATATATTAACTAAGTATTTAATTTATATTATAATAACTAATTATTATAAATTAATAATAATATGTAATTTTTGATAAATATTATATATTATAAATAAAATAATGTATGTTTGATAATATTATTAATATAGTAATTATTATATATTTATATTAACATATAATAATTCACTACTATGATTATAATACTACATTAAATGAATGATTGCTTATTTGTGCAATAAAATTTTATGTCACCAATTGTGTTTTGACATCTTATCTTAAAGAAGGAAGATTTGAAATTTAGAGGTTCAATATTTATTTAATAATTAAAAAATTTAAGCTATTTTCTTTACATCATAAGTTATGATGGTTTATAGTATTATTAATAAGATAATTTGAGAGATATATCTCAGCTTTAATTATATGTATATTATTTTCTATATAATTAATTTATTATAATATCACTTATATATGCTATTTTATTTTATAAATATTCAAAATATATATATTATGTATAATTCATTTATTAAAATATCTCTCATATATTATATTATATATTTTTTAATTCATTTATTTTAACATATCTTATACATACTATTTTATTTTATAATTATATAAAATATCCAAAAAAATATACTATTAGGTAGATTTTTAAAGTAAATATTTAATATATATATTATATAATTCATTTTATAAACATATAATTTTTTTTTTTAAAATATATTATTTTATAATTCATTCCCCCTAGGGTAATTCTATCTCTCTCGATCTTTATTTGTCTTTCTCTACTCTTTATTTTTATATCTCTTTATCTCTTTCCATCTCCCCCTTTCTCTATATCTCCTTATATCTCCATCTTTATATCACTCTATCTCACCATATATCTCTCTCTATCTCTCCCTCTTTCTCTTTCTCTTTATCTATCCCTCTCTATCTCCCTCTATCTCTCTGACGACTGCCTTATTCAATTTCAAACCAATTGCAATTCTCAGAGACAAAACTTAGCAACAATTACTCAATGCAATTAGATCTTTCTACAGGATGCTATGCAAAAAAATGGACCTATACAATATAGAGGCGATAAGAACCTCCCAAATACATTACTTATTCTAGCAATCAATGGAAAAGAATTAAATATATAAATAACTCCTCCTTTATTCGATGAGATGACATCCACCATAGGTGACAAAGAGAGAAGAATAGGTATAGTTGATTTCTATTTCAATGAAACTAAAAGCAGAGCCTACATTTTACAATGAGAAACTAATCTTTTCAATTCCTATGCATAAACCAAGAATAGTCAGCATTGACTCTCAAAGAGTAGGGTTACTTTTCAGCCACCCGATTCTACTATGGGCTATTGCTATTTCTACCATCCCACTTTTCACTTCTGTTCCATGGGGCGCATGAGTCCTAGATTAGGGTTTTTGCACTATTTTCAACAAATCTATGTGAATGTTATATTTTTTTTTAGGATGATTTTTTAAGCTAAGTGAAATTATAGTTTTCAGATGAAATTCAATGATGCAAGATGCAAAAATGCAACCTATATGCACTTTCACTAATGCAAGGGTTTTTTGTCTGATCATGCACTAATCGACTTCATATTCCAACATTTTGAGCTGCCTTTGCTGGAGCGAAGGTAATGAACATCGATTTGAAGTATGAGATACAATCACTTTGTTTTACGTTAAAACCATGATATGAGGGCAAAACGAAACACAAAGTGAGATATATATTATATTATTTTTATATTGAATGATTTCTAATATAAAATATAACATGTAACACTATATATAAAGTTATATAATATATATACAATTTATATATATTATTAAAATTTTATTATCATGTTATTATTATATTATAGCTACTGTATAATAGATATATATCATTTATTTTATAATATAATATTATAAATATATTTTTCATTTATATATTATAAAATTATATAACATAGATAATATTATATAAATTAAAATTATATAGTGTTAATAACCATATAATTAATATATATTATATATTATACTTTATATTAAGAAATATATATATAGTAAGTATTATATGTTATAGTTATATATTATTAATTGGGGAATGGCGGAGAAAAGGACATCAAATTATATACTACCTAATCAACACACCCAAGATAATATAAAACAACTATGGTTACCCAATCTTTGGGTGGCCACTTAAGCCCCCTTTTTGGCCCCCCATCTTTTCACACTTACCCACAATTTCCAATATTGATGTTACTATTGTCATAATTATTTGTATCCTCCACTACCTCTAAACCAATGGTCATATTCTTTCTTTTATTGGTCTTTATATAGAAAGGACCAATATCGCATGCAAGAAATAAATTTCCAAAAAACTCCACAATTAATTTTGCAAGTGTTATGAATGTAGGTAGAAGTGCAATGATAAAAATTTAGGGTAAGTGCAAGAAATTGGGTCCATGAAGAGGGAAATTTTTAGCCCAAAAAATGTTGAAAGGAATGGGTACCCATTTTTTTTAAAAATCGGTTCTCATTTAGGAATAAGATCTTGAGTCTTAGATCAGGACCTGATTCCTAAATGATTACCCATTCTAAAAATAGAATGGGTACCCATTTTCAAATGGATACCTATTCTAAAAATAGAATGGGTACACACTTTAAAATGGGTACTCGTTCTAAAATATAATGGGTTCTAAAATATATTGTTTCTGATTCTAAACGTTGTGCATAGGGCCCACCTTCAGTAGCAACCCTAATTTTTTTTCTAAAATGAAAATTGAACATTAAAATGAAGATATTATTTAAGGGAAAGATTTTGGAAATAGAGCTAGAAGTAGCCCTTAGCTCATTGGCATCTTCATTTAAGGGAAAGACTTTGGACATACTTGAAGATTGAAAACATAATTGACATTCATAATTCCTTGTTTACAAAAAGAGACGAAAGCTCCTTATAAAGAATTTTACAAGATTATGTTTCTAATATTGAAAAGTTAGAATAACTTAGAATAAACCTATTTTGGAAGTTCAATTCTCCCATTGAACTTCCAAAATTCCCACCTTAGAATCTATCTTTTCCATGAGTAGAACGATTTATGAAAATAACGGTTTCTCTCCAACCGTCTCTTTCTTGCACAGTCACACAAAATGAATCAGGCATTTCCTTGTCACCATCCTTCAATCCTTTAACAAGTAGAAACTTCACACCACAAAAGGCTGCAATATCCTTTCTCATTGCTAGATGTCCTTGTTGGAATGTGATGTTGTTGATTGTTGTCATTAATGGTTTCCATTGATGTTAACATATCTTGGTTGATTGATTAATATTTTTACTATTTCTGTATTTTGATTGTGTTTGAAATTTTTGCATCAATGTTTCGGATCACACTCTGTGATCCATCATCAGGATGTAAATAGAGCATAAGGAGATGAATAATCTGTTTATTGCAAACCCAAATTTTCTTATAAGGAGGAAAAAGGACATACAACACGAGGAGAAAGAGAGAGAAAATAGAGTGACAGGATAATGTGAAAAATATCTTAATGAAAAGAAATTATTGATGAATACATATTGCATGCTAAAGAAAATATATATATATATATACTAAATAAATATCTATATGCATATATTAAATATAAAATGCAAAAATATCTATACTAATTGATGAATTTAAAAATTGTAAACTCATTAAATCAACATACTAATTGAAAAAAAAATGCTAAATCAAAAGAATGCCAACACATTAATAAAGGAAAGGAAAGCAAAAAGAGCCCTATTTGCATACTAAGAAAATAAATGAGATGCAAATATATATAAAAAAAATACATAAAAACAAGGCAAACTAATTGATAAGAATATATATATATATATTCCAAACTACCAAGAGATCTATAAGAATTAAATGCAAAAAAATTATGCATAAGAAATTGCAGAGATCTTCCAGCTGCATGAGTGGAGTAGGGACATGATCCCTATTGATATGAATGTCTTCAGAAAGGAATATGAGAATACTAGGGTGTTTCTTAGAACAACAATGTTACATATACACACTACTAGTACCGGGGTAGTAAAGAATAGGAAACAAATAAGGATTGGTAAGGATGAATTAAAACCCTTCTCCATAAGGTATTTTGCTAACTCCTTATGCCGGATCATTGGTTTCACTCCACCTAACACCTTACCAAGGGAGTATAGCTATATGACATCACATTTACAATGCCCAACATTCAATGTAGTTTATGACTATGCCATATATTTGTCATAACACATCCATAAGGTTTTGGTTGATTTAAAAGGTGGAAAGGATTGGGTACATTTCTGGTGGTATTATCTCTTAATGCATATGTTCTTGTATAAAGGTGAGAAGGATATGACATTGAAGAAAAGGGAAGATGATATTGATTTACCCGTCCAATGTTGGACCCAAATTCTTGACAAAGATGACCAGAAATTTGATTATGTGGTATTCTACAATGCCTTTGCATCTAAATTAAGGAGATTCCTAGTTTATGACCCACCAAGGATCCCCAAGGAGATCCATAGTTTTCTGAGACCCATGGAAAGAAGGACGGATCTAAATTTGACCCACAATTGGGGGGATATAATTCCATATCCTAGCACAAAAATCTTCAGAGTTTATGGCACATGTATGAATCCATATGTGTTACCAAGAGATGTGCCACTGAGGATTGGATTTCTTGAGTTTATGAGGCAATTAGGAGAAGGAGCTCAAATGGAACACCTGCCCAAGACACTGAGAAAGGGCTCGTTCTTCCCAGAGTGGACAACATTCTCTGATTTTATAATGATAAAGGGAGGATGGAAGGACTTGGTGCATCTTCTTGCACCATACAAATTAAAAACTATGTGCCCAAGAAACCATGACCCTGAGGGTTTTATTACAACATTGAAGGCAAAGCATAGAAGTAGTGCAATTTTTACATAATTTGTATTATCTTGAGGATGTAATCAATAATTTTTTTGACTTCCAAGAACAAGAGGAGAGGAAAGAAACATATATGAATTTCAATAAAATGGTGGAAAACGTTAAAAGGTCTAATCCCAATTATGACCCTATGCCCAATATCAAGGGTGAATTCAATAGAATTATGTATGTTATAAACAATTTTGAGAGCATAGTGGGTGTTTTAAGGGAAGATCATGCAGTATCAGACAAGGGGAAATTAGTGCCAATTGAAGAAGACCCTAATATAGTGTTAGTGGAAATGCCTTCCTACCAATCGACACAAAAAATAAGAATATACTCCAGGAAGAAAGACAATAAAGGAGCAACAAATAGTGCCAACCCCTACTACATTAGAGGGGTCAAGGGAAATTTGTCCTATGAGGTCAGTGCCATCACCTCCAAGACATACTCCACCTATTGTTATTGATTTAGATTCACCCCCAAGGAGATCTACTCCATCAGAGCAACCACCACTTAAAAATCAAGACTGAGGTAAGAGGGGTAATTGACTACCCTGACACAAAGGAGGATGATATTCTTATTACTCCTAAAGAAATGCAGCAAGGAATGCCTTTTCCCATAAGGGAGGTTAACTCAAGTTCAAGAGAAAGTAGCCTTAGACTGGGAAAGTATGATCTTAGGGGTTTAAATAATGTAGATGATTTGAGGCAAGAAGCCTACAAAGCATTCATTGAAGATGATTTTTCATTGAGACAAAGGCATTCAAGGATTTTATATAGAAAGAAAAAGCTTTAGAATATGCAAAAAAATTGGCTAGAGAAAGGAGCTTAGATCCAGAACTCCCTGAAAGCACTGTTTAGGAAAATGTAAGGAAAGTTTTGAAGGAAGGGTTCCAAAAAATTACTGCTAAAGAGGTGAGAGAACTTGTGCAAAAACATGGTGTGTTGTTGTTACCTAAGTGGTTTATAGCTTATGTTGTGGTGCTAGATACCATAAGGAGGTCTGAAAGAACCCTATTTCAAAATGAGGAAGAGGCAAAATTGGCACTTCAGGGATCAACATTCACTGAAGAATGGGATGCATTGGCAGTTTGGTCATTATCCTTGGGATCCAGGAAGCCAGTAGTTGTTGAACTAGCTAACTTTAGCGGACAATTGGTTATAAAGAGTCTTCGATACTCCAACCTTAGAAGTGGCTGATATGGCAATAAATGTTGCTAAATTTGCTAAAGAAATAGTACAAATCCTTACCCTTGAGAGAGATAAGTATAGGAGTAAGTATAATGAGTTGGTTGTTGAATATAATGGGAGTCAACAAAGGGTGGTTGTACTAGAAACTGAGTTAGTATTATATAAGAAACAAGTGGAAGCATTGAAAGCTTAGGGCCCAACAACTTCAAGTAATAGTGCACCCACTTCTCCCATGGTAGGTCCTCAATCTCCTTCAGAACAATATTTGGTGATAATACCATATAACTTTGGTTAAGAACCAATTATAGTTGAGGATCCAAGCACATCAGGTGCAACTCCATCAAATGGGCCTACAAAGGAGCAATTGCTCTTGAAGATTGAAGTGTTGAAGAAAATATTTTCACAGGTTCAAGACACTATGTATGAAAATAATTCAAGGATTGTTTATATTGTTTTAAAGCATATGAATAAGAAAATTCGAAGTAAATTGAACAGTGTTCATTCAAATTATTCTTCAATGTTGCAAAGCAATGGGGTTATCTTAGAGAGATAAGGAATTGGTTATTCCACTCTTGGATAAGTGGATCTCCAAGGCATAATATTTGAAGCTTATTGCAGTAGGGTCAACACAACAGAAAGAGAGATATCCAAGGACTAGTCCAATAGATAAATTTAATTGCGAGATTAAAGAACAAAGGTTTCAAGGGTATGTTGCTCCATTAGATGAAAAAATAAGAGAATTGAAGGCCAAGTTAGATGAGGCAGATTTAACATTGTTACCTGATATCCAACATACTTATGATGAGGCAAAACATCTACAGATGTGGAAAGATCAAGTGGATACAACTATTGCCTCCCAAGTGACTCTTATATGCGAGGATGTTTTTGATAATATAATTAGAATTTACAAGGTGTTGTACCCTTTACACGATGATCCCAAAGGGCCAAAAAGGAGAAAAACCACTAAACATCAAAAAAATTATAGTAACAACATACGAGAGACACAAACATAGCCAAGAAACAGTAGAAAAACAACACATCATAGACCTAATCACTAATTGTCTACACCCTCCCATTTCTTAACCAACAGGTTTGACACATCTTCCCCAATCTAGTTGGGGCCTTCATCCATGGCGTTCTTGTCCATTTCCTCCTTGATCACATCTGAGAGAGTGAGAGCTGACCTGTGAATCATTTTGATAGTGAACCAGACTAGGCAGGAAAATTTACGATTCAACTTAGCAACCTGCTCTTGTAGCACTTTGAGCTTGTCTACCTTGCTTTCCTTGCCCTGGATCTCCACATCAGCACCAACCCTAGAATTTGAGTACTTGGTAGAGTCATCTCGAAGCATTTGGTTCAAATTAGAGAAGTGACTATGGTCTTCTATGGGTCCTTTATACTTCCAATTCTTAGTAGCTTTAGTGCCTTCAAAATTGTTGCTAGTATGAACTGAGTCAAGGGAGATATCATCAATACGGGTCGCTTTCTTGTGTTTCACCAGCCTATGGGATCTTCTCACACTTTTCTATTATGTCCCCATCTCAAAGCTAGCTCCCACCATAGTATCACCCTTTTAATCTTTTTCCTTTGCACATATACCTTCCTCGGAGATCAAAAGAACCCTCGGAAGCTGAGGCACAATTTTCCCTTTCTTTTTAGGTGCAAGTCTATTGACCTTCTTATGTTTTAGTTCACAAATCCCAGCTGCAACACTCGATTGGGCCAACCCGACCTCATTTTTCTTTTTCTTTGGGGGAGGAGTGGCTAAAGTCTCAGTACCAGGATCATCCTCAAGGATGGGGGATTTCCTCTTCAAGCCCTCTGAAAGTGCAGGGGAAGGGTTAGCAGGGTTATTTTCTGGGGATTCCAACTCTTCCACGCGCACAACTGAGATGGGTTTGGGAGGGACCAGAGCTGAATGGAATTAGTAGATCCTAAGGATTAGGCCTTGGTGCAACGATAAAGGAGGTGGAGAATCATGGTTTAGCATGGCAATTTCCTAGGATTATTTGATGGAACTTTCCAGGGAACAAAGCGAAAAGAAAGGGGAGATAAGAAGAATCTTATGCCTGAGGTGATTTCATAGCAGTAAGTGATAGAAATAAAATACCTCAAATCTACCCTTGAGGGTAAGGTATTTCATGATTGAAAGGCAAAATTTATCCCATAGCTTAGGCAACACTTCACGCTTGAAACCCAACTGTTTTTTCATCAGCTTCTCACTTCCCTTAAAGAATGCATTCAGACTCACCAAGTCCTATGTTTTGGTGTGTTTTTATACTTTATTCCCTCACAAAAAAGGCTAGTAGCCTTACCAATCACCTCTTCATCAACGTCAAAATTTATGCTACCCATGGTGACTCATCGATCCTTTCAGGAAATAGCAAACCGGGCCAACAACATTTCGTCATGGCCAACAAGATTCTCCATAAGGGACACTAGCCCACCTTTTGAGCAAATATACCAAGCCAGAGGGTCCTGGTGAAACTCCTCGCAATTGTCAGGCTCAGTTCTAACTTTATCTCCGCCCATCATGACCACAACACATAGTAGTCGAAAGAACATTGCCTAAAAATAGAATGATTTCCAGAAAGAATATCATTGCAAAAATAAACTTTGCAATGCCAACCAAGATGAAAAGGTGTAATAAAGGAAATGTGATGTTTACATGTGCCGACTATCAATCCCGGTGACAACCGCCACACTGGCCCATAGTCATCACAAGGAAACCCAAAATTAAAACAATTAAGAATAATAATGGGATCCGAATTTAAATCCCAAGAACTAATCAACTTATAGAAGTTACACACTTCCTAGAGCCAAATGAATGTGAGGGGAAGATTTGAAAATTTCAAGTACATCTGTTAAGATCTAAGGCGAATCAAAAGGTGCCTTAATTTGGAATTAAAAATATGATAGAGTACATCCTTTTACACGAACTCCATAAGATTTGAAAAGATGTGTTGTACCATTGGCAAGGAAGCCCATAAAGGTTAGGGTCCCCACCAAAGATGAATATAATATAAAAAAAGCCCCATGGCCACCCACGAACCTAGTCACCTTATTCACCAAAGATCAAAACAACCAATGATTTTTCAAGGAATGCTACCTGTACCTGAAAAAGAATGACAGATTAATCATTATTAATAGAGTAATTCCTCTCCTCCAAGAGGATTAACCTTTGAATAGACATCGATAGAACATGTATCTTTCTCCAATATTTTCTAATCTCCTAGTTGAACCCCAAGTTAGCGAAGTCGTTAGCCACTTGGTTACCTTCCCGAAAGATATGAGCCAGGTGATACCTTTCCAATTTAGAGATTACGATATTAATATCCAATAGAATATTCCTTTAAGTCCTAGCCAAGAAGGCGGCCCAAGTTGATAGAGTCTATCACAATTTTAAAATCCCCTTCAATCTCCAAATTCTTAATGCCTAGAGTGGCAGCAATCTCAATGCCCTTGAGCAATGCCTGAGAGCTAGCCATCATAGAGAAGTGAATACCAATACCACCAGCATATGCAACAACCAAGTTTCCTTGATTGTATTTTATAACACCACCTATACTGGTCGGACCAAGGTTCCACTTAGCCACCCCATCAAAATTTAGTTTAAACCAACCCTCAATCGGAGGTTTCCAAACGATGTTTTTCCTAGCAAGAGATTTGGAGTTGTCAAAGGAATCAATGCCAAGCACAATTTTCTAGGATTTAGCCATCTTGATCTCCCAAGTAGTTGGGGTGGTATCTGGTAGTTTCCACTTGAGCAAGGAGAGAATTTTTGAGATAAGTCTCAACTCGCAACTAAACACATCCTTCAGACTTTTCTCAATGTCACAAAACACCTTGTTGTTCCTTTCCTTCGAGATGCACCAGTTGATGATGGGGTGAATTTTCCTCCAAATTTCTGAAGGAAGGGGGTGTTAGAAAGGTCCATTCCACCCTTTCACAAAAGAAACCAAATCTTTATTCAAGGTCCAATGTGTCTCCAACTTTGGAAAAACAAGGTCCCAGACACCAACAACAAATGGATAGTGCAGAAGCATATGATCCATAGTTTCTTCATTATCTTTACACAACAAGCACCTGTTCGGGATTTGGAATCCCCTCTTTCTTAGATTATCTTGGGTAAGGATCTTGTTGTGGCAGGTCATCCACCAAAAGAAATTTATTTTAGGAATCAAGTGACAGTTCCAAAATTTCTTCCATAACTTACTCTGTAGGCCCTTGTCTGACAACAAATCGAAAGTCATCTTGACAATTAATTTTTCCTTACTATCGAATGCCCAAAATAAATCATCTTCAACATTTGACAAAGGAATTCTATGCTGAGAGAGTAAGACCTATAAGGAAGAAGACAAACCTTGCAAGTTAGGGGAAAGAGGGTCATAGGAGATAATTTCTTTCCAACACCTAGCACCCTATAAACCATGCATGTAATCACACACATTCCTACCAAAGAACTGAGAAGCAGGATCCATCAAATTTTTGAACTCCCAACAGACCAAGGGGGAGTCTAAGAGCCAGGAATCTTCCCAGAAGCGGATCTTATTTCCTTTGCCAAGCTTCCATCTCATACTAGACATCAGAAGCTTCTTCATTTTTCAAATATTATTTCAAGCTAGAGACCCACGAGGATGATCATTCTCAACACATAAGATTAGGGTATAGTTGGTGAGGTATTCAGCTTTCATAATTCTGCACCGGTCCTTTTTATCTATTAATTGGTCCCACCCAAATTTAGCAAGAAGAGCCTTGTTGGAAGCAAGGACTTTCCTGATGCCTAGCCTCCCTCGAGATTGGGAAGGAAAATTTCTCTCAGCTGACTAGTGACATATTCTTTCTATATTTAGTACTGGACCATAGAAATACTCTCCATATCTTCTAAAACTTCTCAACAATGTTACTAGGCATTTTGAACATTGACAGAAAATAAACAGGTATTCCTTGGAGAGCAGCAGTGAGAAGCTGCAACTTGCCCGCATGACACACGAGAGAACCTTTCCATCCAACAAGCTTTCTCTGGACTCTTTCAAGAATAGAATTCCAAAAGTTGGAATTAAATTTCTTAATAGTAAGGGGAAGGACAAGATAGGCTGAAGGAAGAGTGGCACTCACACAACCTAACACCATGGTCACACAATCTTGCAGACTAGGATTACGGTGAAAAAATAGATCATACTTTTATTGTAATTGATGCATTGACCCAAACAAGCCGCATAGAGATTGGGACAACCTTTCCACTTCCTAGATTCAACCACATAAGCTTTTCCGAAAAGCATAGTGTCATCCACAAATTGTTGAATAGTAACATTATCAAGGGTGGAGGCCGATTTGACACCCTTGATGGAGCCCTCTGACAACATACACGCCACATTCCTACTCACCACTTCTTCCACCATAATGAATAAATAAGGGGATAGGGGGTCTCCCTGTCTAATTCCCCTCCCCACCTCAAAGAACCCTTGTGATACTCCATTGACTAAAACTGAATACTTTATTGTGGAGACACACTCCATAATGATATTGATAACTTTTTGGTTGAAGAAAAACTTATCAAGGACTTTAGGGAGAAAGTTCCATGGGACTTTATCATAAGCTTTGGAAATGTTGAGCTTAAAAGCCATGCTAGGGTTGTTACACCTATCTATAGAGTGCAGAGTTTCATGGGTGGATAGAGGAACATCCAGAATATGATGACCAAGAACAAAACCTTTTTGACTGGGACCAATCATTTTCTCCAAAAGGGGTTTCAACCGGTTCACCAAGATTTTAGAGATCTTATAAACATTATTGCAAAGACTAATAGGATGAAAAACAAATATGGTCAGAGGGTCCTCAAATTTGGGGACCAAAGCTACGAATGTGTGGTTCAACTATTTAAGAAATTTATCAGAGTTGAAAAAATACCTAGTAGCAAGGGTAAGGTCCTCCCCCACAATCTCCCAAAAGGTTTGGGAAAAAGCCGAGGGGAAACCATCGGGCCCAGGGGCTTTATAGGAACCCATATTAAACACAACAGACTGAACCTCCTCAGAAGAAACCTCCCTCAAAATTGAATCATTATGCTCATGGGGTAAAGGGGTAGGGAGAGGTTCCAATAAAAAATCAACCAAAACAGGGTCAAAAGCCTCTAAAGGGAGCGAGTAACCATGCTTAAAGTGATTAGGAGCTAATAGACGAATCTGTAAGGGATTAGTAACTTCATCTCCAACCTCAACATGGAAGAAAGATGTGTTTCGGTCCTCCTCAACAAGCCACTGTATTATGGACTTTTGCTTCCAAAAAAAATCTTCTTTCTTTAACATTTTCTCCCATTCCAAATGCTCCTCCTTTTCCTGTTGGCTTGTCAGAATAATGTTATCACCGTCTTCCATTATTTTTTGTAATTCACCAAGTTTATCTTCCACAACCCATTTTTTGAAGGAACACATCCCCAAACATGCGCTTATTTCACCCTTTAACCATATACTTGACATGTTTGAGTCTTTGAGAGAGCCTGAACATAGGGGAGCCTTGCACAGGGATATTCCACCAGGTAGCTACCTTGTTCCAAAAGTCCGGATGGGAATTCCACATGATTTTGAATTGGAAATGGTACAAACCAACAAAAAAGTGGCCAATTAGGAGTAACAATAGAGGATTGTCATCTGAAACCGTTCTAGGGAGAGCCAAAAAATTAGCATTAAGAAGAGCAGTCCAGTTGGGAGAAATAAGGAATATATCAAGGCAGACTTGGATCAAATCAGCCCCAAGGTGACGATTAGACCAGGTAAATAATTGGTCTTACAGGCCAATATAAACCAAACCAGTACAATTCAAAAAGTTGGCCAAATCATACATACTGTCAGAATAGTCAGTTAGACCCCCACTCTTCTTTGAAGGGTAAAGGGGGGAGTTAAAATCCCCTGCCACCAACCACCGATGATCCTTGTTAGCCAAAATCCAATTAGAAATCTCCTTCCAAAGGGATTTCCTCGTATTCCTAATGTTGGGAGCATAAACATTTATCAAGAACCAGGAACCCCCAGCATTGGAGAAATTTATACCAAGGCTATTCCTACATCAGAATAATTCAAAGCCTAAAATGTGTGGGATTCCATAAAATAGACAAATCACTAGACACCCCATCAACATCGCAACAAGCAAAGAGAGAATTAGGCCAAATAAACTTGGCAATGGGTTCAAAATTGGTTTTATTCATCTTAGTTTCTTGAAGGAGTAAAATGTCAACCTTATATTCTATAACATAATTCTTCAGAGCTAGTTGCTTGTGGGGGCTATTTAGCCCTCTCACATTCCAAGACGGGACTTTCTTTTAGAAATTTTCTTTGAGGACACCTCCAATATCCATTTTTTACCTATCATGATTTCTTTTTTTGTTTCTCTGTGTCTGGTCAGCCGTTGATTAGGTCTACCCGACTTGGAGTCACCACCCACATCCGCTTTCTTTTGTTTTCCCTTCTTCTTAGGAGTTGACCAAAACTCTTCTTCCACAGTTTTCACCTAAGACACCACAATCTCCTCAGCATGTCATGGATAGGGTGAAACTTTCTTCTCAACTTCATCTTGGATTTCACCTTCCTCCACACCTTTTGGAGAGAGAGGTAACTCTAATAAAATTCCATAGTCTTTAGCACTACTAGAAGGATAACCATTGGGTCCCAAATCAGAAATAGAGGGATCCAAATCCGCAGACAACACAGGATTCACAAGGTCTTCAAACACAGGCTTGGTTGGGGACACAATAATCTTAAGAACATCAGATTCAAAGGGGAAGCCATCAGAGAGAATCTTCATAGACGGAGCGTTGGGAAAGGGGTCATGCCTAATCGAGTATTTGCAATCTGTGATAAGGTGGCTCAATTTAGCACATTTATGATAGTATATCACAACATTCTCGTAACAAACAGGTTGAACCCAAGAACCAAAAATAGAGCAAAGCTTCACAGAGTTGGGTAGGGACTTATTGACATCAATGTTGATGCAAAAGTGAGAAAAAACTAACTTGGAAATGGATTTGGTGATAGAGACTGAGGTGATGAACTGACCCAAAGACTCCCTGATGCACTGAAAGATAGATTCATCTTAGTACTCTAGAGGAAGATCGGACAGATGAATCCAAATAGGAGATGACTTGCAGAGGTCAATGTCAGGATTGAAACTCGGCTTCCAATGACATAAAGATAGCCCATTCTTCCCATAAACCCAAGGACCCGATGAGAGCATAGAGACCAAATCTTCCTTAGCCATAAAATTGAAGAGGAAAATTCCACTTGCCATGGAGCATACACCAACACTACCCTAAAATCACCATTTCGCAATAACCCACCTTCATACCATATCCATAGAGGGCCGAAAGGAAAGAAACATACCCACCACTACCAACTCCATGGATGAAACGATCTTGTTGCTAATAGCTTCAGGAATGGAGAACTCGTTCCTTGAGATAGAAATATCTACATTTGGACAAGGAAGAGAACCCTTAAGATTCAAGCTCTTGTGAGTAAACCCATCATTCCAACCCTTAGACAACGGGGTAACAAGAATCGTCACCTCGACAACAGGCAAGACAGGAATCACGGGCTCCCCAATAGCTGGAAGCACATGAGAGGGCCCCAAAGATGGCACCACATGAGTTGAAGGGACAATTTTTATAGAAAGGGACAGGGGTGGGGGATCAAGGGCTACCCCCAACGCACAATTGACCATGCACACATTCAATTCAAAATAGAGGAGTGGGAGAGAGGAGCGGGAAAACTAAACCTTCATTATTTTTTGAATGTTGTTCTGGGCTTGTTTCTAAATGCAAGGATGTTAACATTGATATGTTAAAAAATAATCTTGAAAACTTCTCCATCATCATTAACTTCTTAGAGGATTTTGACAAGGAATCCAATTCTATGATGAAAAAGCACTCTCCATATAGAAAGAAGATGGATGCAATCATTGATTTCAATTGGCCATCTGATGCAAAATATAAGCAATGGAAAAGGATCTTCTTTGACGAATTAGATTCATAAGCACAAGGATGGAGAAATATATACATGGTCAAGTATAATATAGGTCTATCCATAAAAAAATAATGCATAAAAGATATATTTCTTCGAATTTCAAAATATGACAGATAGGTGCTAATTATTTGATGACTTGGAATGGCGTGGGGTGCTGACCTGGAGTTTGACACACATGGTTCTTTTATTTCTACACACTTTTTGTCTTCTAGAGAGGAGTAATGATGATACTTCAATGATTTGAGGACCACTCTCTTCAACAAGCTACCTTCTGGAGAGTTCAAAATTCTCCACCGACTGAATGACCACCTTTGTTGTAATGATGAATATTCTCTCAGTTTGTTATATCCATTCCCCATGGAATGACCTATCTAAGTGGTCCAATAGAAAATTGGCATGTGTGCTTTATGGTCTAAAGCTTGTTTTGCTCCTTCATTTCTATAAGAAGGAATTCAAGACCAGAAAGTGGGGTTCGTTGTATTGCAATTGACACAGTGAAACGGAGAAGGAATAAAGAGCATATTTTAAGTTTTGTTTTATCTTAGGTTCTGAGTCTGTAGTTGCATATATAATTGTGATAACAAGATGTCAAATATGAAGCAAAGTGGTGCTAATTTTATGACCATTTTCCCTCCTTTGTATGTGTTTTATGAATCATGAATAATATAAGGATTATTTTGTTCATCTTCGTTGTTTCCAGTGGTTGTATGATTTCATTCTTACTAATAAGTTCAAAGAACTAGTATAAACGCTTGAATGAGGTTATTGATTCATATGAATTGTGTGCATATTTGTAAGAAGTGTTGGTCAAGAAAATAATATGGGAATACTATAATGCAGTGTTTTTTGAAGCTTATATGTTGTTATGCAAAGAATTGTTATCAGGTTTCATAGGTTAATGTTGACTTCATGTTTAGGATAAGGTTCTAGTTCAAGTAAAATATTCGTAGTTCAGTTTTTGGGTCAATTCATCAGAAAATCACTCTTTATTTACAAATATTTTGAATGAGTTACCATTATAGTTGTGTTAAGTTTCATTGTTCTCATGCTCCAAGTGTGATATATTGTTAAGAGAGTTGCCAACCTTTAAATATATTACGTTGTTGAGTGGTTATATGAGAAGTATTTGTTGTTAACAATGTATTTGAATATTTGTCGTATAAATTTTTGAGTATACATTGTGGGATCACCCTCCCAAGTTTCACAGAGCCCGAAGTGAAAGAGTGAAAGTTTAGCAGCTTTTACTCATTCGTTGGCCAATCCCTTTAGATTAGAAATCATTGGAAATGGAAAATTCCATAGGTAGTTTTGAAGATCAGATTGGTTACCATAAAAACAATCAACAAACGATAAAGGAAAGAATGGGATAACAAATTAGCAAAAAAGAAAGATGAGTAAGTGGGAGAGAGATCTAGATAGAAAGTAGAATTTTATTTTTTAATCAAAAGGCTATAAGCCTATATATTATATTAATATGTATGGAGTTTAAATACAAAAATGCCAAATTATTTTGACATACTATCAAAAATAGTTGGCATTGTTCATGATTTCCAACTATTTTCTCCTACCAACCTTGCCAAAATTTATAATACATATGATTACCATTAATCTTAGTAGTAAGGATTGTTGGAATTCTTCACAGAATTACATTTTTCCCCCTTTAGCCTATCTCCAAAATATATATTATACAAGCTAATATATATGTGAAAGACAAAATGTGGAGTAAATCATTTTTCTAAGGTGCTTTACTAAGATTCTTTATTAATATTCACCCCAAGCAACAGGGCATTGCATAGAATTTTCTCCAACTTCTTTGTGACTAGCTTTAGCTTGATTGTTTGACTGTGATCTCACTGTGATATTAATATCAAGAACTTGTTGAGGGAGATTTTATTGCTTATCTGTAGCACACTCATGTGATAGGATGATTGAAATTTCATGATACTTTCTTTTGATCTTACTCACTGCTTCATTACCTAGTTCAAAATGAAATTTGGAAAGCAATTTATAGAAATGCCCAGAACAGTCCAGCTTGATGGACATCTTCATTGCTTCAATAAATTTTACATATTCTGGCTTATGAACCAGATAATGCCAAGTGGAAAGAATCCTCCTACATAGGCTTCACCATTCCACAGATCATGTAGTGACCCTCCTGATGACACTTTTATTTTAGTTCTTTTGAGACACTGTTAGCAGTTAGACCTTTGATATTATGTTGTTTCGATGTTTTATGTCATGATTTACATGACCAGTTGTGAAACTCATTTGATGATACACTATATTATATGATGTGATGTTTACTTTCATGAGATGACATTTTATGATGATTAGTTATGTTGTTTTGTTTGTTACATGATGATATTATGTTTGTTGTATGTTTACGCCAATTGGTGAAGGAGACGATTTAGCAGTATTCATTAGTGAGTGCCTTGCTATATCGTGACTCTTCTTCACGGTGTGTTTTCATATTTATACATGTTGGATTAATCGTGCAGTGTTACACAGCTTCTAGGTACAAGCATCGAATCCACCTGTTTGTCAGGTCCGAGCGTGCCATGACCCAATGGAATTATCAATGGGAGATAGACTTGTCCTCTATCCTTAGCCATCATTCTGAAAAGAATGAGTATCTGTCGTTACCCTCATGTCATGTCTCATGTTCGTCGTATGTTTGTAGTTGTTTGTTAATGATGAGTTTTCAATGCATTTTTAATGTTAATTTAGATTATTTTTAATTAAAGTATTAATGTTGCTTTATTGGTTTAACGAAATAATTAAATTGGAAAAGCTATTTTTAGTTTATTAAGTGATTAAATTAAAATGTTAAAAATATCTTGTTTTCGAAAAGATCATTTAATTGTAAATTGATTTCATTATTCAATTTGACGTTTTCGAAAATGGAACTTATAGTAGAGATCTAAAGTTGAAAGTATCTTCTTTATCTAATAGTGTCTATTGAGTTTAATTGATGCATGCGATGCATGCTAAAACTAAAAGTTAAAGTTTGTGATTTTGGAAAAATGGAAAAAGGATAAAATATTGAAAAAGATCATTCTTGCACACACGGTTTTTGATATTCGAAAGGTAGGAAGCAAAAATATTGTTTCTCACAAAAATATATTTTCTGGAATTTTGGATTTGGGAGTTGATTAGAGAAGATGAAAATTGTTGTTAAATACAATGTTCATATTGTGGAAAGTTGAAGGTTTGAATTTGCTGGGATTTGTTGTGATTGTTCTCCGTTTCCGGGGAAACACTCTCAAGTTCTTTTCTTGATAAATTTTCAAAGTATATTTCGATATGAACATGTTAAATTTTGCTGTGAAGATTTCGTCTTCAAACCCTATATACACCATAGAAAATTGAAATATGTTAATATCTGAATAATTGCAATGATATCATGATTGATTAGGAAACAAAAATAATATTATGAAAATTGATTGTGTTTACAAAAATAATAAAGAAGAAAACATGGTGGAATTGCTTCGAAATGATGTTCTCATCTGGAAACTTTGTTTGTCTGGGACTCTTTTCTTTGATATTTAGACCTCTCATTGATACATCTTCTGTTTATGCACCAAGCAAATTCATTATATGTTTTACCATTCATTCTTGTTCTTCGCCATCATATTTCCCGGGTTGTATATAAATATATTGTTGGATTTGTTTTGTAAATTAGAATTCATGAAGAAATCTGTAGGGAACTGGGTTTGTGGTTATCGTTTATATATATATATATATCCTCCTATTCACTGTATTATCTCTTAAACTGAGACCTCTATATCTATCTATCATAGTTTTTTCTAGATTTCATGTGATGGGGTCGGTTTGTATGGTTGTTTCCATTTCTTAGTGTTCTGAAAGGGTTTATCTCTTTGGTGTTGTTGCATGCACTGACCCGGTATTGCCATTGTATACTTTTGAGAGAGATGGCGGTCGTTGTTTTGTTGAACTTTAGTCACAGTTTCTTCCTCTGTAATCTTATGTCGACCCCTGAACTTGTCTTTCATGTTGAATTTGTATTGTGCATGTAAGGCTCTGGTTATTTTGCATCATGGCTGTGAGTGTTTTGTCTATGTTGATGTCGTGACCCAGTGGATTACCCAATTCTTACTTAGGCACTGCTTGCCCATTGTCTCTATTGACCCAGCCGCGCCTCGTTCATTCTTTATCCATGTTACAGGCGTATCGTCGGAGCCTTAATATGTTATCGGTCCATTGGATTGCACGTTGGTTTGTAATCCCATGTCTCTGTGGTTGTTTCGACCTGAATGCTCACGCCTGCATGTCTTACCGGAATTGATACCTTTTGTCAAACCTTTTTTTCCCAGAGCTCCTAGCATGGCGTCGATCGAGTCATTGTTATTGGTAAGTCTTCTTTGTTTTACTGGTTGTTGTGTGTGTGTTTTCCTAAGTGACCTCCTAGCATAGCGTACCTTTCTGCATGATGTTAGCATGCAATGAGATCACCAACTTAACTTAAGTTGGTCGATGGTATCTCGGTTGCCTATCTTGCTTTAACATCGACTCGTATGGAATGTTAATAGTATTAGCATATAAATTTTTTGTTTGTTATTGATTATAAACATTAGTCCATCAAATCTTGGAATATAGGTTAGAAATTTGTTATTAATAATGTCATAAATAAATACCACTTTAATTTACAATATAGATTATTATTATTATTCTTATTGTAAATGTAAATTGGTATATGGTAAGTTATTAAATATAAATACATAATGTTTGAATGACTTATAATCAAGTTCGTTGGTAGAATTAATGTTGGGGATGTTGAGGTTGTTAAGTTATGAGTGATGATTAGAGGCACTAATATAATTATTTATAATCACTATTTAATTTATAATGTGGTTGTTAATCTAGATACGTTAACATCTTTTAGGAATTGTTATTTGTATTATCTTAATTGGTTGCAATGTTTATAAATGTGTTTTAGGAATAGATATTAGAATTTGGTTTATGTGAATACTTATGTTTGCTAGTTTAATGTAATTAATGCATTGAAATTGTCTTGTATGATTTAGAATCTTATTTAAAATTTGTATATACTAATTAAATGCTTTCCCTATGTTGAGTTATTTCTTGATTGTGGAAGGGTCTTGATTTATGGTATCCCAAAGGTCTTGTTCTTTGTTACTGAGTTAAGGCATGTTCTGTTGATTTTCAAATTGGGAATGTGATCCTTGCTCAATTTTACCTTGTTTTGATTTTTGTGGTAAATGTGGATCTCACACGTTATGCCTATGTATTACTGTTTGCGAAAATTGTGTTTCAAATTTATTTGAGTACGTACTTGTGGAAGTTCGCAATGTTATGTCATCATGATTATTAAATTGGATCGGTTGACTAAGTCCTTGTTTAAGAAGTTCATATTCATGCATAATTGCCTTCTTGTTGTAATCTATTTGTGGAGTTGTACCTTAGGAAGAGTGGCTTCTGTTAGGGGTTGGACCCAGAAGAGGTTGCAGGGGTAACCTTTCAGAAGTATGTTAACAAGTGATAATTAAAACAAGTTGTAGGGGTTTGGGTAGTTTAATAAACCTTACAAGATAATGTTTACCTCATCTTGATCTTTAACACTCATTTAGGTTAAAGCAAGTTGAGAAGGCCTGGAATGGCATCTTGAACACTTTGTCTTCTTGAGAAATGATTTGAGGCCACATAGTACGTATAGGGGTCGGGAGTCGTAAGAGGTTGCCAGGGTAACTCTAGTAGAGGGTCGGTAACCTAGGAAGGCTATCCTGTAATGCCCCGCCATGCAGCCCTAAAGGAAGTTTCAATTCACTACAAAAGCGTTCTAATTTTTTTTTTATTAAAGTGGATTAAACATACATGTTCATCTATAATTGACAACATCCCCTAAGGCCACATAACCAAGATTACTTAATTTCCCATTAACATACATCATTAAAAATTCCTTACATTAAACAACTCAAGTAATATACATTCATTCAACATAAATAAATACCAAGATAAGAAGATACATCCATAACATATATCCATTACAAGAATAACTGGTTACAACACTCATTCCCAGAATGAGTCATAAATACATAAGAGTTACAATTACATAAATCCACCTCGTAGATACAAGAGGGGTATAAACAACTCATTACAATTTGAAATACAAGAGTACAAGAAATGAATAACAAGATCCGTGAGTTGTCCAACTGGATGTCTCGCCTCCACGAACTGAAGATCAATGGGGACCCAACGGTTTATGGTGCATGTTCCACCCAACCAAGTGGTACCCGAAGGCCCACCCCCCATGCTAGGAGATAGTAACAATGCAACATGGACAAAGAATCTACTACCACTAACCAAAGGCAGACTCATACTGACACATATTGATATAACCAAACAAATGAACTAAACAAGTAAAACTCAATTACAACATAAGTACAACACTAACATCACTGACGTAGATCACATTGCTTCTAGACATAAAATAGATCAAGTATGTTCAAAGAACCATACATATATAACAATAAACAACAGTTGTCCTAGATAGAGTGTCATCGCACGGTTTGTCATGAGATCTCCTCTAGGCATTCTTCATAGGCTCCGGTAATCTTGGTGACCTCAACCGAATCTCGGCCCTCATACTCACACATGCGGAATCAACTACCTCTCGTATGGACAAGATAGTTGATCTTGCCATTCCAAGCCTTCCCACTCATCCCAAGTCTAAACAAGCCCTTGTGTCTATGAGTGAAGTAAAATTATCTTGATTAGTGAGAAGTTAGTCCTAATCTTCTAAGTACATTACTTTAATTATCACCTGTTTAAATCACTTCTGAAGGTTACCTGATTTACCTCTTTGGGCTCCGACGCCTATCAAAAGCCACTCTTCTAATGGACAACACACCATAAAAACCATACTCCAAGGGAAACACAAGTTCATGCAACCTAGGTATCAAAACCACTCCAACACAAGGAGGAAACAAATAATACAATTCACTCTAGACATCATGGAGGCAACAAACACACGTAGTCCACTCCTTTCATAGGAGGTACAAAACATCCCCATTTGTAGAAACTGGGTAAAAATTGAAAAGACTCCATGCACTACCCAGGGGAAAACAACTGGATGGCATAAAGATTCAACAACCCTCATCTTCTAAGTTCTTCTAGAAGACTTACAATTTTGGACTAACACTTAATCCCAAATTCCCACATTGCAACTTGACGACGTAGCTACAACAAGCATTCAAGTCATAATTCAAATCTAATATTTGGATTTCTTAAATCCATACTCATCCAATAGGTAACGTTGACAAAGTCAAAGGCACGAAAATTAGATCATCTGAAATAATCATAAACCATATTTCCTCTTTCATTATTGGCAATCTTAAACAATTAAACTCACTTCCCTTTACGAAATACGAAGAAAATAAACCATTTAAGGCAATCATGAGGAAACTATTATTTTCGGATATTCTAAATCCATTTTCCTTTCATATTTTATTCAAAATAAGATAAAACTATTGCCGTTTCAAAATAGCTGAAATATTTAAATAAGAGCCTTCAATTTACAAATATAAGAAATACTAATTTAAACAATTTAAATCAAATTCAATGTTTATTTTAAAAACCAACATAAGTACTCTACTAACTAGATTCCTTTCGTTTTCCAACTAACTCATATAATTTAATCAATTTATTTAAAATACCTTTTTCTCTATCAATCTGAATTATGCATACTAATCATTTTAGTTTAAATTGAAATCTAAATACTTTGCATGCCACCAAAATACCCAAAACAGAATATTAAATGTATATACATAAATATATATATTATATTTATATATCAAAACTATATTCAAAAATAAAATCTACAATAAACATTGATTTTAACTTTCAGTTTTTCTAAAAAAAAACAATGAGAATATTTAATTAATTAACTCAAGATAAATCCATGTTCAATCACCTAAATCCAATATGTAATTGTATATATTTAAATATTATATAAACAAATATAATATTAATATATCCTATTAATATTAAACTAAACCCAAAAGTAATATTAAATAAAAAAACCATATGCAAAAATTTAAATGAACAAAAAATCATATCGCATCCCACCGGTTTTAAGAGGGCGGACGAAGTACTGCCGACGCCCGTACCCTCACCCGTCGACTGTACACACAGTACAACAGCTACAGTGATTGGGGAGGCCGCACCTTCCATGGACAGTGCGTCCCCCAAGTGGTGGGCGCACTGCCCATGGCAAGTGCGTCCTTCCCTTGGGAAGTGTGGGCAGTGGGAGTTAACCTCCCCACCAACCACAGACTTAACAATAATTTTCTTTGCATAAAATTTTTCATAGCTTAGAAATAAAAATCCAAAATAGAATAAGGAAAAGTTTCAAAGACTTTTCAATGCATTTTTTGAAATTCGTTTCTCAGTTGAAATTCATCTCTTAGAGACACGCCATACAGATGGAATTTTTTCCCAATAGGAAAAATAACATGGATCTATAACAATTAAATAGTTATGTATATTTATATGTGATGTATATATATATATATATATATATATATTATATATAATTTTATTTATATTTACACAGAAATAAATTACTGGTTAAATTTAGAAAATAATTAAAATAAAACCAGTAACAAGAAATTAATTAAATTTTTTCCAGAATATCTTTCAAAATTTCAAGAGGTGCAAATTTAATTCCCTTTAAACTATTCCTTCAAATCTTCAAATAATTAAATATAGGAAAATTAACTAGATCTTAATTTTTTTCAAATAAGGTTTTCTACAGAGGGTTTGTTTTAAAAAAAAAAATAGATCTAAATGTTTTCAAAAAAAAATTTAATTCTTCATGCTACAACCTAAATGTTTGAAGCACAATTCTAAGGTTTAATTCAAACAATGAATTTCAACAATCAGATTCATAAACAAAATAAATTGCATTGAACAAAACAAGAACAAAACCTGGAATCTGAAGCTACAGAAGAAGACGAATTTTTGATGCAAGCCTTCTCCAAGAATTTCCTCAAACGTGCAACGAATCCAATCCAAAACCAAAAAACTATTTCAAACCCTTCTTTGTGCAAAATTTTCCAAAATTCCTTCACTGCTCTGAAAAATGAATTCTCCCCCAAAACTTCTCTCCCCAAAATTGAAAACATGCAAAACTCATAAATCAAAAATATCTAATACAACCCTAATTCACATTGCATGCATGCATAGTTGAGAATTAGATATTTATTTCATTTTCCATTTTCGAAAACCCAAATCGAATTTAAAATACAATTTCAATTTTCTTTCAATTTCTTATGATTTAATTTAATTTAATTTAATCCAATGAACTTAATTAATAAATTTTAATTATTTAATAACTAAATTCAACCCTTTTGAGATTAAAATTTAATTAATTAAATAAATTAAAATTTAACTAAATTAAATTTCATTATCAACTTTAAATATAACATCAAAGCATAATTATAATTTAATATAACATAATCACTACTTTTTCCAATGCAATTATTCTAAACATTGATTTAATAATAACGCATCTAGCAAAACTAAATAACATTAAATATGGTAAAACATGAATCAACAATCAGGAATGACGACACACTAAGGCTAGGGTGTAGACATGACACATGTTACCTAGCTACTATCTCCCTTTCATCTTAACCGTTGGATCGACACGCTCAAACCTGTGAAACCAGGTGGAGTCGATGTCATGTACCTGCAACCTGAAACCAAGTAAACAACATAATACAGTATATCCAGCATATAATACACACCGTGAAGAAGAAATCATGAATTCGCAAGGTGCTCGCAAGCGAGTGATGTGAAACCGTCCTCTTCACCAATCCACTCATCAAAGACTGACATTAACATCATAATCAATAATCTCATAATAAAATCTCTTGTTAACTCTACTAACATCATTAAACCATAATGCATGTGAAACAATAATCAGATAAACCACATCACATCACATAAAATAGTTGTCTCTCAATAGTAGCGATCAAAACATCATAACAAAATGTATCCAGTATCAAAGTAGCTACAACCAAACATAGCATAAAGCAAACTGAACAAGATGCAAAACAGAGGGGTATTACATATCCAGGGTAACCTGTCCCATATATGTGATGGCACTCTTATCCTAGTACACTTTTTGATCTCTTTATTTGTGAGTCACCTCTGCGAATTTTCATTTGTCTTTGACTGGTTTTGAGATGTCATGTGAGTCGACCATGTAAGGGTATTGTTATTTGTGATGTCAGTTTCACTTGAGGACTTGTTCTATCTCCTAGTACGGGGAGTGGGCTTTCGAGCTCCACACGGTTGGGAGGAACGTGCCACATTCTCCATTGGGTCCCCTTCAGGTGTGTTGTTCATGACAGGTTTTCTTGGTTGGATCCAGATTGCACAGTAGATTGCAGAGCATAGTTTTTTGGACGAGTCGTGACATGGTCGCCTTCTTTTCTTCATCTCATTCTTTATTGTATTACACTCATGATGTTTATGAGATGCCTTGTAACAATACTTGTATTATTCTAAAATTTGTCACAATCTCAATTATTGTATGTAACTCTTATGATATATGTGTATCTGGACATAACTTCTCATGAGTTATTTATATGTGGCTATTGTAGCATTTTTTATTTCTTAGTAGCATAGTTGTGGAACCCTAAAACATTTATGGTTGTTGTCTCATGTTGTTTGTTTAAAAAAAATATTCTTTTGTCTTATGTGAATGTCATTACATTTTTTGGGTTCCACGACCGGGTGTTACAGATCATAAGCTTGGACACTTTGGAGTAATGCATTATTCACCAAGAAAACGTCATTGATTGTCTTTACTACTATGCTTTGTACCATTTGATAAACATTTACCAAGGAGATGAAAATTAAAACCAGCTTTGAAGGAAATATAATCCTTTGAGTCCTTAGGGATATTATTTCATTACTAATTACCAACTTAATACAACTACAAAGAGATGGCTAGGTTACCTTGAACGCCTATTGTAGTTGCTCTTTATCTATGGTGCTAGAAAATGGCATCTCCCATGGCTGAACCTGGAATTTTTCCCTAAAGTTTTTTGGTAAATACTCCATAGCAAATGCAAAAAACTGAATAGGTGATACTGAAACCCCGAACCTTGCAACCATGAGCCTTGCACACCAAAAATCATGCACACCCCACACCTTGCAACCATGATCCTTTCCCACCAAGAACCTTACATACCACTATAACACACCACTATAACACTTAAACTATAAGAAAATCCGCTATGCGCCCTCCTTTAAAACAAGTAAGCTTTTATATGCCACAACAAGCAACAACATAGTTAGGAGATAAACTAAGCCATAGAATTATGCCACTCAATAGATACAAGCTTTGAGATTGCAAGTAAAAATACAGACACAACACTCCTTAAAAAGGAGAAAACACGCTTGAATTGCTAATGCAATGTTGGAGTTATTATTTCATGATTGTATTAACAGTACTAGATAAAGTTAAGAATGACACCTTAAACTTTAATTCTCATCTCAAAAAATTGGCAGTTTCCTCGTCGTACCTATGCCTTGCAACAATGCAAAAAAACATTAACTTTTTAAAGATTACAATCCTTCACTCATTTGATGCTATTTTTTTCATGCTCTAGAATCCCTTCTTAGTACTCTACTATAATGAAGCACATGAAAAAATGTCATATGTGTGTGCCAATCTCATAGAAAATATGCCAAATGATTGCTTTTTGGAAACTATACAATGTCAAAAAATTTATCCCCTGCACTAACTTGAATAGCTAAGCACTTTTTTGAATTTAGTTAAAACCAAATTGAAGCATTGTATAAGCATGTGATCACTTAATTTGGTAGAACTGGCATATGTCATAATCCTCCCTAAGCATATGACACACTTCATTTTTAATTTTGGCTGCATAAATTTTTATGAATGTCACACATTTGTTAACACATGCACTCAACAGAAATTGAGGATGACCTTGTACACTTGTACAAAACCTGCTCTCTTACGTAAAAACCTACCACAAAGCCATACTTTATGATATACTGTATACTTATCCCTCCGTAATACCATCCCTCTAATGCTCACACATCACGTTTTCATAAATAAATTTATAAAAATTGAATAAGCAATTTTATGATAACTTTATGCACTTAGAATACCACCATCACTTATCAAAAATTCTTCAAGTTTAGGATGAAACTTCCCTAAAACAAATACATGTGTAATTTCATCTTTTGATTGTTCACAACCTAGATTAGCCAAATCTACCATGGTGTTCCCTTCTCTATAGGTATGAAGAATCTAATAATACCCTATCTTATCTAGCAATGACCAAATCTGCTTTACTATGTACCCTAGCCTCCAATTGACAATCTTACACTCTCAACATGCATTTAACAGAATCAACGAATCTCCTATTTGAGTTTTATCGAGCTTAAAATTGATTGCTAATTTTAAGCCTTTCAATAAAGCTTGTGCCTCTGCTGCATTATTAGAACTGATTTTCAACTTGAAAGACTTAGCACACAATACCATACCTTTATAATCCCTAATGATCACCCTGCTCTAGATGAACTTGGATTTCCCCTAGCAGCTCCATTAGTATTCAATTTAAAAATTACAACTAGAGGAGGCTTCCATTTTATGTTTACTCTGTTTACTTTTTGAATTGGTTTCAATGTAAACCCCTTTTGGATGGAAAATTGAGAAGTGGCCAAGACATCATCAACTTTGAATCCCAGTCAGTAAAAACTGATCCAATATGTTTTACTTTTTGCACATACTAATTTACTGTTTCAGAAATAAATTTCTCTAAAGAAATTAAAACTTGATTGAGACTGAGTTTCTCTTTTTTGAAATACATCTATTTCTTGCCCACCATATAGCCCAAACAACTGATGTAAGTATAATTCTCCAAGTTCTTTAAAAAAATGAGTTTTGATAAAGCATTGACCAACTTGAAAAAAGCTTCCAAAGAGTTTCTGGAAATTATGATTGTCAATTCATTTTACTTTTTATAAACATACAGCATGTGTGTGCTACTGGGCATAATATAAATAAATGATTGACATCTTCAAATTTTTGTTCACAAAGAGCATATTTAAAAGGAACTATTATCCCTGATTTTGCAAATTTGTCACTTCTCAATATTTTTTTTTTTGATGGCTAACCATGAAAAATAGCCCGCTTTAGGAAAAATATTTGAATTCCAACAAAAATTATATGCTCTTTATACCACTACATGTAAACCATCTTGTGAAATTGACTTATAACCCTCCTTCACTATATAATAACCTGATTTTGATTTTTTCCATATTAACCTATCAGCTCCTATTGATTGGAAAACAATTCGATCTTGAAGGATAGATTGTAGTAGTCTCTTATGCTCATTGTTGATTGGGAGATTTGAAAAGTCCTTCCATTTTACTTCACCAATCAGAACAACTACTTGTTGAATGTAATCATTAACCCTTATCCCCCAGCTATCTGACAAGAAGTTATTTCTACTTTCAAAGTTATGTAATGCATTTAGAATTGAATATCCATTCCAGGAATACTTCCAGAAAACCACCTCATTACCATATTTACCTCCCATGTTAAATGTAGAACAATGATTTTCCTACAAGAAACTAAGAAATTCCACATTGTAGATCCTACAGGTGGATTTGAAACTGTAAATTTTTTTGATGGGTTTATATTATCCAAGTACTTATGTTGCATGAGCCTGCACCATTTCAACTGGGGCTTTGTATACATACACCATACTATTTTAGCACCTAATGCCAAATTTATTTCTGACATATTGTGAAGACCTACTCCCCCTTTTAATTTCTCCAAATACCTTGTTTCCAAAGAAATTAAAGGTTTTTTTTTTTGTTGTCCATATTACCAGTCCATAGAAACTTTCTATTCAGCTTTTGAATTTGGACTATAATAGATTAAGGAGCTTTTAAATATGACATATAATAATTTGGTATCATAGAAAGCACAGTTTTCATCGACAAAATTCTACTTGACAAAGATAGCCATCTCCCTTTCCATGATAATATTTTTTCTTGTATACTTTGGATAATTTTTTGTCAATAAGATATCTTATTTTGACTTGCAAAAAAAGGAATACCAAGATATTTGCAAGGAAGTTGTGCTTGTTGAAAGCCTGACAACTTCAGAATCCGCTTCTAAATAACACATTTTGCATTGAACACATACACTTTCAATTTTCTCTCATTTATTTTTTTACTCGAAGCAAAAGTATATTTATCCAATACTGATTTAATGTGCATAGCTTTTGCTACTACAACCTTTCCAAAAAGCAGTGTATCATCAGCAAAGAGATAATTTTTTTCTGATATATTTGTATTTGGAATACATATTCCCTAAATGGTTCCCTGTACATGTGATTTATGAATTGACCTACTCAAAGCCTTAGCTAAAATAATGAATAGAAAAGGTGAAAGTGGATCACCTTGACGTACCCTTGAGTTGACCCAAAAAACCAACTAGTGAACCATTTAGTAACATTGAAAATTTAGCACCTGACAAACATGACATAACCCATTTACACCATTTATGGGAAAAACCAAAACTTACTAACACCTGCTTCAAGAATGTCCAATATACCATATCATATGCTTTTTGCATATCTAGTTTTATAATCATGGAAGACAACTTATTTACAACAATGGAGTGAAGAACTTCATGTGCAACAATTTCTCCTTCTATTTTCTCTCTTCCAAGTACAAAACCACCCCGCTCTTATGATATAATTGTAGAAACAAGAGGGTGTAACCGTAAATAGATAGCCTTTGTGAAAATTTTATATATAGTGTTGCAAAGTGAAATAGGCCGAAAATCTGAAAAAGTACTTGGAGAAATTGACTTTGGAATGATAGAAATATGGGTTACATTGAACTTCTTTAGCATTCCACCTAATTTTCTTGACTCCTCAAAAGCATTTAAAATATCTATCCCAATGAAATCCCAACATTTCTAATAAAAGATTGTCATAAATCCATTAGGTCCTAGTGCTTTATCAAGTGGCATGGAAAATGCAACTTCCTTAACTTCCTTTAATGCAAAAGGATCCAACAACTTATCATTATCTTCCTGAGATACCGGCTTTAGAATTACTTGAAGAAGTTCTTCTATTTCCATTGCCAACTGTGCATTGTCAGCCTTGTTTGCATATAGAAAAATGAGAAAATTTTGATACCTTCATTTTGTATGTCTTCCTCCTTTGTAAGCAATACCCCTATATCACTATCATGATTGAGAATATAGATTTTTTTGCTTTCTTGATTTTTGTTGATATATAAAAGAATTTTGTATTCCTATCCCCATCCTTTAACCACAATTCTCTTGATTTCTGTCTCTAGTACACTTCTCTCAAAAGCAATTCCTTCCATTCCTCTTGCAATCGTCTCTTCTCTTCAAATAGCACATTATCTAGACCAATAGCAATAATTATTTCATTAACCTCTAAAAGTCTTTTGTACACCAAATCTTTTTGCACAAAAATATTCTTAAACACTTGTTGATTCCAGATTTTTATATGTTGCTTAATATGTTCCAGCTTCTAAATTAGCTATAACATTCTAGAACCTTTGCAATAAGGTGCACTTATCCACCATTGCTTTAACATATTAATAAATTGTGGATTCCAAAACCAAATAGCTTCAAACTTAAAATAATATTGCCACTTTGACTATTTTTTTTGGAGTAAAATCTAAAGAAATTGCAAAATGATATGAGGCAATTAAGGCAAAATTTCTAATGTTAAAACATATTCAGTTACTACCCAGTTTGGAGAAGTTAGAAACCTATCTAACCTTTTCACTATTTAAAAAAAAAAAATTCTCCTGTTTGTCCATGTAAAACTTCCATTTGGTGGAATTATGTCAACAAGAGCATTATCTTGTATAAATGAGGTAAAGTCTTCCATATCCTCTTTGGATGGACATATACCACCTTTTTTTCTGATAAGCATGTTATTGCATTAAAATCACCTATGAGAACAACTTTATCTTGACCCAACAGATCCATAGTTTGTTTCAATTTGTCCCACTATAATTTTCTGCCTACTGAATTATTTAGGCCATATACATTCAACAACTAAAAGGATAAATCAAAATGAGAAATCTACATTAATCGCCAATTATTCTCACAAGTAACATTGCTAATACTTACTGACTTAGCATTCCATAATGTAATCAGACCTCCTAAGGCTCCTTGTGATGGAAAATGAAAAGAATTCCACTTGGACCACTTCTTACTAAAAGTTTCAAAAGACTCATTTGATATTTTAGTTTCCTGAAGAACTACTACATCT
The DNA here is from genome assembly GCA_007115665.2 of Sequoiadendron giganteum. Lineage (NCBI taxonomy): Eukaryota > Viridiplantae > Streptophyta > Pinopsida > Cupressales > Cupressaceae > Sequoiadendron > Sequoiadendron giganteum. The sequence goes on from CM021103.1 coordinate 514,774,137, forward strand.
TCCCCACAAATATCCAACTGTTGCTTGATTTGGGCCCTTTTGTCAAGGGAATTTGTGCCTCTATGATTCCAAGATATTATCCACATTGCATCCAAGGAGAGAAACATGCTCCCCTTGGCCTTTTTTGTTTCTCACCTCCTCCCATTTGATCATCCAATGTAGACTAGATCCCTGCCTCAATGTCCTCTTGCAACTTAGTAGCTAAAGATTTCCACCTTCTCTTAGCAGGAGATTTTTTACTTGTGGAGGGAGACAATAGAGATTGAGAAATTGATAATGATCCAGAATCATCTTTCTCTTCCACTTTCTCAAATACTTCAGTGGAAATATCTTCTATTAACTATTCACCTACAAAAGATAAAGCTTCATCTACAAATATTTCAAACTCCTTATCAGAGGGAAAATTAGAAGGATGGGAATAATTGAAACCTTCTAAAATTTGTTCAGGCTACAAGATGTTAATGCCCTCTTCTTCTTGATCTCTAAAAACATTCATCACTTCTTCACATTTATTTAACATCATCAAAGTTAAAATTGAATCACATTGATTAAGTTGTTGAAAACTAACAATCTTAATCTCACGAACTGAAAGATTTAGGGAATGCAGAAAAATGTTTATGGGAGATAGTAAATACTTATCCTAGCCGGGTGCAAAGGAAATAGTAATAGATTTACTATCTATATATGTAAGCCTCATGGAAATTCCTGAGGTCTTGGAAACAACAAGAGATGAAGGCTTGTCCTTTCTTACCAATTCTAAGGGAGAGCTACCCTTAACACATTCAATTTCATCTGAATAAGACTTTAACAAAAAACCACAGTGAGTACGCCCAACTTTTTTACAAACTATATCTTTTGAAAACCCCAGCTGTTGAAAATATTACTTGTAGATCCTTTATACACAATTTTTATGCTCAAACCATTAAAAGTTTGACCCCACCCATGACTAATATCCAATTCCTTATATAAATTGGGAAAAGCAACATTTTGCACAAAATCCTTAGTAGATGTAGATAAAGAAACAATTGGATTGACATTTAAAGTAATAATGGAAGAACCTTTGGGAGAAAATTCATTTTCCTCTTCCATGGCCACTACCGACTCCAGCTGACATTTCCTTGAAGAATGAATAGGTAAATTGGCAGTGAATTTTTTTTTTGCGAGGATCCTCAAAAACAACATTTTGTTTCCAAAAAACATAGATCAATTTGATGTTTACAACAAAAGGAAGTTTTATTGTGACATCAATAAGAAGACATAGCCTAATCGATAGCAAAGGGTTGGAAAAAAATTGCAGATCTTGATGAAGATAAATGCCTAGCTGATTACCCAATGTTTCAATAATTTGAGACTCTCTATATTCAAGTGGCAACCCTTGTAACTAAATCCGAAAAGGAATGAAATTAACCATAGAATGAGAGGTAAAAAAAATTTGCAGTCCATGGAGAAGTATATAAACCATGAACCTCATAGATCCAAGAATTTTTTCTATAAACAACATTCCTAGAATCTTTGCTAGAAAAAAGAACAAAAAACCCTTCCCCCTTATCTAAATAAAAAACCTGATTAGATCCCTCCCATGTTTGAAAAAAATAATGTTACAAAAAAGCAAGATTTGGAGAAAATTTCCAAAACTTATAGATAAGTGCCACCTCCTGAAGATCTTGAACTTGTAGTTGCAACATTGCATCCTTAAGAGTAACATTAACTTGATCTTCAGAAACTCTACTCGATTTTATTTGTTGTTTAGGAACCCAAGCCTTCTCATAGCAACTTGAAACATAGGCATTCCCACTAGGACGAAAGCTATGTGCATTCCGCTCCCTACTCACAATTTTTTTATTTCTTTAACCTTTTGATCCAAGAAAACCCTATTATTGATGTTAATAGAATTGGGAAAAGTCAGAGGAGATCGAATAGGCCACTTTGGAACAAAATATTGTAGATGGGAGATAGATATGTTGTTGGGGAAAGTGGTTGGATACGAGACTGAATATTTTGTCCCAGACTTGATGAGTATATTATTAGGGAAATAAGCCACAAAAAAAGAATCAACAACCACCTCGAACCAAAGCTTGCGAGGAGAAGAAGAAGAGAGAGAGTGTGTGTGTGTGTGTGAGAGAGAGAGAGAGAGAGAAGGAATATAGAGCGATAACAAAGATTAACTTAAGTAAAGAAAGAGAATAAAAAGGGATTCAAAAATAGAGTTAAACTTGACATAAATAAAGAAAGTGGAGAGAGGGGGGAAGGAATACATAGAGATATAGATTAAGAAAAGGGGGGAAATGGTAAAGAAAAAGAGAAACAAAAATCGATAAATATTGATGAAAAAATACATAAACATTTTAAATAGAAATGGAGAGAATAAATACAAACAAAGAGAGAGAAACAAAGGTAAAGTGAGATAGAAAACAAAGAGATAGATATAGAAATTGAGTTAATGTGAGAAAAAGAGAAAAACTAATAAATTAAAAGTTAAAAAGAAAAAAGAAAAAAACAAAGGATTTAAGAAAAAAATAAGGGAAACAAAAGAAAAAGTAATTTAATACAAAAATAAATGAAAAAAAAAAATAGACATAAAACATACGTAATATTAGTGAAAAGGCAAGAAAAAAAAGGTAAAAAGGGACAAAAATAGAGAAAGTTGAGAGAAAAATAAAGATAAAAGGGACCAAAAAAGAGGAATTATCAAATAAAGAAAGGATTTTAGAAAGAGAAAAAGACATTAAAAGGAAAGAAAGACTTAATGAAAGCAAGAAAAAATAAAATAAAAATTTAGAAAGAAATAGCGAGTAAAAAAAAAATCATGCAATAGCCTATCATGGCCTTTTATTTGCTAAAGAGGCGGGGGTGACTAAGCTTTGGTTAGAAGGCGACTCCCTCAATATTATTAATTGTCTCTTTAAGGTAATTTTTTCGTCGTGGTCTATTGTGCACTCAATTGAAGATGCCCTTTCCATCATTAGATCCTTTGATGATGTTAAAATTTTACATTTTATTCAGGAGGCTAATTCTCTTGCTAATGGGTTTGCCAATTTGGGGGTTGTGTCTCATAATTATTGGTACTCCTATGATGCCATTCCTTTTAATCTTCAAAGTATTTCTAATCATGACCAATTATCTTGCCATGGTAGTGGAAACATTGGGAGATAAGTTATTTTATTTCCTCTTTCTTTGGTTTATGAACTTTGAGTTTAAAGCTTGTTCGGTTAATTATTGCATATCTTGTGAAAATGAGATCATGGATTGGGATTTTATTGTTGTTTGTACTTGTGGTGTCAGGCTAGCACGATTTATGGGTGTTATTTGGATTTTTTATGGATTATTTGTTCAACATTTTTTTTGCATTGGAACAAGGTGAAGGTTGTGAGTAGGTTGTTTCAAGTGGCAATGGGAGGTGATCATTGTAGACTTGAGCCGCTCTCCTGTGAAGAATTCAGTGGGAATGAGATTGTTTAGGAATGTCTAGAGAAAGGTGGTGTTTGCTCCTACTTGCTCAGACTTCATGGTTCTAATTTGGACGTTATTGAGGCCTTTTTGAATGGATGGAACAAAAAAATGTTGTGTTACAAAGTGTGGAGTTGAATTTCATTGAGGAGTTCATTACCCAGATAATTGGTTTATCAACGAAGGGCAAGAAGTTTTACAGAGATCGTGTTGCATCTAAGACTGCCTTAACTAGTTTTTTCAAAGGAAAGGAAAGGGAGTGGCTTAGGTGCATGGGAAGCAATGGGTATGATCGAAAGTCAATTAAGCCGATGTGGAGAGATGTGACGTTGGCTATAATGAAATTCTTCACACTTGATGGTAGGTACTCTGTAATTTATGGTTACCACTTCATGTTGCATAACCATTTTAGACACAACAATTTGGTGGTGTTCCTCTATTACTTGCTTGTTTATGTGGAAACTAGTATTGATAATCATAGAAAGAATCCTCGTAAAGCAATTCTTCATGAGGATCTCATGAAACTTATTATTGATCATATTAAGTTGACATATTTACTTGAGATTCCTAAGCTTTCTTTTTCTCACAAAAAGAGGGGGATTGTGCCTGGTTACAATACTAGTGAGTCGACGAAAGAAGGGGATGTTGACTATGAGGAGGAAAACTCTAAAGATGAGGTGTCGTCGGATGATGTGGGGAAGTTTGAGGATGATACAAAGGCTTCTAAGTCCTGGTCGAAGGGCTACGAGACTGACATTGAAATGAAGGAGGTTGTTGCTCCTATTGTTAAAAAGATTTTGAAGGGGAAGAAAGGGGGCAATAAGAAGAAGCGTGTTCTTAATCCAAGGGAGGATGGGATGAAAGGTGTGGAGAATCCCCCTATTCTTTGTGTCAAGGGGATTCAGGGGAATGTTCAGAAGGGAAAAGAGCAGTCTATGGCAGAAAATGTCCTGGAGGGGGAGGGTTTCGTGATATTTGGGGAGGCTCCTCCAAGCATGGTGGTTTGGAGTCCCTTGTTTGCAAGGGCATTGAGCAGGTTGAGAAAGTTGAAGACAAGAAAGGGATTCTTGAGATGTTGGCGAAGTTGGCCAATTTTTTTGAGAAACAACAGGTGAAAGTTGAGGTTAATGAAGTGAATGACTCTCCTGCTAAGGAGGATTTGGGGGAAAAGGTGGGGATTAGAAGAATCTTCATGAGAATGAATTTTTCCCCACTGTTGTGTCGGTGAATTGGGATGAGATCAATATGGATATTTTTTGTACAATGGCGGAGGATGGCACTAAAAATCTCCTCTCTTGCTAAATGGCTCTTTTCAGAGGTCAAGGACCTCAATCCCAGGTTGAAAGAGTCAGAGGATGTTTGTGTGGCTTTGGTGAACTATAACAAAAAAGAGTGGTCGATGAAAGATAAGGTCAAAACTATGAATGTGATCCTTGATAAGGTGGTTGTGGATGTCGAAAAACTTGGCAAAAATCATGAGGAGAGGTTGGCTACTTTGGAAAATATTGCTCACAGGGTTCATGAGGAGCAGTTTGTGGCTATGGAGGATAGAGTGAATAAGATAAGCAATGACCTACAAGCTGTGGTGAGAATCAGCAACCAATCCCTGAAAACTACTGTGCAGGGCTTGTCTTTGTTGAATGAGAAATCACTCAATTGGACTTGTAAGAATTTGGACGTTGGTAAACATGAGTAGGCTATCACTGAGATTAGTCGTATGAACCTGGTGGAGAAGAATGTGGATGTGGCCCTATGCTTTTGTACTAGGAGCAAGACAAAGAAGAGGGCAGACATTTCATTCCAGTAACTTGAGGAAGTGGTAGAGATGCATGACAAGGTCATATATAGTAATCTGGATTCGACTAAGGTTCTTGATAAAATGCTTTATTTTGTGTTTGATCAACTTTTTGTGCTAATGGTGCTTATGTTTCTTTCTCTTTAACAACTTCCTTTCGATGTACAAGGTTTTGGGGGCCCTTCAAAACCTGCTTTTCCATATCAAAAACAATAAAAGTAATAGAAAACCAAAGAAAGATAAAGAAACATATCTAAGAGAGGTAAGAGTTTAAAAGTGAAACAAAAAGAAAAGAAAGATACATAGACAAAGAAAGAGATAATGTGATAGAGCAAAGGAAAAAGAGGAATAAGAAAGAAATTGCCATGCAAGAGAAATAAAAATTCATACAAAATAAATCACTTGAAGGAAAAGAAGAGAGTGGGTGTAATGTCCCTGATTTAGCCCTACGCTCTACAATTGGTTTTAGCCTATTTCAAGAAATTCGTAGGCTAAGAAGAATGGGAAATTAGGATTTCCTATTTTATAGGAGGTTTCATATGCAGTTTTCAGGGCTTGCATGTGTGTTTTTCTGACGCATGTCTAGTGGAGTTTTCTGGGTTTTCAAAGATCTCCAGGGTGATGTGACATGCATCTGAATCTGACATCCTTTCTGGGAACTTACTATTTATAGTAAGTCACAATGGTTGTCCGGTTTGTGCTTAAAAGATATTTGGAAATGCTTACTATTTATAGTAAGTCATGATACTGCTCAGTTGGCATACAGATGTGGTTTTGGCAAACTTACTATTTATAGCAATATGCTATTTTTGGTAAGTATATTTATAGCAGTATCACTCTAGCAACAACTCAATCTTTTGCAGTTCAGTATGGCCAATCAGTTTGTCTTTCTGTTGAGTTGAAGTGAATTTACTATTTTTGGCAGTGGCTATTTTTAGTAAGTCTAATTTTGTCAGTATCATCATCTGCAGTTCAACTCAGGTCATCATGCTATTTGTGGTAATCCTTCAGTTTCAGTATTGGCATTGGTTTTGGTTATCTCCTTGGACTAAGTGTTATACTTAGTCAATTTCATGTTTTTAAGTTGTACCCCATGCCTAGGAGTGATAACTTCATGTTGTTTTAAAGAGGGGACATTAAGGGGTCATGTTGAGCATTTTATGATTTATTAAAATGCTTTATTGTTGCAAATAGAAATGGATGCCTAAAGGGAAGAGAAATAATGTTTTATTATTTCACAATGAAGTGAATGGTTGAAGGGCGTTGGGAAGTTGAAGTGATTCAACTTCTTGGAATTCAAAGTGTTTCATTTTCCCATTGAAACTTATATATTGTTGCATTGTGGAGAGCTGATTATGTTATGTTTTGAAAAGCAAAGTTATGTTGCTGGTTTGAAATCCAGAATCCAGCTAAGGGAAAGCTTTGAAAATTCTATTCTACTCTTCGGACCTGAAACTATGGTTCCCTAGATGATGGATTGAGAATGTGCTTCATTCAGATGTACATATTGAGCTTCAAATTGGAGAATTGTGGTGTGTTTTCCAGATTTCAAGTTGCTGATATTTACACAGCTGAAAGTTGAATTTGTTAACAACTTCTTGTATCATTTATTCCTCGTTATGGGCATTCAATAATATCATTGCTAAGGTCATGGCGACCCTTCTTAGCAAATTCCAGATTTAATTTCAAAGTGTATGTTTTTTACTAGCAAAATCGCCCTTGCTAGGGCCGTACCTTCTTATTTGCATTGGGAATTGTGCCAATAAATAAATGTTGGGTTTTTGGAGCTATTTCTTCATCATGGCATGGGAACCTATCCTCCAAAGGTTCATTGCACTTGGTTTCACACAATTCAGAGGTAAATTGATTAAGATATAAGCATTTCATTGATTCATAGGTTGCTGATTTACAGTTTCAGTTTGTTGATTTTAATTATCAAACTTCAAAGAGATCATATTTTAGCTTCCTTTTCAATGTTTATGAGCTTTCTAGATTTAGATAATCATTCTTCACATTGTGGCTTTGTCTATCATTGTAATACTCATAAATTGCAGATTATTGGATTGTAAGGTTGTGAATTAGTAGTACTAATCCAACCATATGTTATTGCTGCATTTACTTGTAATTTCTAAGCTAACATTAAGTACCCCTGGATGGTTTACCGCCAGTGTGGAGAATAAACTTGTATCTCTCATCTTACCCACTGTAAAGTGGAGAATTCCCACTCTTGAGTGGATGCCTGCCATAGTAGAAGAAGTATTAATATTGTAATCTTTTCCCCCCACTGTTTGGTTATCCGCCTTTGTTCATTTCAATTTCAGCATTAGTACTCCACCATATGTTAGCACCTCGCCTGTCAAAGGATCTTGAGTGCACATTCTTGGTGTTGAGTTTAATCTCTTTCTTTCAGTATAATCTTGTAATCTTGATTCAGTAGATCCTAGGGATCCTCTGACCATATGCCCGCCCCTCCTCCTTAAGTGGTTTTAGGGCGCATTCTTGGTTAGAGTTCTTTCATGCATGTTTTGGGTTATGCTAACCTTAACGGGTGCTTGGTTACATTGTAAATGTTTGGTTTAAAAATCAAAAAAATTGAGAGAGTATATTTCAATGGGAGAGTAAAAGAGAGATAAAGCGAAATAGAGAAAGTGATGGAGAAATAAATAGTGAAGTTAATTAGATAAGGAACTCAAAATAAAAATGAACAATTATAAAAAATAAAAAGGGATTAGAAAGATGAGAAATTATAAAGAGAGAAAATAAATATAAAAAAAGCAAGAGAGATAAATTAAAAAAAAGAGAGCAAATAATGACAAAGAGGGAGAGAGAGAGGGGGGTAAGTATGTAGAAATAAATATTGAAAGGTAATTAAAAAAGAAATTGATGCTAGAAATAAATAGACATATATAGGTGGTAAAAAAAAGAAATGAGACAAAAAAAACTATAAATAGATGGTGAAAGAGAGACAAAAAAAATAAAAAATTGTAATAGAAAGAAAAAGAAGAAATAAAGGAAGATAAAAAGGAGAAAAAAGAAAAGAAAATGAAAATGGGAGAAAGGAAACAAAGCAAGAGAGAAAAAGAAAAAAACAGAGGAACAAAAAAACAAAGAAATGGAGAGAGAGAGAGAGAGAGAGAGAGAGAGAGAGAGAGAGAGAGAGAGAGAGAGAGAGAGAGAGAGAGCAAATGGAAGAAAAAGAAGAAAATTATTTAATCAAAGTTGTGTTATACTCTCAAAGAATATAAGGTTTCATGAAAAATCCAAGCACATAGAGATCATCTAACCTCATTCAAAACAAGATTCAGAAGGAAGTAGTGAAGCTCTATTACATCTCCACATATCAACACATCATTGATGTTTTGACGAAGCACTTAGCAAACAAAAAGTTTAAAGTTTTCATAAAGAAACTTGGATTGATGCATAATTCCTTCCTTGCTAGGGCGTTGAGTGAAGATTAGATTTCAAGTTGAATAGTATAATGGTGGGAGAAAGTTAGAATAATGTAATATATAATGATAAATTCCATGCAACTATTAGATGAATATTTTCTAGAGGTTTCCTTGTAAGTTTTTCAAAAAATACAACATTGATTTCAAGGTGTAAATTTTATTTGCATTTTTTTTAATTTCTTTTGTAATATGTCATTTCAATTTTTTCGTGGTTGTTAAAATGTTTAATATAAATTTAAAAAAATTGTTAATAGTTTGATCTGAGTAATTAATTAGAGAAATATTAGGACAATAGTCTCCTAGGGTTAGAAATTTTGCATGGTATTAGAGCCAAAAGAGTGAAGGAAAATCATGAAGCCAAGAGTTGTGAATACCAAGGGCTGATGATAATAAAATTCATGTAGTGTTTTCACCTAGAATCCATGCCTCCTTTTTTACCTTAAAATCATAATTATTTTATGGTTAAATAACAATTAATAACTAAGGGATTTGTGGGTGGATGTTTGCATGATCAAAAACTTTATTTGTCAAGAAATTGCGATCAAAGCTAGTCAAGAACTATAGGTTAGTTCTTGAAGAATAATCCAACTATTTTATTTTTCCTTGGAAAATCCTACAATACCAAAGCTTTTAAAAGTGGTTCAATGCTCAAACCGAACCATTTTCTCTATAGTTTTACAAGGGTTACACTGGAAATTTATAAAATATTTCTAGGTCATTTTTGAAGGGTTTAAAATGGTGGCTAGGGCTTATATCAAAAGCTATGATTTCATCAACCCACATGGTTAGAGATTTGCACTATAGTTGGTAGCTCATGTGAAGAAAACAACCAAGGAGATGTTTGACAAAGGCCATGTGGATAATCATGGAAGTGGTAAAAGACTATTTAGTTCCTCATTTAGGAAAAAAGAAAGAAATCAAGGAGATGTTTGATATCTTGTTACTCTTTACCAAAGTGAAAACATAAATAGGAAAATGATATTGCAAAATAAACTTAGATCCAAAGAGATGACTAAATGAAATATTGTTACCAATCACTTGATGAGGGTCAATGAAATTATTTTCACTTTGATGCAATCCAATTTATTCCCATTCACAATAGGAAAACACAAAGTATTTTAGCAAATTATATTCTCCATTTTGACATTTCCATTTGACAATTATTGTTTCCTAGAATAATATTTGTTACCATCAAAGACAATAGATATTCATGGGTGACACTCTTTTACAAAAAAATTGGAAAGAGAAATTCATAAAATCCTTTTAATTCCTTTCACACTGCTTTAATATTTGCAGCAAAAATAAATACGAACAAACAACCCTACTAAACATTTGAAAAAATATGAAGAATCCTCAAAGGTTGTATTCTCTCATGCTAAATTCACCCACACAACCACCTACATATCTTCTATCCATCTTTCTCTTCCAAATGTTGTGGCTCTAATAACAACTTGAAAAATGGTAGAGCATAAAATTGAGATTGCACCATGATACACACATAAAATAATATACAATATTATATTATGATGGATCTAAGAGGATTTAAAATTTTCTTGTACTATTTTTTAATAGCCACTTCCTTTAAATGACCTAGAAATTATCTATTCAAATTTTTTCATAAAAATAATCCTCACTTAATTATTAACATATTAATATAATGGGGGGAGATCGTGTGCGGACTGAGCCGGATTGTTGTGATGAATTCGGAACAACCCTCTTGTGTGGCACATTTGCGTGGAGGGCGGAATTGCCCCGCTTATGGAACGTCTGGTCGGCCATGATCCAATTCTTTCGGTCAATTTGCTAGTTCTTGGAAGGAGAGGAGGGTTTCTGTTGGAGGGATTTCGTTTGAAGTTAGTGAGGAAGTCATTGCGCAGGCCACGGGCTTGAGATGTGAAGGGAAGAAATACCCTAAACACACCAAAAAGCCAGACCACGAAAGTCTTAAGGCGTTCTTCAGAGGTGAGGAGACTTGGCCAGGAATCCGGCGGGGTTCGAAAGAGCTGAGCTCCCTAAGCCGTGGGACATGGTCTGCTTGGCTCTGATGAAATACATGACGCTGGAAGGTAGGTATAAAACTTGTTTTTTCTATCATTTCCCTGCTTAACCATCTCAGACATAAAATGCTGCTTAGCTTTCCTTTTTTCCTTCTTATGGACCTGGAAAGCTCGATAGAGAAATGTAAGGTGGCGGCTAGCCATTATCCGATGATCCCCTGCCTCTCCCGCTCCACCAGGGGCTTATACTCTGCCTGTACCACTTCCATCTTGCTCTTTGTCTGCCTAAAACCATCACTGTCCGTGTCGAGAATATTGAACCCATCTCCTCGATCCATATCTCCCCGGCTGAGTCCAAGAGCCCTCCTCGGGCCATCGTGGTGGGGAGTGTCAAAACCAATTTGGCCACCAAAAAGCTTAAGGGTGGATCAGGCATGGCTCATGCCAGTGCGGCGGAAAGGGCTCTGTGAGCTAAAGGCTACCTAGGTGGACACGATGGAAAAGGTCACTAAACTGAAGAAAGGCAAGGAGAAATGTGGGCCAACCATGACTGTCAAGGAGGGCATGGGCAAGGTTGTTGTGGAGAAAGACTTGGGAGAGGAAAATGGTGGTGGGGATCACAGAGCTGACTGGTGGGGAAAGTGTTAGGAGGAGATCGGGGAGGTTGGCCAAGAACAAAAAAAAGAGATTAATAATTGAAGACTCGGAGGTGGAGCAGTCTAACAGCAAGGGCTATAAGGAAGATGATTCCGAAGATGAGAGTGATGAGATGGGTGAGAGGCCTCTGCCTACTCCGATGGACAACAAGTTTTCTGGCCATGTTTCTGACTCGCACACTCTGTTGGTGAATGAGCCTAGTTCATTTCTGAAAACTAGGGATGCTGGGGAAGATGCTGAAGTGCTGGCGAAGAGACTGAACACCTTGGATAAAAGATTCAGGGGCTTGACCCGATTCACGATGAAATTGAGCCACTTTGTTACTAGTGCGCTATCTAATGTCATAAAAGAGGAATTAGCGGGGAATAATAGCAGGAGAATAAGGAGTGGGTTGGTGATGAGGCGGTTGACCTCCTGTTCAAGAACTGGGATGAGGCCAGTTAGCTGCTCCTGTTGCTGGTCTGTCGGCTTTTTTTGGCTGTTGGTGTGCTGTTGCTGGCTGTCTCTGGCTTTTTTCTCTTTTTCTGTAATGTTCTCTGGTTATGTTTAGTCCTTTTTTGGCCCTAGTGGCCCGTTGTGAGGGGTACAGTGCCCCGTAAATGTTTTTAACTTTTCAAAAACATATTAATATAATATATTAAGATGTAATATTTCAGCACAATGGTTGGGTTCAAGTATTTTAGGTGCAAGGTAAATGTTCATCTAGAGTCCATAATCCATAAGTCAAATTCCCTACTTTAACCATTACTAAGCTATGTCTAATTTTCATTTAAATATTTGTTTAAAGTTAAATATACATTACTAATTTAGTTTGTAGGAAGCTAAGATTATCATTAGTGTCTACTAAATTACCCTTCTTTAAAAGTGAAAATCTTATTGCAAGTCTTGAATATTGATAGTCTAATACTAACAACCAAGGCAAATGCATATTCAATTAGACATTTATATATGATGGAAAACTCAATTAAAATATTATACATTATGTATACATGTAAACTATGTTAAGAGTTTTACATTTTCAATTGTAGAGAGCTTCTCGATATAATTTCAATAACAATTCCATCATACATACAATCTTATGCATTATGTATACATGTAAATTATGTTTATAGTTATGAGTTTTAGATGTTAGGGAGCTTTCACATATAATTTCAATATCAATTCCACCATAAATATAATTTGGTTTGAGTTGTCATAAAATGGACAAGTTAAACTGCTAATAGGACCTACAAAAAAACAATCCTTTAGATTATAAATATTTGGTTTGGTCTAAGACTTCAACATAAATACTAAAGGTTTTTGTGTGAAGATTTCAACATCTTATGGGTTAGATGTCTTGGTAACAATGTCCAATTTCTAGTATTTAGGGTATAAAGAAGTTTGTGCAACATATCATTAATTTCCCTTCAAAATCAGCTTGACCTCCCTTTTTTTGAACTCATTCCGATCATTTGACCCCATGTGAATCTCTCCCTTTTCTTCCCTATGTGTTAATAAGCCATGGTGCCCAACTCATGAACTCCCTAGATTGTGCATTGTGTGCTTCTCTAGCTTTATTTAGATTTACACATGTAGAATTTAACTTATTCAAGCCCATAAGGGAAGCCTCAACAACTTTTTTATTTTTCATGTTTCCTACTAATAAAATCTTGATAATTTTGAACACCCGGAATACTAAGAGGGGAGGGGGGTGAATCAATATTCTATCAAACCATTTAATCATAAACCATCCAATTAATAAAACATATTTAATTGTAACTATGAATGAAAACATGAAAAAAACACAAGATCACATGACACATGAACACCAATATTTTTTACGTGGAAAACCCAAAAAAGGAAAAACCATAGTGAGGATTAGCTCACATTATATTATAATCGGTTATAAGATATTACAAAGGTTCACTACTAGGACACACTATCCAATAAGGCTCACAACCAAAAATAGATATAAAAAAAATGGCTACATAGCCAAAATGTGAATTGATACAAAGTGTGCCTTCATTTTGCTAAATTCAGTTCCTTTGAAGCTCTGAATATAAAACTTTTCTCTAATTTGCAGTCGCTCAACATTCACAACAATTTATGCTCCTATTCAGATCACCCACATACAAATTCACATATTCGTACAATATCATATCCCTCGCACATCTTATTACCTATACAATCTAAAAAATGTCTTACATATATACCCAATACATCTGCATACATCAATTAGGTCAGCCTAATTAGATGTAGCCCTATTTGAATTCAAAATTGCCTTGTCAGCTTCATGCTTGATTCAAATACTTCTTCATGCTCAAATCAAATGTGCAACACTTGATTTAGGTCGACATGGACCTAAAATAGATCCCACTAACATCTGCAATACACATTTAATCTCCACAACACATATCAAGTAATAGGTCAGCTGAAAATTAGACCTAATCATAAAATAAGCCAACTAATCAACCACCAACGATCCATTTGATCATATAAACTTGTGCCATCAAGAATATATTGTTTACTAGCACCTATAAACAATCTCCAAAAATCGTTAAGTCTGAATTCAATTACTAAAGGAATGCAGGCCATATTACACATACCCATTTGCATTGTATAAAGCCAAAAACTGCATACCAAACTATTGTTACTTGTAACTTTTAACTTGTTCATCCAAGACAACTGAAATATTGATCATAGATGCACTTGGTAGTTAGGAATAACATACTGCAACCTCATAATATTATCTTATTACACAAGTAATTCCAGACCAAATTACCAGATTAAGATGTCTCTATTTTGTTCACCGGATTTGAGAAAGTTGTCAAAAATCAATGTTGGCATCAATAACACATTAAAAGGGTTCCTTATTCATTCTTTCAACAATCTCCCCCTTTGTCATTGATTTCAACATGTGTCAAAAATGAATCTCCAAAACTCAAAAACATACACCATCATCAACTATCCTCAAACTTGCATGAACTCCCCCTTTCAAGCATACAACACCACAATCATCAAACTGTCAACAATCATCTTCAAACTTCTCCCAAAAGCATCTCTTATCACTTGACTTCTCACTTCTCAGTTTTCCCAACTTCTTCATCACCAAAACTTCTCCACCTTTGACATCAAGGATAAAGGGTGTGTCGATAATACATGTAAACTCTAAAAATTGATGTATATGTATAGAAAAACAGCTAAAATGTACTAACTCCCCCCCAAGGAGTTATCCCAAAAATTGGATCCGATCATGAGTACACTAGAAAAACTGAAAAAAGTTGAAACAATGAAATAATATACAAGCAAAGAATGGTCAATCGGAGGAGTAGGCACCTTCTAACTCCTTAAGGATTGTCAGGCATATTTTCATTCATTCCAAATCTTATTAGCTGCAACAAGCAACTTATACATTGATTCCAATTCAACTAAGCTCTCATCTCCTTCTTCCTGAGTACTTGGATTGGGATTTATCTTTTCAAGCCTTTCTGCATCAACAAGGACACTTGAAACTGGTATGTGCTTAGTCTTCACCAAGTCCCCAAGCTTTCCAAATCTCCTTATTATGTCTTCTTTATGGTGTTGAAGAGTGAAACACTTATTTTGCAGATCAGGAATGGCAGCAGGGTCAAAAGTACTAGAGGCATTAGATATTTGTGACTCTATTGATTCCATTAAGTGTTTAATACCTTGAGTGGCATCGGACCACCTCATTCAATACAAGAACTAGAGGCATACTCGTTGAGTGAATCAACTAAAAACTTTAAATTTTCAACAAGGGTCAAAGAATTATCAACTGTGGCATCAAGAGTAGCATATTGTAGAGACTTGATGACATCATTAATCAGTTCTCTCCCATTTTGATGAGTCTCTATGATATCCTTTCTTTCATAGGCATGAAAAGCATCTCCGACCTCCAACTTTTGGATTGGTGAGATATTACCTATATCTACACGTCCTTGATACAATAGGAGTTATAGCAACTAGGGAGGAATAACTGGTTGAAATCTTATCTATTTTGTCAAAAGAACATTGAGAGTATTCTCTGAATAGCTTTGGAAGCTCCATGGTCTTTTGAGGTCCTTCATTCTTTTCAACCTTTGTTCTTTATTTTCTTCTTTTTCTTCTTTGTTGGAGGGGTTTTCCTTCTAATTTTCTCTATCTTCATCCTCCTTTTTCTCCTCATCATCTTTCTTATTGTTCTCTTCCCTTTCTCCTTGTCCTTCTCCATTTTGATTATTTTCTTTATTAGTGTCTTTATTTTGCTTGTTAGCATTATCATCAACATCCTTTCCTTTTTCCTTTTCTTGGTCTTGCCTTATATTATCATTAGCACTGGTTGTAGTGTTTGTGTCTTCTAGAAGAGTAAAGGTCTTGAGAGAAGCATTTGTATCATCTACCACATTCTCTGTATCAACAAGTTTTGGAATGTCTTCTACATTATGCACATTAATTCTTCTAAAACATGTAAACTTGTATCTAGAGGAATATTTTCCTCTGCATCAGTAACTTTTTCTTTATCAATCTCCTTTACTTGAGTTGTTCCATATGATGAAGTTGTAATCATCGCAAATCTTCCTTCTATATCTCTAACAATATTCAATGTATCTTGTTTCATCTTGTCTACTCGATCTTTTTCTCTACCCATTATTATAGTGACCCTTTTTTTCACTTTGAACTCTTTTGTATATACTTCAATTAATGTGGCCTTGTCATTCTTAGACAAAGAGGATCCAATTTCCTCTAACACATCAAATTTCATCTTGTCATCCACTTCAATTGCTTCATGCCTTCTTTCTACCAAGGCATTCCATACTAGACTAGGCACCTTTTTCCCAATGTTTTTTATTATATAAGAAACATTTACAAGGTGTTGTACCCTTTACACGGAGAGCCCACAAGGCCAAAAAGGAAGCTAGTTCAAAACATTATCAAAAATGCTATAATAAAAAACAATGAAAATAGGACACAAATGCAACACATTAGCAATAGAACTCCAGCACCACCCAAACCTAAACACTAACTGTCTACATTTTCCCATTTCTGAACCAAGAGGTTTAATACATCATCTTTAATCTAGTTGGGACCTTCCCTCACAATATTCTTATCTACTTCCTCCTTAATGACATCAGACAGAGTGATAACAGATCTGTGAATCATTTTAACAGTGAATTGGGCCAAACAATTGATTTCCTCTCTAGTTTAGTAACCCGTTCCTGAAGCACACCGGGGCCCTCATTCTTGCCCTTCCTACTCTGGATCTCCTCTTCCTCGCTAGCTTTGGAATCAAAGGAGTGAGTGGAATCCTCCTTAAGAATCCAATTCATGTCAGAGAAATTACTAGAGCCCTCCACAAACCCTTCTTCCATCTCCTCAATAGTGTCTTTTTTGCCTTCAGTCCTATCGCCCGTCTGCTCGAAATCACTAGAAATCTCATCCACCAGGGTAGCTATTTTGTTCTTCGCTAGTCTGTGGGACCTATTATGACCTTTTCACACATCACCCCATTCGAGATGGGGACCCCCTAATTTTTTCTCTTTTTTGGTCTTTTGGCTTTGGTTTTGGGTTGTTTTGTGTCTCTCTCTCCATTCCTTCTGTCTTTCTGGGGATGTACCTTTCTTTTGACCTAAGTTGAAATGTTGGCTAGGTTTGTGAAATTAGGGTTTTCATTCTTTAGGCTTGTGCAGGGTCAAATTGAGTTGGAAAATTGAAATCTGAGAATGGCATTGCAATCAGGAGGCTTCAGGCAGGATCCCACTAAATTTTCACTAAATTCTGACAACTTACTATTTTTAGTAAGTACTTAATTTGAGGTCTCTCTTCAGGGATTTTGGAATTTTGACTGCTTCACCATGTTTAGAGCACTTCAAAGTACTTGCACACAAAATTTGAGCAGATTTGGACAACTTGCTATTTTTAGTAGTTCTGGCTTCAGAGGTAGTTTTCAAGGTTTGCATGTAAGATTTTTCGATGCATGTCAGAATATTATTTCTAGGTTTTTCAAGAGCTTTGCAGTGATATAGCATACAAGCCAAAATGATGACTTGCTATTTTTAGCAGGTGCTCACATGTGGACAAGTTTTTTGGGTTTTTTGGGGTTTTTCAAGATCTCTCTGGCAATATGACATGCAAATGCATCCGATGGTTGGATGATTAGTTTTCAGGATCTTACCATTTTTAGCAAGTTCACTCCAATAGCTCCCCAGCATTTCATTTTCATGAACAAGAGAAGCATGCAATAGAAATGGGGTCAAACAAAGGTCATTTGAGGCACATGCAAGTCGAATTAGGGTTTCCTACTTTTATGCCTAAAATAGGGGTGAAATTCAAGAAAGTGATAAACTAATGTATCCCACCAAGATCATCACCTTTCAGAGAATCCATTGGTGAAATTTGAGCAAAATTCGCACTTACTATTTTTAGTAAGTCATTCCAAGGCTAAAAATAGCAAGTCAACATGAGAGGCAAGTGTGAACAGGTCAAACAAGTCACGAGGACCACGTTGTGCAAATTTCAAGTCAAGAGGAGTTGCAAAGGTCCAAAAATTACAAGGTTACTAAAAATAGAAAATGAGGACGAGCAGGCTAAAAATTTGGCTAAGTATTCAAGGGCCACCTCCAGAAGTCTCCTTAACACTTCAGATGAAAATTCTAAGGCATACAAATTGGAAATAAAAGCAAACACCCTCTAGATGCGCCCAAGAGGAATGAGAAGCTCTAAAAAGTTTCCAAGTCATGAAAACAGAAGCTCAAGGGGAAAAATGCACCCTTGACAGGAAGTGAAGTTAAGGGAAATTTTCTAAGGAAGACAAATGAGAGGGCATCACTTCAAATGCGCCATTGGCAAGTAAGATGAGTTGGAAGAATTTTCTAAGTCATGAAATGGAAGGTAGACCTTCCAAATGCGCCCTTGACTTAAGATGAAGGATTTTGACAGTTGCTAAGTCAAGAATGGAAGTCCACCCCTCCATATGCACCCTCAAGAGAGAAGGAAATGTTGA
Source organism: Sequoiadendron giganteum (assembly GCA_007115665.2). Taxonomy (NCBI): domain Eukaryota; kingdom Viridiplantae; phylum Streptophyta; class Pinopsida; order Cupressales; family Cupressaceae; genus Sequoiadendron; species Sequoiadendron giganteum. Next base: position 514,792,461 of record CM021103.1, read on the forward strand.
AGAAATTTCTAAGTGTCAAAATGAAAGTTCCCCCCTCAAAATGTGCCCAAGGTTGAAAGGACAAGACTTAGAAATTTCCTAAGTCATGCAAAGTGGAGGCACCACTACGGAAATGCACCCAAGTAGAGAAGTGATGTGAAATTATTCTAAGGTGTTGAGAATATAAAAGCTTGACCCCCTAAATGCACCCAAGTTGAGAAGAGGTGCAAGGAAATTTTCTAAGTAAGAAAACGTGAAGTCCACCCCCCCAAATGCGCCCTTGGCATGAAGTGGAAGTGTTGAAAAGGATTCTAAGTATAAAATGGAAGCTCACCCTCTAGAATGTGCCCCCAAGAAGATAGAGACTTGAGAAAGTTTCTAATGGAAGCTACACACTCCAAATGCGCCCAAGGAGGAAACTTGATGATTGAAAATTTGCTAAGGAATGAAACTTGAAGCAGGCCGCTCCAAATGCGCCCTAGGGAGAGTATGAAGGAATGAAAAGGTTCTAAGTATAAAAAATGAAATTAGACCCTCCTAAATGTGCCCATCATGGGGTGGGAAATACTCAAAATTTACTAAGGCATGGAAGATGAAAGTATAAGGGCCCAAATGCGCCCAAGGAAGGAGTTGGATAAAAAATGGCTAAGGCAATGAAAATGAAACTACAACCCCTCAAATCTGCCCTAGGATGCTCAAGTGGAAATTGTCTAGGGGGTGAAACAAAGGCACAAGAGGTGATATGCACCTAAAGGAGGTAGATGAATTGAATAAATTTCTAAGGTATGAAAATGAAAGCTCAAGCCTTCATATACGCCTAGGGGTTTGAAAGAGAGTCAAATGGTTTCTAAGGCATGAAATAGAATACCAAGGGGTCAAAATTCGCACAAGGTGGTATGAGGTTGAAGAATATTTTCTAAGCCTTGAAAAACTTGAAGTGAGCCCTCCCAAGTGCGCCCAAGGCAAGTAAGAAGGGGAAAAGATAGTGAAAATTCTCTAAGGCATTAAAACATGATGCAAAGGGTAAGGAAATGCACCCAAGCAAGGTGAACAAGATGCTAAAAAGTTTCTAAGGCAAGAAACATGTGAGAGAAATCAAATATTTTCTAAGGCAGGAATGTGAAAGCCAAAGGGAGGTGGAATGAAATAAGTGGAAAAGAACTCTAAGGTGTTGCAAAATCAAAGAGGACCCCCTCCAAATGTGCCCATGAAGGGGGAATGAAGGTCATTACAAAATTTCTAAGGAAAGGGAAAATAAAACTCCAAACACAAGGTGGTAGATGCACCCTTGAAGAAGGCCTTATGAAATGAACGCACAAGTCTCTAGATGTGCCCACGATGAAAAATTATGCTAGAGAAAAATGATGAATTTTATCAGATCCAGAGATCAAGCAAACCTTGGAGATCAAAACATCGAAATTAGGTAATTGAAATGGATTTATACTTTAAGTGTTCTAATGCTCTTCTTTTTGTTTATTTTGCAGGATGAACACTGAGGGCAAGGCATGATGACTTGAGGTGATGGATTAGGACAACATTATAGATTTGGATGAGGGTAAAGTTACATGTTTAAAACTCCTCCATGATGTCTTATTTGCACCCAAAACCATGAAGGGAGATGTTGGAAGAAATGGCTAAGTGTTGGAATTTCTCCAAGGACCTAATATGCACCCAACTCAGCCAGGCAGGTGGCAAGGAAGAAATAGTCGAGTCCAAGACAAGAAAATCCTTCAAGATCAGGATGGAGGAAATGATGAAGACCCAAGCATTAAAGATCATCCTCAAGCATTAAACTATCCTCAAGGCTAAGGAGGAGGAATGAGCAAAAACCTCAATGTTAAGAAGTGACAGCAAGATGGATTGAAGAACAAAGTAGAGGAATTCTTCTTAAGTGTGAAGTCCTTCTCCGTCAATGACCTAGAAAATGTTCTACAAAATACCTCACACAACCCAAGATGCAATGGCAGTAAGGAGGAAAATCATCATCAAACAAGAGAAAGAGGTCATAGTCTTGGAGTTTTAGATTGAGGACATGTCTGACATATCAGCTCAAGGAGGTTGTAGTTGTGTTGGCCAAATTCATAAAATTTGAAGTCAGGGAGAAGAACATCAGGAACCTGTTTCTAGACAAGAATCTTCTGGATGATAGTGGGCATTAATTACTCATAGTGGTTTTTGTAGAGTAGTGGAGAATATTTTGTACATTTATTACCCCACTCCTCTTTGTGGTGGTTTTTAGGGCAGAATCTTGACTAGGGCTTAGGTGGCTCAATCTGATCCCTCCATTGTAATTGAATCTAAGTCGTCCATTGGACTAAGCCAGCTATAAAAGGGGCATCCCCCCTCCATTTTTATCATTAGAATCATAAATTAGACATTAGAGATTAGAATAGAGGAGAGAATAGCATAAGGAGTAGAGCATAGAAGTTAGCATAGATTGAGGAGGAAGGAAATTTTTCCATTTGGATACCTTGTAATAAGTTGTTGTGAACACTATCATAATATAAAGATTTATCATTGCTTGACGGTTCCATCTTTTTTTGTGGGTAGCTAGCGAGGCTTCTTCATCTTTCCAATTCACTTAGAATTTTAGAGTAGCTTAAAGTAAAGTAGATTTCATTTCATGCAAGTAGTTGGTAGTTGTGGAATATGGTGTTTTATTTAAGCAAGCTTCATTTATCCATACCACTATGGCTCATTGATGGTGGGTTCACCTTGCGTGGTCGATTGGAATATTGTGAACTTAACTTCAATTACAGTTTATATGTTGATATGCGTCGTTGTGATGGTATTTGCATGTTGAGTCATGATTTGAACATCTCTCGCTACCCCTTTGAAGATTGCATCGGCTCTATAGAAGTTGTCTAAAGTGAGGCAAAATAGAACTTGGTTTAATCTTGCAAGAATTGATCTCTGCATCTTGCATTTAATGTAGCTAGTAGCATCTCTAATCCCTATCCTTTTAATTTCAATATTTTCTCGATTAGTTTAGGAAACTCGAGCATCATCGATAAATTCTTCGAGTCCTGCAAGTTCTTCTCTTTGATTGAACAATTGTGTAAGTCCCCTTAGAATAACCAACAAATCACATCAAGCCAACTGAGACTATGTGTTGCATGAAGGAACCTTGGAGTTGAATGCATGATCTTTCTAGCAATCTTAGCATGCATAATACTTTGTTCAAGAGAGGATAGAGTAACCGTTGGGAAACTTTATTTTGTGTTTGTGTGGTCATAAAACACCCATCAATAGGACCTCCTCAAACTAGTTTATTTCATCCCCACCTCAAAGCTTGCAACCACCATGGTGTCACTCTTAGATTATTTTTCCTTGGTGCTTCTCCCTTCACTATCAGTGGCTGGTAAGTCCACCTAGCCCAGAGACACGTTTTCCCCCTTCTTAGCAGTGGGTCTGCTATCCTTCTTGATGGTTTTATTTTTTAGCTCACATAACCCATCCACCACTTTAGACTGGGCCAACCCAGCCGTGCCTTTCTTATTTTTAGATGGGGGTTTAGGCTTAGGTTTCATAATGGGTTCAATTTCAGGTATGGGGGTTTTACTCTTAGAACCCTCTGAAGCATCGAGGGAAGGATTAACGGGGGAAACATCAGGGGTTCCAGTTCCTCAACATGCATAGCAGAGATAGGTTTGGGTGGGAACAGGGCCAGATGAAATTAATAGAGCTTATAGATTAGACCATAGTGCAGCAGTAAGGGGGCGGATCATCTGGGTTGAGAGCGGAAGCATCGAGGGAGTCTTTAACCGAATTTCCAAAGAAGTGAGTAGAGAAAATGGAAAGCTGAGGGTCATCTTTGCCGAAGGTGGTTTAACAATGGAAAATGGTAAAACTAAAACACCTTGAAATGACCTTCTAAAGTAACATATTTCATAATAGCAAGATGCACCTTGTCCTAGGGTTTTGGCAGTGCCTCACGATCGAAACTAAACTGCTTTCGAACCAACTCCTCGTCATCCTTGAAGAAGGTGTTGAGACTCTCCAAGTCTTGCATTTTGGTGCATGTTTTGTATTTCTTTCTCTCATAGGAAAGGATCATTGCCTTGCTAATTACCTCCTCATTAACCTCAAATGAGATGCCACCCATGGTGACCCACCTATCCTTCCATGAACCAGAAAATTGTGTCGAAAACCTCTCATCGTGGCCCACAAAATTCTCTAAAAGTAGTACCAGACCACCCTCTTTACAAATGTGCCGAGCGATGGGGTCCCTACAAAACTCCTCACAATTATTAGGCTTGATTATCACTCCATCTCCTCCCATCGCAACCCACAACACATAGTAATAGGCCTAGAAAAACAAAGTTAGCTGAAAAATGACTACCTGTCAATGAATTTACCCTTCTTGAAACTATCATTTCTCTGCCATTCGATATAGTAAGGAGAAATGAAATAAAATTGGCGTTTACACGCTTTAGTAGTCATTCCCAATGATGCCAGCTCCACAAGGCTATGATTATCATGAAATAACTATAGGATAAGTTGTTTGTAAATTAAATCTAGATAATTAAAATTTGTTATGCCAAGGGTGACCACATCTAGAATAATAATGTATTGAATGATGAATTCAATTGTTTTTTTCTCGTCCTCCTCATCCACTTCATCATATAATTGTGCAGTACCTTCTAACAAGTCATCATGCTCTAACATATTACTGACTAAAACGTCGAATTTTATTGGATTCTGAGCTCTTAAAAGAGGATTTTTTATCTTCTTTTGCTCTAGGGAGCCTTCCTTTGATTTCTTATCCTTCTTTTCAGGCTTCTTATGGATGTGCACTGTGAAAACCTCTTTTTGTCTTTTTTTATCTCCTCTTCCTCAAAAGTGTCCATGATGTCAACTTTAGGCTTCTTTGCTCAGGTGTTTGCTTCCTACGAAGCACCTTCATCGCTTGTAGTGGCACTATTCCTTTTCCTGGAGATCTATTCTTCATGCTCAATTCCAAGCTCAATCTCTTCTTCCACAAAAACACTCAAGTTTTTCTCTCTAAATACCTTTTGCTTCTTCCTCCTTCTAGAGGTAGTAAGGGGTGCTACCAGAGGTACATTCTTCCTTTTGGTAGTCTAGGTGTTGGGTTTAGAGGGTGCAGTCACTTCTTCTGATATTGAAGCACTAGGCTCCACCTTCTTACCTTTGACAAAAACTATACTAAAGGGTTTGGGAAATGCAAAGACAGGGGTGGAAGTTGTTCTTCCTGATCTTCATGGTCTAGAAGGCTCACCAAATGCTTTACCTTTATCTCCAACAATTTCGCTTAACCTTTGAACTTCTTCTTCTTCTGTAAGTCCATGTTGCATAAAGTATTTATTCACTTTCTTTGTTACCCTTTTATTTCTTGTAGGTGTTGATGTTTCCAAGTGCACTTAAGATGATTTTTCCTAATATGTGTCATATCTCGACAAAGAGAGGTCCTTAGGACTCTCTAGAAACAATTCAATATATCCCTCAGCTTCATTCTTAGAAACCTCATACCCAAGAGGCTCAATCCATAGTGTCCTAGGTTCAACAACCTCTATTATGCATTCATCACAGATACAAGGAAAGTTATTTCCTTTCCATAGTTCTCCACTAGATTCTAGGGAATTCCTTCTTGTTCATGCATGTTCTTTTGGAATACTGCAAAGAATACAATCAAGGCATTATCCCAATCCTTATAATCACCTAATTTGTGCATATATTTAAAGATTTGGTGACCCACTGGTATGCTCCTATCCCATACAATTTCTTTCCTTCTAGAAAGTTCCCTCAAAAAGTAAAATAACAAACACACAATCAAAGTTCCAAATTTAAATGTGTACTTATTTTCTTTGGTTTTCTTTAGGTTTTGTAGAAGTTGTTGTCAAAGCAACTCACATAAGTCATGATCCTTCCCATTCACCAACATATCATGTGCAACATAGATAATAGTTGTAGACACTGAGTTATCCCTATTTGTGAAATAAATCTTATGACCTATCATGTACGTGAAGCATACTTTACAGTAGGATTTGTGATATGTTTTGTTTTCAATGCTCTTCTGTCAAAGGCGGTACCAATTTAATCCGTAACCACTTCATTCTTAACAGATTTTAGTACTAGTACAGGTTCGACATCACATAATCTAGTCATAGCCTTGATCACTTTCTTAGAAATTAGTCTAAGCATGTTTGTCCACATGAATTTTTCATGCATTCTACTCAATGCTTGCCTCCCATATTTTGCATCCATATCACTACTATAGTTGGGGAATTAATTCTAAATGTCAAGCTTCTTTCAAACTAGGCTATTGTATTCTAGTTTCACTAATAAATCATCTCCAGTCAGCTCATTAGATGAAGAGAATGGAGACTCTCCCTTTCAAATCTGATTACAAACACATAAAATATGTTATGCAGGAAGGCTACAAATACATATAAAGAACTGAAAATGAAAGATAAATCTGCAACTTTATTTCATTTAATATGCAAATGGTTTACATCAAAATGAAGCTCATGGGCTCCTCTTCAATCCTACATGCAACACTTGTAACAAATGTGTCTTCAACAATCTGGCATAATTTTGGCAGCATATGGGTATGCAAACTTCACTTCTTCAAGCCCCCCTTCTCCAAATGAAAATGCATCAATAAGTAGAGAAATTACTTAGAGAAAACCATCCATTATTTTATAAAACAACCTCCTGAAACCACCTTGAGAAATCCATGCCCAACTTTGAGAGTTTCAAAAGATGGAATAAAAAATGAGGTCCAATGCATGCCAACCTTCTCTTGGGTGCCTAAACTCTTTTCCAATCAAATTTGGTCGGTTGTGACATCTTACAACCTCTTACATATTCCTTACAGCTTGTCGGTTACACTTTACATGCAAAGACATGCAAGCAACATGCAAGACTCTTTGCAGCCCACTTTATGACAAATTATGACACATGTACATGCAAATCTTGACAAAACCTCTAGAAGACTTGACCATTTGACCTCATCCAAAAGTGGAAGCCTAAAGAGGGTATTCCTTCACAAGATGCTTTTATCAAATTACCAAAGTCTTTTCTCATAAAAAATTACATTTTTATTTTCACACAAAAGGAAAATTATATTGTTGCAAATGAAAATATTATTTTCCTATCACCTAAGCCCTTATTGAAATCAAACAAAGAAAATTAAAATATTTTTGGTGACACATGATTGCCTTTACACCTTGGATTCTCCTGCATCAGACACCCAGGGTAGAAGAAAAGTGACCCTCTCACTTCTAAAGAGGGTAACCAAGACATTCAACTTTACCTTCTGACAACCAAGATGAGTCCTCAGTAGGACTCCAAAACTATTTGACTAAGTACTAAAGTATTGCTTGTGCTTTGTACTCCTACTCACCCTATTGTCCAAAATTGCCTCTAGTTTCCCCTATTCTAAAGTAGGTGTTGGTATATGAATTGTTTCACTTATTCATTCTGCTAAGTTCGGGTTAGAAAAAAGTGTCATGCAGGAGCAATATTAGTCCCGTGAGGATATATGCAATAGCCTATAAGCCATGTGCATCGAGTAAAACCTAGACCTTGAAATCAAACCCAAAACTATGGAAAACATACCTACGAATTTTCTATTTTTTTATTGACCCAAGGGTATCCCTATGACCCATCCCAACACCCAACCTTCCTTACCTTGTCTTACATTCTACCAAGTTGGGGTTGGGAATTAGTGTCATGTTGGGGAAAGAGTATTCCTCTGAGGATATATGAAATAACATATTAACCATGTGCATCGAGTAAACCTAGACTTTGAAGTCAAACCCAAAAGCATGGAAAACATACCCACGACTTTTCATTTGTTTTATTCACTTAGGTGTATCTCTACGACCTAGCCCAAACCCCAACCCGCTTTACCTTGGTCTTACGTTTTGCCAAGTTGGGGCCAGGAAAAAATGTCATGCTAGGGAAAAAGTAGTCCCCTAGGGATATATGCAATAGCCTATAAACCATATGAATCGAGTAAACCTAGACTTTGAAGTCAAACCCAAAATCATGAAAATCATACCCACGACTTCTTCTTTTTATTGCCTTAGGGGTATCCCTATGACCCAGCCCAACCCCCAACCCACTTTACCTTGGTTTTACATTCTGCCAAGTTGGGGTCAGGAAAAAGTGTCACGTTGGGGAAAAATTAGTCACCTAAGGATATATACAATAGCCTATAAGCCACATCGTTGAGTAAACCTAAACCTTGAAGACAAACTCAAAACCATAGAAAGCATACCCATGACTTTTATTTTTTTTCATTATCGACTCAAGGGTATCCCTACGACCCAGCCAACCACCCAACCCAACTTAATTTGGTTTTACATTTTACCAAGTTGGAGTCAAGAAAAAGTGTCACCCTGGGACAAGAGTAATCCCCTGAGGGTATACGCAATAACCTATAAGCAACGTGCATTGAGTAAACCTAGAATTTAAAGTCAAACCCAAAACCATGGAAAGCATACCCATGACTTTTCTTTTATATTTTATTGACTCAGTGGTATCCCTATGACCAAACCCAACACCCAACCTGACTTAACTTGGTCTTACATTCTGCCAAGTTGGGGTCAGGATAAAGTTTCACATTGGGCAAGAGTAGTCCCCTGAAGATATATGCAATAGCCTATAAGCCACATGCATCGAGTAAACCCAGACTTTGAAGTCAAACCCAAAACCATGGAAAGCATACCCATGATTTTTATTTTTTTTATTGACTTGGGGCTATCCCTACAACCCAACCCAACACCCAACCCGCCTTACCTTGGTCTTACATTCTGCTAAGTTGGCGTTGGGAAAACGTGTCACGTCGGGGCAAGAGTAGTCCCCTAAGGATATATGTAATAGCCTAAAAGCCACGTGCATCGAGTAACCTAGACTTTGAAATCAATTCCAAAATCATGGAAAGCATATCCATGACAATTCTTCTTTTTATTGACTCAAGGGTGTCCCTACTACCCAACCCAACACCCAGCTCGTCTTACCTTGGTATTACATTCTACCAAGTTGGCATCGGTAAAAAGTGTCACGTCAAAGCAAGAGGAGTCCCCTGAGGATATATGCAATAGTCTTTAAGCCACATGCATCACGTAAAACCTAAACCTTGAAGTCAAACCCAAAATCATGGAAAGCATACCCACAAATTTTTTTTATTGACTCGGGGGTATCCCTACGACCCAGCCAAAACACAACCCACCTTAATTGGTCTTACATTCTGCCAAATTGGGGTCAAGAAAAAGTGTCACATTGGGGCAATAATAGTCCCCTGAGGATATATGCAATAGCCTATAAGCCACATCCATCGAGTAAACCTAGACTTGGAAGTCAAACCCAAAACCATGGAAAGCATACCCATGACTTTTCTTTTCTTTTTGACTTAGGGGCATCCCTACAACCCAGCCCAACACCCAATTCGCCTTACCTTGGTCTTACATTTTTCCAAATTGGTGTTGGGAAATAGTGTCATGCTAGAGCAAGAGTAATAGCCTATAAGCCATGTGCATCGAGTAAAACTAGACTTTGAAGTCAAACCCAAAACCATGGAAAGCATACCCAAGAATTTTATTTTATTTTTTATTGACTCAAAGGTATCCCTATGACCCATCCCAACAACCAACCCGCCTTACCTAAGTCTTACATTCTACTAAGTTGGGGTCGAAAAAAAGTGTCACACTAGAACACAAGTAGTCCCCTGAGGATATATGTTATAGCCTATAAACCACATGCATCGAATACACTTAAACCTTGAAGTCAAACCAAAAATAATGGAAGACATACCCATGATTTTTTCATTTTTTTTATTGACTCAAAAATATTCATATGACTCAGCCCAACACCCAACCTGACTTACCTTATTCTTACATTATGCTAAGTTGGAGTCAATTAAAAATGTCACATTGGGCAAAAGTAGTCCCCTGAGAATATATGCAATAACCTATAAGCCACATGCATCGAGTAAACCTAAACTTTGAAGTTAAACCCAAAACCATGGAAAACATACCCATGACTTTTTTTATTGATTCAGGGGTATGCTTGCAACCCAACTTGGCTTACCCTGGTTTTGCATTTTTCCAAGTTGGGGTAAGGAAAAAGTGTCACGTTCGGACAAGAATAGTCCCCTAAGGATATATGTAATAGCCTATAAGCCATGTGCATCGAGTAAACCTAGACTTGGAAGTCAAATCCAAAAACATGGAAGACATACCCATGACTTTTTTTTATTCACTCAGGTGTATCCCTACAACCCAATCCAACATCCAACCTATCCTACCTTGGTCTTACATTTTGCCAAGTTGGAGTTGGGAAAAAATGTCATCCTGGGGCAAGATTAGTCCCTTGAGGATATTTGCAATAGCCTATAATCCACGTGCATCAAGTAAAAACTAGACATTGAAGTCAAACCCAAAACCATGGAAAGCATACCCAATACTTTTCTATTTTTTATTGACTCAAGGGTATCCCTACGATTCAACCCAAAACCCAACCTGTCTTACCTTGGTCTTACATTATGCCAAGTTGGGGTCAAGAAAAAATGTCACACTGGGGCAAGAGTAGTCCCCTGAGGATATATACAATAGTCTATAAGTCACGTGCATCGAGTAAACCTAGACCTTAAAATCAAACCAAAAACCATGGAAAAAATACCCGCAACTTTTTTTTAATTGACTCAAGGGTATCCCTACAACCCATCCCAACACCCAACCCGCCTTACCTTGGTCTTACATTCTGCCAAGTTGGAGTCAAGAAAAAGTGTCACACTGGGGCAAGAGTAGCCCCGTGAACATATATACAATGGCCTATAAGCCAAGTGCATCGAATAAAACCTATAATTTGAAGTCAAAAACAAAACCATGGAAAGGATACCCACGACTTTTTCTTATTTTTTACTAACTCAGGGGTATCCCTATGACCCAACCCAACACCCAACCTACCTGACCTTAATTTTACATTCTACCAATTTAGGGTAAAAAAAACTGTCACGCTTGAGCAAGAGTAGTCCACTGAGGATATATGCAATAGCCTATAATCCACGTGCATCGATTAAACCTAGACCTTGAATTCAAACCCAAAACCATGAAAAGCATATAAACAACTTTTCTATTTTTTTTATTGACTCAGAGGTATCCCTAGGACCCAACTCAACACCTATCTTGCCTTAGCTTGGTTTTACATTCTGCCAAGTTGGAGTCAGAAAAAATTAACGCTAGGACAAGAATAGTCCCCTGAGAATATATACAATAGTCTATAAGCCACGTGCATTGAGTAAACCCAAACTTTGAAGTCAAACCCAAAACCATGGAAAGCATACCCACGATTTTTTTTTTATTGACTTAGGGGTATCCCCAACACCCAACCTGTCTTACCTTGGTCTTACATTCTACTAAGCTGGGGTCAAGAAAAAGTGTCACGTTGGGGTAAGAGTAGTCCCCTGAGGATATATGTAATAGCCTAAAAGCCACGTGCATCGAGTAACCTAGACTTTGAAATCAATTCCAAAATCATGGAAATCATATCCATGACAATTCTTTTTTCTATTGATTCCTGGGTATCCCTACTACCCATCCAAACACCTAACTCTTTTTACCTTGGTCTCACATTCTACCAAGTTGGGGTCGGGAAAAAGTGTCATGCCAGAGCAAGAGGAGTCCCCTGAGGATATATGCAATAGTCTTTAAGCCACGTGCATCGAGTAAAACTTGGACCTTGAAGTCAAACACAAAATCACGGAAAGCATACCCACGACTTTTTTTATTGACTCGGGGGTATCCCTACGACCCAACCAAAACACAACCCACCTTACCTTGGTCTTACATTCTGACAAATTGGGGTCAAGAAAAAGTTTCACGTTGGGGCAAGAGTAGACCCTTGAGGATATATGCAATAGCCTATAAGCCACGTCCATCGAGTAAACTTAAACCTGGAAGTCAAACCCAAAAACATGGAAAGCATACCCACAAATTTTTTTTATTGACTCAGGGGTATACCTACAACCCAACCGAGCAAGCAACTCGGCTTACCTTGGTCTTACATTCTAAAAAGTTGGGGTCGAAAAAATAGTGTCACGTTGGAGCAAGAGTAGTGCCTCAAAGATATTTACAATAGCCTATAAGCCACATGCATCGAGTAAACCTAAACTTTGAAGTCAAACCCAAAACCATGGAAAGCATACCCACAACTTTTCCTTCTTTTTTTTGACTTAGAGGTATCCATACAACCTAGCCCAACACCCAACCCACCTTACCTTGATCTTACATTCTTTCAAGTTGGTGTTGAAAATAGTGTCATGCTGGAGCAAGAGTAATAGCATATAAGTCACGTGCATCGTGTAAACCTAGACTTTGAAGTCAAACCCAAAACCATGGAAAGCATACCCAAGACTTTTTTTTTTATTGACTCAGGGGTATCCCTATGACCCATCCCAACACCCAACCCACCTTATCTAAGTCTTACATTCAACCAAGTTGGGGTCGAAAAAAAGTCAAACTGGAACACAAGTAGTCCCCTGAGGATATATGCTATATCCTATAAACCACATGCATCGAATAAACTTAAAACTTGAAGTCAAACCAAAAACCATGAAAGGCATACCCATGACTTTTTATTTTTTTTATTGACTCAGGAATATCCGTATGACCCAGCCCAACAACCAACCTGACTTACCTTAGTCTTACACTATGCTAAGTTGGAGTAGATAAAAAATGTCACGTTGGGAAAAATTAGTCCCTTGAGGATATATGCAATAGCCTATAAGCCACATGCATCGAGTAAACCTAAACTTTGAAGTCAAACCCAAAACCATGGAAAACATACCCATGACTTTTTTATTGATTCAGGGGTATGCTTGCAATCCAACCCAACACCCAACCTGGCTTACCTTGGTTTTACATTATGCCAAGTTAGGGTAAAGAAAAAGTGTCACGTTCAGATAAGAGTAGTCCCCTGAGGATATATGTAAAGCCTATAAGCCATGTGCATCGAGTAAACCTAGACTTGGAAGTCAAATCCAAAAACATGGAATACATACCCACAAAAAAAAATTATCGACTCAGGTGTATCCCTACAACCCAATCCAACATCCAACCCACCTTACTTTGGTCTTACATTTTGCCAAGTTGGGGTCAGAAAAAAATGTCATCTTGGGGCAAGAGTAGTCCCCTGAGGATATTTGCAATAGTCTATAAGCCACGTGCATCAAGTAAAACCTAGACATTGAAGTCAAACCCAAAACCATGAAAAGCATACCCAAGACTTTTCCATTTTTTATTGACTCAAGGGTATCCTTACGACCCAACCTAACACCCAACCTGCCTTACCTTGGTCTTACATTCTGCCAAGTTGGGGTCAAGAAAAAATGTTATGTTGGCGCAAGTGTAGTCCCCTGAGGATATATAAAATATTCTATAAGCCATGTGCATTGAGTAAACCTAGACCTTAAAGTCAAACCGAAAACCATGGAAAGCATACCTACGACTTTTTTTAATTGACTCAAAGGTATCCCTACGACCCATCCTAACACCAAATCCACCTTACCTTGGTCTTACATTTTGCCAAGTTGGGGTCAAGAAAAAGTGTCACGCTGGGGCAAGAGTAGTCCCCTGAAAATATATACAATGGCCTATAATCCAAGTGCATTGAATAAAACCTAGAATTTGAAGTCAAACACAAAACCATGGAAATGATACCCACGACTTTTTTTAATTTTTTACTAACTCAGGGGTATCCCTACGACCCAACCCAACACCCAACCCACCTGACCTTAGTTTTATATTCTACCAAGTTAGGGTCAGAAAAAACTATCACGCTTGGGCAAGAGTAGTCCATTGAGGATATACACAATAGCCTATAAGCCACGTGCATCAATTAAACCTAGACCTTGAAAATCAAACCCAAAACCATGGAAAGCATATGAACGACTTTTCTATTTTTTTTATCAACTCAAAGGTATCCCTATGACTCAGACTAACACCCAACCCGCCTTAGCTTGGTTTTACATTCTACCAAGTTGGGTTCGATAAAAAATGTCATGCTAGGACAAGGGTAGTCCCCTGAGAATATATACAATAGCCTATAAATAATGTGCATTGAGTAAACCTGGACTTTGAAGTCAAATTGAAAACCATGGAAAACATGTCCACAAGTTTTATTTTTTTTATTGACTCAAGGGTATCCCTATGACCTAACCCAACACCCAACCCACCTTACCTTAGTCTTACATTTTTGTCAAGTTGGTGTCGATAAAAAGTGTCACGTTGGGGCAAGAGTAGTCCCCTGAGGATATATGCAATAGCCTATAAGCCACACACATCAATTAAACCTAGACTTTGAAGTCACCCAAAAACATGGAAACCATACCCACGACTCTTTTTTTATTGACTTAGGGGTATCCCTACGACCCAACCCAACACCCAACCCGCTTTACCTTGGTCTTACATTCTACTAAGTTGGGGTTAGGACAAAAGTGCCACGATGGGGAAGAGTACTCCCATGCATCGAGTAAACCTAGAATTTAAAATCAAACCCAAAACTATGGAAAACGTACCCAAAAAATTTCCCTTTTTTATTGACTCGACCGTATCATTACAACATTGTCCAACACCCAACCTGCCTTACCTTGTTCTTACATTCTTCCAATTTGGGGTTAAAAAAAAGTGTCATGCCAGGGCAAGAGTAGTCCCCTAAGGATATATGTAATAGTCTATAAGCCACGTGCATCGAGTAACCTAGCCTATAAGCCACGTGCATTGAGTAACCTTGACCTTGAAATCAATTCCAAAACCATGGAAAACATATCCACAACAATTTATTTTTTTATTGACTCAAGAGTATTCTTACAGCCCAGCCCAACATCCAACCCACCTTACCTTGGTCTTACATTCTGCCAAGTTGGGGTCGAGAAAAAGTGTCACACTAGAACAAGAGGAGCCCCCTGAGGATATATGCAATAGCCTATAAATCATGTGCATCGAATAAAACCTATACTTTGAAGTCAAACCCAAAACCATGAAAAACATACCCACTTTTCTATTTTTTTATTGATTTAAGGGTATCCCTACAACCCAATCCAACACCCAACCCATCTTGCCTTGCCAAGTTGGGGTTGGAAAAAAGTGTCATGTCGAGGCTAGATTAGTGCCCTAAGGATGTATGCACTAGTCTATAAGCCACTTGCATTGAGTAAAAATTAGACCTTGAAGTCAAACCCAAAAAATGGTAAGCATACCCACGACTTTTTTTTGTTGACTTAGGGATATCCCTATGACGCAACCCACACCCAACCTACCTTACCTAGGTCTTACATTCTGCCAAGTTGGGTTCGATAAAAAGTGGAATGCTGGGGCAAGAGTATTCCCCTAAGGATATATGCAATAACCTATATGCCACATGCATCGAGTAAACCTAGACCTGGAAGTCAAACCCAAAAACATGGAAAACATACCCATGATTATTTTTTAATTGACTAAAGGGTATCCCTATGACTCAGTCCAACACCCAACCTACCTTACCTTGGTCTTACATTCTGCCAAGTTAGGGTTAGGAAAAAATGTCACGCTGGGACAAGAGTAGTCCCTTGAGGATATATGCAATAGCCTATAAGCCACGTACATTGAATAAACCTAGACTTTGAAGTTAAACCAAAAACCATGGAAAGCATACCCACAATTTTTCTTTTCTTTTTTATTGACTCAGAGGTATCCATATGACCTAGTCCCACACAATTCGCCTTACCTTGGTTTTACATTTTGTCATGTTGGGGTCGGGAGAAAGTGTCACATTGGCCCAAGAGTATTCCCTTGAGAATATATGAAATAGCCTATAAGCCATGTGCATCGAGTAAATCTAAACTTTGAAGTCAAACCCAAAACTATGGAAAGCATACCCATGACTTCTTCTTCTTTTTGTGACTCAGGGGTATCCCTATGACCCACCCAAGCACCCAACCTGCCTTACCTTGGTCTTATATTCTGCCAAGTTGTGGTCCAAAAAAAGTCACGCTGGAGCAAGACTAGTCCCCTTAAGATATATGTAATAGCCTATAAGCCACACACATCGAGTAAACCTAGAGACTTTGAAGTCAAACCCAGAACCATGGAAAGCATAACCATGATTTTTTATTTTATTTTTGACTCAGGGGTATCCCTACGACCCAACCCACCTTACCACCTTACCTAAGTCTTACATTCTACCAGGTTGGGGTTGGGAAAAAGTGTCACATTGGGGCAAGAGTAGTCTCATGATGATATATTTAATAGTTATAAGTCATGTGCATCGAGTAAACCTAGATTTTGAAGCCAAACCCAAAACCATGAAAAGCATACCCACGACTTTTTCTTTTTGTTTTATTCATTTAGAGGTATCCCTATGACCCAGCCCAACACCCAACCCACCTTACGTTGGTCTTACATTCTGCTAAGTTGGGGTCAAGAAAAAAGGTCACATTGGGGCAAGATTAGTCCCCTGAGGATATACGCAATAGCCTATAAGCAACGTGCATCAATTAAACCTAGACCTTGAAGTCAAACCCAAAACTATGGAAAGAATACCCACAAATTTTATTTTTTTATTGTCTCAAGGGTATCCTTACGACCCAACCCAACACCCAACCCACTTTACCTTGGTCTTACATTCTACCAAGTTGGGGTCAAGAAAAAGTGTCACGCTAAGGAAAAAGTAGTCCCCTAAGGATATATGCAATAGCCTATAAGCCACGTGCATCGAGTAAACGTAGACCTTGATGTCAAAGCCAAAACCATGGAATGCATACCCATGAATTTTCTTTTTTCTTTTTTTTTATGTCAACTGATATTTTCTCTTCTTAGGTTCACCTATATGATGCACATCACAAGGAAGACTTTCTTCTTTCTTTCCTTCCTTCTCCTTTTCCTCTATACTAGTAAGATTATTTGCATTAGTTTTTCTTTCCTTTTCTTTACAAACAAAGGATCAAAAAAATTCTGGATGTTGTAGAAGTTTTGTCAAATTACTATCATAGTCCTAAAAATCTTGCATGTGCTATGCCATGAGTTCCTGCATAGACTTCATTTTACCAAAATCACCAAGCAATCCCAATTGGTCACTAACTCAACAAGATGTCAAGTTCGTAGGCTCTGATACCACTATAATTACCCTTGCCTAATCTGCCTTGAATTTTTCAATTTAGAGGTTTGACATTTTGTTAAATAGTTGGCATGCAATTGAAGAGTTTTGATTTTCTAAATGTTTGCTTGAATTTTTGACGATGATACAATCATACCTGGATTCAAAGATGTAGTCACGACACCCAAAATATGGAATAAGGCACCACTTGAGCAATGATGAAGATTTCCAAAGGTGGAAGGTACGAATGCTCCCAAGAATGAAAAATATGCAATAAATATTTGAAAGAAGCTTCAATAACACACTAAAATTTGAATTTGCACTTTCCCTTTCAAACCCTAGGTGCATGATGATGAAACCCTTCAAAATATGCAATACCCATTTCTCCAAAAAATATATAAAATAATCTGGAGCTGATAATAATCTGAAACCACTTCCAAAAGCCTCTAAAAATAACCAAACCAAGTTGTCCCACTTCAAAAAAAAATTATAAAATGATTTGGCTGCCAAAAATGCCAAAAATTCGAAAATAAGGGTTAAACCCTAGTGCCCAATAATAGAAAATGATAACAACAAATAACTTGGAAATAATTGGCAACAAAACTCTCCCAAGTTGTCACAAACCCTAGTTGGAATGATGAGTTTCTTCAAACCCTAGTTGGTTGAGCTCCAAAATGATCAAAAATGCCAAAATAGGGAGTAGAAACCCTAGCCAAAATTATATCAAACCCTAGTAGTTGTAAACCTGCAAATAAAATACCATTTCCAACTCCTCAATGCCAAATACTTGCAATAAGCTCAATGGAAAACCTTAGGTGGATTTACCTCACAAAGTAAGATTGGGTTTTCGTCCAGCCTACAAATCTCCAAGGGTTTTCATCCTTGGAGTTGGCTGCAACTAATTCCTCAGCTGAAGAATGATAGAAATCAAGTTTATCAACTCCATAATATGCCCAAATGACTTGCACTCAACTCCTTTTAAAGACTCAATGGAATCTTCTAGAAGAAGCCAACTTGTAACTAACTCCAACTTCTAGAAGATACTTTAATATTTCCTTTATGATTTAATTTATTTAGATAACTTTATAAATAATTAATTTAATATTATTCCCTCCTTGGCCAAATAATAAAGTGTTTATTTTTCCCCTTGGCCAAATAATAAAATATTTATTTTTCCCCTTGGCTAAATAATAAAATATTTATTTTCCTCCTTGGCCAAATAATAAAATATTTATTTCCCTTTTATCTGCATTGGCCAAAAATATAAAAATATGACCAGTTATGGCAAATCATTCCCTATCCAACTAGATTAGCCTACGAGAATGGCTAATAGATTAACCAACCTCTTGAATGGTGATCACTCCAAAAATAGGGACATTACACATTCCTTGCTACTATTATGGAGGAGATCATGAATGCACAACCTTGAGGTAGACCCTTGGGAAGGATCTATTAGTTGTAGTTATTTTTAATGTCAAACCCTTTTAATGGATGCTTACAATGAACTTGGTTCAAGGGCCTTAATTAGCCATCTAAGGGGCTCTTTAAATCATTGCATGAAATGAATGTCAAACTCCTCTCTAACATATTAGGTACTAGCATAGTGGTCCTCTTGAAATCAGCCATGTTAGCATCCACTGAGATCTATTGTTTTAACTAAGAAAATTTCTAACATTCTCCTTTGGGTCTTGCCTCTCAGATTTGTTGGTCAACCTCTTGCAAAAATCCTTAACAATTTGTCCCCAGAGACCAAAATGGGGAAATCATTGAAGAAGACATACAAGTTGATGCCCAAAACCCAAAAGTGGCCTCTTTTGTGGAAGATCTCGTTCTAAACGACTCAACCAGATATCTAGCCATGCTCCTTGACCAAGGTGCTAGGTTACCAAAAGGATTTGACCTCAACACTATTAGAGCAACATCTCTTGATCCCCAATCACACAATACCTCCATGGGAGCCACATCACAAAACGCCATTAAATCCATTAATGCTACCTCCCTTGGTCATGCTACCACCACAACCAATGCATCCACCACAATCAACACAACATCTATTGGGGGATCATCTACCCAAACCAACACCACATCATAATCCACCCCCAACAAACATCCATTATTCCTTCACAAACGTTGGGATCAACAATGGGTGTTGTTGGGTCTCAAAAATGCAGGTGGTAATAAGGTATTACTCTTGAGTGACGAATTTGTGCTATCACAACTCATGCAATCCCCTCCAATTGAAGGGTCAAAAATTTAATTGCTTCCTCCTTGTACATAGGACTCAATGATAATTATTTGGTTTTGGATCCAAGATCATGTTGAGACTTTGTTGCATCCATGAAATGAGGGGATAGACAATTTTCTCAACTTGCTTTACAAATATTGACAAGTTTTGTTTAGGGCGGGTTTATTTCTATTTCCTAAAGATAAAGAGAACCAAGGGATAGAAACGAGAAAAACAACAATCCAAACAAAATAAGAAACACTAATAAAAAACATTTAAGTCGACATCTATCAATTCTAGGATTTCCTCTCATTTAGGAGCACTTTGAGGACCTTTTATCTTCTCCTTTGAAATGTCAACCAACCCCTCTATCTTTCTCTTTTCTTCTTCTTGTCTAGTGTGGTCACAACTATCACCACTCCCACCACTATCTTCCTCATCAGGCCATCGATAATTTTAACCATTTTACTCAAGGCTTCCCCCTGGAAGGCTTTGTATATTGTTAACACGTTGCATAATAAATTGTATGTCATTACAGAATATTGTAATTGTTCAAGAACATTAATAATTAAATATGGAATCTTTTGAGGTTAGGTTTTTCCCACTTTGAGAGTTTTCCCAAAATATATCTAAGTCAATCTTGATATGTTCTAGTTTTATGTGTTTGTGTTCAGAGAAGGTTGTATAGTTAAAAATTCCTTCATTGGACCCTCCTTCTATGACCATCAATTTGTATCAAAGCATAATGTTCAAATCTTGGGAAGATAAGCAAATATTCTATGGGTTTTTATTGAGAAAAAACCACTAAACTAAGATGACCTGCAAGAATATTTTCAATCATTGATTAAGAGGTAGTTACAAGGGTGGTTGTAGGTGGATCATTGATCAGAGGTTGTTTTCAATAGATCTAGGAACATGTTGTCATGACGAATCCTAGGTATGGCTAACATAGTTGGGAAAATGAATGAAGTCCTAAAATAGGTAAAGGAAAATAGAATTCATTTGAAATATTACTTGAAGAAGATAAAAAAAGGGGCTAAAACCCAAAGGAATATGATGAAAGAAATAAAGAGGGAGATGCCAAATATGAGGTACAAAACCTATAAAATCAAAAAGAGGAGCTAGAATAGGTTAAGGTGTTAAAATACACCTCTAGAACTATCAAGAGACCTATAATGGAAGTCACAAACTACTATAGTGACATAAATAAAAAGGTGAAGGTGTTAACATCCATCTCTGGAATCAGCAAGAGGCCTATAATGGAAGTCCCACTTTGAGAGTTTTCCCAAAATATATCTAAGTCAATCTTGATATGTTCTAGTTTTATGTGTTTGTGTTCAAAGCAGGTTGTACAATTAAATAGTCCTTCATTGAACCCTCCTACCATGACTGCATCATTTTGTATCAAAGAATAATGTTCAAACATTTGAAAGATAAGCAACTATTCTATGGGTTTTTCTTGAGAACAAACCATTGAACTAAGATGACCTGCAAGAATCTTGTCAATAGATCATTGATTAAGAGGCAGTTGCAAGGGTGATTGTAGGTGGATCATTGATCAGAGTTTGTTTTCAATAGATCCAGGAAGATTTTTTCATGAGGAATCCTAGGTATGCCCAACATAGTTCAAAAAATGAATGAAGTCCTAAGAAAGGTGAAGGAAAATAGAATTCATTTGAAATCTTAGGAAGAAGATAAAAAAAGGTGCTAAAACCCAAAGGAATGTGATGAAAGAAACAAAGAGGGAGATGCCAAATATGAGGTACAAGACCTATAAAATCGGAAAGAGGAGTTATAGTAGGTGATGGTGTTAAAATCCATCTCCAGAATCAACAAGAGACCTACAATGCAAGTCCCACTTTGAGAGTTTTCCTAAAATATGTCTAAGTCAATCTTGATGTGTTCTATTTTTGTGTTTGTGTTCAAAGAAGGTTGCAAAGTTAAATGGTCCTTCATCGGACCCTCCTACCTTGATTGCTTCAATTTGTATCAAAGCATAATATCCAAAGCTTGGGAAGATAAGCAACTATTCTATGGGTTTTTCTTGAAAACAAACCACTAAACTAAGACGACCTACAAGAATATTGTCAACAGATCACTAATTGAGAAGTAGTTGCGAGGGTGATAGTAGGTGGATCATTAATCAAAGGTTAATTTCAATATATCCAAGAAGATGCTGCCATGAGGAATCCTAGGTATGGCCAACATAGTTGGGAAAATGGATGAATTCCTAAAAGAGGTAAAGGAAAATAGAATTTATTTGAAGACCTAGGAAGAAGATAAAAAGGGGGCTAAAACCCAAAGGAATATGATGAAAGCAATGAAGAGGGAGATTCCAAATATGAGGTACAAGACCTATAAAATCAAAAAGAGGAGTTAGAATAGGTGAAGGTGTTAAAATCTATCTCCAAAGTCAACAAGATACCTATAATGGAAGTCCCAAACTACTATAGTGACCTAAATCTTGAAGAACTATTGATTGTATAAATGAATTAATTTATCCAAAATGGGATACGATAGTTGAAAACTTGAAAAGAAAATTCATATCAATGGACCATCTACTAAAGAAACTATAAATCTACTTGACAAAGGAATAGGATTGTAAAAGAATACACTAAAGAATTTCATCATCAAAATAAAACATATTGAGTTAGGAAACATAAATGATGTGATATACATATGTGGATTAAGAGAGAATATTTAGGAAGAAATGATCTTTATTAGATTAACCACCTCAAAGGAAGCATACCAATTTATGATAAAAGTAGAAGGAAAGTTAGACAAGAGATTTGGGAATTGACAAAAGTTAGACCACAAGGAGATACATCATGGTATGGTGATCAAAGACCCAAATAGGAAAGAAAGAGGATTGGCAATTTTGATTGTAGAGGCAATGGAGTGTACTCCAACAAGCAAACAAGGCAAGAGGCTTATAAAAAAAGGCCAAGAGAATAGTAATTACCACTGCAAGAACAAAGAGAAAGAAGATACTAAAAATTGGATACCAAAGAGGAAGAGAAGGATATAGAATAAATGAGAAGAGAACCTTCAAAGGGATATTCTTCAAATGTAAAGGAAATAGAGCATTTGAGTGTTTCCAAGACCAAGTAAAATAGTTAGGGACAATGCCAAAGTTGCATATGTCAAGGTGAAACTTTAAAAATCTTGTGCACTAGATAATATTGAACATGGAGAGTCACTAATGATGATAAGGACCTTGATGGAGCATCACAAATCATTAAAGAGGATGAGGATTGGTATAAATTTGGATTTCCCATGATTATTTGAGATCAAGAGGAGCTAAAGGAAATATCCAAGCACAAATGGGAATATGAGTGTTTAGAATGGACTATGTAGGCTTTGTATGTTGTTAATAGGTTGTAGCATAACTTGTATGCCATTGTGGAAGGTCATATTTTTTCTAAAACATTAATAATTAAATATGGAATCTTTTGAGGTTGGGTTTTTTCCACTTTGAGAGTTTTCCCAAAATATATTTATGTCAATCTTGATGTGTTCTAATTTTATTTGTTTATGTAACTTGGGGGTTACATGGTTGGATAGTCCTTCATTGGACCCTCCTACCATGATTGCTTTAATTTTGTATCAAAGAATAATGTTCAAATATTGGGAAGATAATCAATTAGTCTATAGGTTTTTCTTGATAATAAAACACTGGACTAAGGTGACTTGCAAGAATCTTGTCAGCAAATCACCAATTGAGAAGGTAGATGCAAGGGTGATTGTAGTTGGATCATTAATTAGAGGAATTTTTCAATAGATCTAGGAAGATGTTGCTTGAGGAATCCTAGGTATGTCCAACATAGTTGGGAAATTGGATGAAGTCCTAAAGAGACAAAGGAAAATATAGTTCAATTGAAATCCTTAGAAGATTAAAACGGGGCTAAAACCCAAAGCGGTATGATGAAAGCAATGAAGATGGAGATGCCAAATTAGGTACAAGGTCTAGAAGATCAGGAATGAGAGTTAGAATAGGTGAAGGTGTTAAAATCCATCTCTAAAATTAGAAAGAAACCTATAATGGAAGTTCCAAACTATTATAGTGACCTAAATATTGAAGAAATAGTTTATTTTATAAATTAATTAAATGAGTATTTTCAATAACAAGAGATAAGGACTCTGAAGGTAAGGTTTCCAAAAACTAAGCTAAAGGGACATACCACTATTTGGTTGAAATAGGTACAACTAAAAAGGAATAGGAATAGAGAGAAAGTAACAAAATTGGATAGGATGGTTACAAAATTGAAAAGGAAATTTATACTAATGGATTATCTATTGAAGAAACTATGAAGTCTAAGACAAAGGGATATGATTGTAAAATAATACACTCAAGAATTTCATAAGCTAAGTATCAGAACAAAACATATTGAGTTAGGCAAATTAAATTTTATGAGGTACATGAATGGATTAATAGAGAATATTTACAAAGAATTGATCCTTGTTAGATTAACCACCTCAAAGGAAGCATACCAATTTGTGATCAAAGTAGAAGATGAGTTAAAAAAGAGATTTGGGAATTGAAAAAATTGACTAGTGGAGAGACCACAAAGAGATAGATCTTTGTGTGGTGATCAAAGACCCAAAAAGGAAGGAAAAAGGGTTGGTAATTTTGATTGTAGAGACAATGGAGTTTACTACACAAAGAAACAAGGCATGAGGCTTACAACAAAGGCTAAGAGAATAGTAACTACCACCACAAGAACAAAGAGGAGGAAGATACCATAGAATTAGATACCAACGAGAAAGAAAGGGATATAGAGTAAGTGACGAGAACCTTTGAAGGGACACTCTTAAAGTGCAAAGGGCATCAAGAATTTGAGTGTTTCCAAAACCAAGGAAAATAGTTAAGGAACAATGCCAAAGTTGCATATGTGGAAGTGGAACCTTACAAATCCTATTAACCAAATAGCCTTGAACATGTAGATTCACTAATGATGATAATGGCCTTGATGGAGTATATTGAGGGAGAAGGACCGGTACAAAGAAATAAATTGTTTGGAACTAGATGCAAAAAAGGAGGAAAGCATTGCAAGACTGTCGTTGATAGTGAAAGTATTGATAATTTGGTGTTAGACAAGATGGACTAAAAATTAAAGTTGAAGAGGTAGAAGCAACCAAACACTTATTTTCTTAGTTGCAAAGAGAATGTGCAGTCATAGTCAATGAACAATGTTGGGTAAGTTCCATAAAAGGAAGTTATCATGATGAAGTCTTGTTTGATGTAATATCGATGGATGTGTGTCACCGACTATTAGGGAGGCCATATCAATTTGACCAATAGGCTATATATGATGGAAGGGAATATATGTATACTATAACCATAAATTGTTGGAGACACGGGTTAATGCCATAGAAGGATAAAGAGGACCAAGTTTATAACAATTTTAGGATATGTGATGCAGGAGCATCTAGCAACCTAAAAAATGTAAGTTTTGGATTTTGATGTTAGGAGTCTTAATTTATTTTGTGAAGGTATTAGAGGACCATGGAAGACCATGTAGGGTCTTTTTACTTGTTTTTTTAAAGTTCTAGGTTGCAAAATTGCAAAAAAGTGCAAATTTGGCAAGTTTGATGCAAAAAGACATTAGATTGCATTAGCTTTTTGAAAGAAAAGAATGTATTTTTGAATGGTAACCATTTTTTATGTTGATTCATGTTGAACCAATGAGAATACACGCTCCAAGAGGCTGTGGGGGCAATATTTCATGAAATACCCTATTTTTTTTGTCAATTTTATGCAATTACAATCTGAAAACAACATTGTATGGCCCTGTACGAATCCATTTCAGGATCTATGATTGTATGGGATGATAGAGAATTGTTTTAATAATTGAATTCGATTGTTTTGGCATGAGTTCATTGTGTTTTGAGAAAGATATGGCAAAAATACTACCAACACCCCTATTACAGACCTAGGGTTTCCAACAAACTTTAAAAAATCATAACTTTTGTTTGCACTGTCAAAAATTGATGAAACTTGGTGAAGTTCTTCTTTAGGTTTCTTCCTAGGTTCCCACCAAAGGATAAGTCCTAATTCAATTATTTGTGTGATTTATGAAGGTTTGAGTGTGTTTTTTGTCATAAAGATTGTCAAAACCTTAGGTTTCTTTGAGGGTTTAAGCAAGAAACTTGTTTATTTGAGTTCACTCTAACAAGTGGGGTTTGAAAAACCTTCAGTAGAGTCTATAGAATCTGAAAACCTTAATTTTCTTGCATTTGTTTATCCCTCTGCATCAATATGCTTAGTAGATGGAAGGAAATTTTTAGACGGATTAAGGCATGGGAATATTTTTTTTCACTTTTCTCCAAAGATTGTAGTGCTAAGAATGAAGGAGGTGCCACTAAAAGTAATGAGAAAAAACCATAGGAAGTTCCAATTTTTTTTTAAGAATACAAAGATATCATATCTAAATATATGCTAGAAGGGTTGCCACCAATAAGGAGTATCAACCAAAACATGGAATTGATTCTAGTGGCCATTTTGTCAAATAACACATCACATAGAATGAAGAGATAAATATATAGGTGCAAGAGTTACTAAGGAAAGGTTTGATGTGAGAGTTTTATTCCATGTGCAATGTCACAACCCTCATTTTCTTTGTTAGCACTCACAAGCATAGCATTGTCATGTCAATTCTAGTATTTAACTAATTGAACTAAATCAATGTTGTTCATGTCTTTTATTCATATGCACTCATTTATAAGTAATTTATAATTAAATTATAAAAGTTTTAAAATAATAATATTTAGAAGTGCTCCATTTCACCTCACTACCATGATCTGGTAGTGGGCTAGAGTTTAAGAGGGATTCATGGTGGAATAGATTAAGGGGGAGGAGTTTTAATGAGGAGACTACACCTCTTGTGGGCCAGTCCAAGGAGGGTTGACACATACGAAGAAACCATAATAACAATAATGTGTAGGAAATCTGGCATGTGATTGAGATTTTTTTACTTATCTGAGGAGGAGATCGAGTATGTGATTTGGGTTTTATTATTTATCTAAGAGGTGCTAAATTTATTTTTATAAAAATATTAATATCCATTTTCTACAGATCTTGATGTGAAAGATCCTTCAATTCTATTAAACATGGTAGAAAAGCTCAGTGTGTTATGATACCCAACTACTAAGAGTTGAGGAGAGAGGACAATGCTATGCATATGTATGGCTTGTGTGCAATAAAATGATGTGGCACAAGATATGCCAAGAGGGAAACCAAATGAAGAGATTCCTTGAATTTTTCTTCTAGATAGCACCGACAAAATTGAAAGGTATGTATCAACAATATGTTAAGAATTTTTATCTCTAAATTCTATTAAGGAAGTAATAAATGCACAACAATTTTCTATATGCCTTGAATGGATGAACTATTTTAGACAATTTCTAGGATTCCTATTTATATCAATCTTACCATGGAGTAGAATGCGATATATAATTGTCGCATAAAGAAATACAATTTAAGGAAACCAAAAGAATTAGGTTTACTAATATCGAATTGAAATTGCATTATATAAGGAATAAGTACCATTCATGAATGAAGTCTATTCTTTACAACTAATCAAGGCCTTACTCTTCAAACCTAAGGTTAAGGATTTGGGTAATAATTTTTTATCTTCTAACCAATAAGTGATCATTAGTAACTTATATTTAATTTTACAATTCTCGTAGGTATCCACCTATACTAGAAGGATTCCTAATGGCATTACAACATTTCCCATAACAAACTTTCTTGGTGCAGGGGCACCTGAAGTTCCATTTTTGGTTTAATTTTGTATTTTTGGGTTTTTTAGGTGATTAATGGGTTTTAAGGTCCAAACAGGTCATTTATGACCATTTTCAATGTATTTAATTCATTTTTGGTGAGTTATGGGTCATGGGTTTGAAAGTTGTCAAAGTTGCTAAAAATAGTTGTCATGCAACTTTGCAAGTGGCAAAAAATCAAAGAACTGTTACAAACCAAAAAAGGAAAAGTTTCAAATGGTGGGAAATGGTTGTAAATGCTTAAATACACCTTCCAAAAGTTGAAGAGGTGGTTGTGAAGTTTATTTTTGAAGTTTTGTTGAATGAAGCAAGCTTTTTCCTGATTTTTCTAAACGTTACCGTAATTTTCTGCTATTTAGTATGGCCTGTGCGAACTAGATGAGGGTCTGAAATCAAATTGATAGTTTTGGCATGTGAATATTTTTTCTTTTTCTTTTTGTGGATAGGGGAGTTGCATACTAAAGAAGATGTAGGTGTATAATATTTAAGAACAAAAGAGAAGTTTCTAGATAGGAGCAAATTGTAAGAACAAGAAGATGTAAGGGTATAGGAAAATTGTTGGAAAAGATAGATTTTGGGGAACAATTATGGAGGAGCAAAATCAAACTCTCCTCATTTCCGAGTGTGATTAGTTAATTATAATCATTCTCAAGGAAGAAGTGGACTTAAAAGAGGAAGAAGAGGTTGGTGGAAATTTGGTGGTGTTTTAGATGTGATAAGAGATAAATATGCAGTCAATATAAAAGGTAGTGGCTTTTGGACTTGTTGTAGGAGATTCAAGCTCTTGAAATCCCATCTTTGGGATACGGAGAGTGAAATTGAAAAGTGAGTGCAGATTACAAAGAAATGGCCAAAAAGTCCACAAGTCAAGTTCAATGTAGAGTGTTTATTATTCGAGCAGAGGGTAGAGATGAATTAAATGTGACTATCAAGGTAATTCTAATATAATGAATTTTCAGACAATCAATGAAGAATCTCAAATATTTAATTTAATATAAAGTTGAATTTAGTAGATAAGTAGAAGTGAGTTTAATTCTACTATTAGTGTGTTGAGTTTTTATAACATCTCCAGAAGAGAAGAAATTATAAGGCTTCACTATATTAAAGAGGAGTGTGAGATAAGACTCAAAGACAAATACTATTTGGACAAAGAAATGGCAGCCTCACATTATGGGCTTTTAATCTTGGAGAGATGTTGAGAATCATGCAAGCCAAATTGGATGTTACAAAGACAACATAAAAAAGGCAATTTCTGCAAAAGAGAGTGAAAAAAATTGATATTCAAGACAATTGAGCAGTCCTACAACTAGAAGTGCTAACAAAGAGTATATAACTAGAGAAATATGATCAAAGCCATCTTAAAATTGAGAAAGTAAAAGATTGATATTCCTAAGGTTATTTGGATGTGTTCAAGTTGGACTTATGCTATGTACTTCAATTGGTTGATTATTATTTGCTCATCTCTAGAAAAGGTATTTGTATGTGAAGGGAGCACAAAAAACATCTTCTATCTTAGTTGAAGAGCATGAAAGATATTTTCGAGGAATGTACACTTGATCCGTAGATTCATCAATGAACTTTGTGAAAGGACACCCAATACACCTTAATGTAAACTTGATACACAACTTTGGGATCACATCTTTTAGGTATTTTATAGCATTTTTTATACATCCTATGAAGACCAACTGCTCGGCTAACTTTTGATTTATACAAGGTCACTTGACATTTTTGGTTTGTTATTAGTGTTATATGTTTACCCTTCGCATGTACAATGTCTCTAAAAGGTGGTAAGAAAGAATATTAGAGGACTAGTTTTCAGAATTCATTAACTCGGGTAATCATCTGCAGTTGGTTAGAAAGTATTTTGTGTCAACATATGTTGGGTCCTCAATAATAGATGCTTTCTCTCCTTCCTTGGGTCCAAAGGGGAAGTACATCTATCTAAATTCCATCACATTGTACTGAGATTATTTATTTCGTAATTTAAAATTAAATTTTCTAAAATGCATACATAATAATATATTGAAATTGGACAAATATACAATCCAACACAATGCAACCCAATTGGTAAGGTAAAATGCAACCCCAATGTTAGCTTAGAAGGGGTGCGCTACTAGATTAAAATATACAAGAAACCTCAAAAGAAAATGAAAAGGAAAGCTAAAAAGCAAGGATAGAGAAAACACTCGAAAATAGTAAACAACAATTATTCAAAAACAAAATCATGACTAGAGAAACATACCTGGAGTTGGCTCTAGATTTGTTGACCTTGTTTAAATCTCTTCCATAGATCCATATGTTCAAACCTTCATCCAAGATTGCTTAAGGCTTTTAGACTAAAAACTTGAATTCACAAATGATCAACCCAAAAAATCATTGATTAACCTTCTATAATACAAACAAAATTCAATAATAAAAAAATCCAACTGAAATTGGAGGTTGATATAAGAGATATCTATAATCATTGGAAATGTTCTGCCCTCTTCTATTGACCCTAAATCCAAAGTTGCATCCAAGAAAGTGTAATTCAAAATAAACAATAAACCCCACCTGGGATAGAGACTAATATGAAGAGTATTTTTTTGTTCTCTGTTAGCTCCATCATGCGCTCTTCTGCCGACCCATATGTTAAAATCTGTCAAAAATAAACAAACCAAAAATTATTGATTAGTAATCATACTATGAAATTCAAAATAGCCAGAAAAACCCATCTCATCTGAAGCTAATATGAAGAATTCTCTATATCTTTTAACCTTGTCCTACCCTCTGCAGACTTACAAGTTCAAATCAGCATCAGCTAGTGGTTAATGAAATTAGACATACATAATACAAATTTGGCAAATTTGTTCGAACTCTGATTAATAATTCATACTGCAAACATAATTTAAAATGTCAATAAAACTCACTTGAAATTGAAGCTAATATGAACTGTTCATATATGTTGGCCTTTTCTTGCCCTCTTCTGCCATCGATTGTATTGATAATGGCACCAACACAGCAGCTATGAGCACTGCTCTGTTCAACAATGGGCTGAGCTGTGGAACGTGCTAAATATAAGGTCGGGGTTGTCCCAGTTATATACCAAAGGTTTGTCTCTCCCCTTGAAAGCTTTTGGGGCTTATTCTGCCCTAAGTGAATTAATTAAGAACATCTCTCCTTCAGTTAGCTTTCACTTCTCTGACATATAATTACTCTGCATGGCTGTTGCAGAGTGCCCTGTCATAGAAGGGGTGGAATTCAATTCACCATTAATGGTCACTCCTACTTCACTAACGTTGGCGAAGTAGGGGATGTCCATGCAATGTCCATCAAGGGCTCCAGAACAACGTGAGATTGGGACAACAGAAACAATAGAGGACCACAATAACTCACTAGCATAGGAACAATTTGCTTTGATACCAAATAGATGCAAACTTAGCCCTGAAACTGCATATGAAACTCTGAAAACAGCTTCTTAGTTTTTTTAACACTCAAAATGGATAATTCAAATAAAAAAAGATTTACTCCTAGTCAGCCAAATAAGCTAGCTTAAACACATAAACTATTTATCTTTAATACAGTAAAATAATACATACAACAATCTTCCTTATTCCATTAGCCCCCATCTAGAATTTCTCTCTTGTTCCTCCCACCCTCTATCCGAAAAAAAAATATCCCTAAATAATCTAGGTTTACCTATATATCCACCTCTCCTATCATGACCATCCTTCATTTATTTGCAAAACCCCAAAATATAAATAAATGATTGGTGTCCCTAGATTCCTTCACAAATAAAATAGAGCAGAAATAAAATTAGTAAAACTAATTCCTAAAATGATTGAGCAACAAACAAACATGGAGGAGGCATTCAAGGCAGATGATTTGCATCAGCAATGCCTCTCACTATAAATTATATGGTTGCCCTCTTCAAAAACATAATAGCATGCATATATCATTTCATAGCCTATTGAAATTCCATAACTATGTGTTTTTCTATTGACAATGTTTGCAAAGAGACAATGAATAGGCTTAGAGATAAGGAATTGGAGCTACTTAAAGTCATTTTTCCTAATAAAGGCTCATTGTATGATGGGTGATTTATTTTTTTATTTAAGACTACCAATGCATCAGGTTTAATACATTTAACCCCCAATCTAGTTTTACATAGCCTTTTTCAAGTGCACATAAAGCTTTTCTAAGTAAGTTCACTTTTGATTGCATTTGTGGTTTCATGAAACACTAGATTGTTTGAGTAGACAAACAATAGCATTCATAGTATTTTACCATGGGTGCCTTAATGCTGGTATGAATGCAAAGTATTTGAAAAGGATATGTAAAATAGATCTTGGCATAATATCTATGTTATTTAACAAAGATTTTTTTTCAAATATGTAGACATTACTTGGCTAATGTTTTTTTAAAGATTAACGTAAAGGTAAGATATGTTCCATCACAATGTTCATGTTTATGCCAAGATTCTATGAATTGCCTACCCTGCTTATCTTTGAACCTCCACACTTGATTTTATATTGAAGATCTATGATTCTTTAAATGCTGCAAATTTTTCATGTAGACAAAGGAACAACAAAGACTATATTGAAGCTCGGTCTTACACAACTTTCTTGTGGGATCACAAATATATTATGGTGTTGTGTCATAACATTCATTGTAAGTTATTTCTCTAAGGTTCAAAAGATAGGCCATGTCTAATAAAGATAAATGGGATTATTGACCAAAGATACTGCACATGGCCCATTTAAAAGCTAGATTGGCCAAATTTGTAATCCTTCCCTGCTTTCGTATGAATTTTTTTACTATCAAATGGTTGATGAAATTTCCAAATGCTGTGGGTACTCTTTTCAAATGTAATACCCTTGAGTTTCTATAATTTATAAATCTATAGCTTACATTTTTCTATTGAAAAGATAAAAATTGTTGCACCATGACCTTTGCTTCAAGAGTTGGACATAGCATAAGCCTAAAAGGGTAAAACCAATCAGAAATTCTAGTCTCCAACCCTTACAAACTTTAACTACATGTGAATCTTTTTAACAATGAAATATGCAACCCAATTTGGGAATGCATTCGAGTACTCTACTTTAGTTCAGTAGACATACTTTGACTATCCAAAAGTTTTTTTTAAGTAATTATGTAATGGTGAGTCTCTCTAATCACTAAATAGTAAATTGCAATACCTTCCAAGGCTGACAGAGTGTCACATTTAAGAGCCTCGACATGGATATGAATTATAATTCTGGATGGTGAAAATGATAAGAAAATGGTGCAATGACAAGTGGATATGAATGAGAGACAGCCTCTTCTCCTTCATCTACAAGTTTCTCTTCCTCCCTCCCTCTCTCTTCTATTATGACATATTCATCGCTACTATATTCTTCATCATTTTCAAGTTTTCTTCTATAGTAACCACTAAAGAAATTATCCCATTTGGGTGTTCATTTCATAGTTGCTCAAACATATCCACTCTATTCATTAGAAGAATTCTCCTTCCCATAGGCTGATACCATAAACAAAATACACACAACTCAAATATGTGGAGAAAGTTACAAAAATAATGAACTTTGTTACCAATCTTACAAGGAATGCACAAAATAATTAAGATAACAAAAACTAAATAGGAATTTGGACATAGTAATTCGGAAAGGAAAGGATCAAAGGCTGGATAATAATTTAGAAAGGGAAGGAAAGGAGCCAAGGTTGGACATTGGATGCAGTTTTGTTGATCTAATTAACCCAGGGAATGTTCCTGAAACCTTAAGTTTTTCTCTTGAGTGTTTGTAAACTGTTGACAAATGAAATTTTGGGCGCTTTGATTTTATTTTTGGAAATGGATTTTAAACTGGCAGTATAGGTAGACCAGTGAAGGCACAAAGCGGTAACCCTCTTGGATCTTCTCTTGGCAATCTGCATTGACCTTGATTTATTTCCATCACTTGGTCATGATGAGGGAGCAACTCTCTGATAGCATTCTCATTCAAATTTCCACTTTATTTCCAGGTTGGCTACATTCTTTGGCCTTTTCATTCATACATCTGCCTTCTTGAGGAACGTTCTTGCATCATCTCTGTGTTTGGAAAGACAAATGGAAGTTTCATGTGTATTGAGAATGCATGGTGAATGTTAATGGCTACCTTTTAGATCCTTTTTTCTTACAAGATCATGCACGAATAAGCATGAGAGAGCTATTAAACTTTTTAACCCATGAGAATAAAATCATTGAGTAGTGAGCTTGTGAACCATTAAGTTTTGAGACCCAGGCCTTTGAAGGGAAGCATATCATAGTCTTATTAGATATGTATGAGCAGTCAAAGTCTTCAAAGACAACAAACATGACAGTCAAGATAGCATTCAGGTTTCATTGAGATTGAAACCATAGTGGCAAGTGTTTGAAAGCAGCAGTGAAAAAGGTCAATGCAATGTGGATTGTGCAACAAAGAAAAAAGGATGATAGCTAGAATGATGACAGTGATATTCATGATGAAGGAGACAGTAATGTCAAACATAAGTTTGATAACTTCTAAGATTGACTACATGAATAGAGAAAATAGTCACCTTTTTTATGTTATTAATGGTGATAAATGTAGTCTTCATAATGCCTTTGCAAGAGATAGTCTTGTGCATGACTGTATCAAGAGGATCTATGAGCAATCAGTCATACACAATGAGCAGTTTGAAGACAAGGATCTTATTTCAAATAAAGGACAATGAATATCAAAGAGGTCTGAGTGCATGTGACAATCTAAAACGTAAAGGAACAACCACCTTAGACAAGAGATGAAGGACAATTGCTTCATCACTACCATCATTGCCATGAGGAGAAGGAACAACAGGTTTTGAAAAGGCAGCCAAATAACATTGCAGCAGGGACAGTCTCCTAGAGCAAGGTTAAGATAATCAGGAGCAGACCTGCCTGTGCAATGGTTGATACAAAGGCATGCAACAGGAAGGTTGTGAAGCCTTGAAGGGGTAGAGTTTTAAGTCTTTGGAGGTCAAAACAGTGTCATGAAAGTCCATCAAGGTCAATGCAAATTTCCAAGAGCAGATCCAAGAGGGTTAACAATGTAATTAAGTTGAAAGAACTCAGTTGAATCTAAGTTGTTCCTACTAGAGAAATAAAATTAGGTTTAATCATATTGTTAGTGAGTTTGATTTCTATGATGGTATCTCTATTCCACTTTTGGCTGCTCTCACATGCTCTCCTGGGATTGAGTCATTCATTCTTTCATTGGAATGGGTTATTTATCTAGATAAGACTATCTACTCTATCCATTCATTCGAATGAGTCCAAATCAAATAGGCTAGAGAGAGGGTGTTTAATTGAGTTAAAGAGCGTGAGATTGGGACAATAGAAGAGTTTTACATTGGAAGAAGAGTAGTTGTAGAAGAGAGTTAATAAATTGATATTCAAGATGAGGATGCAAACCAATAAATAGAAATTGAAGAGTATAGGCCTAAAGAGAAGATCATTAAATCCTTTCTAAAATTGGGTCTTAAGCCATAGATTAACACCCTTACATTTTATAGAAGTTTGGAAGTTTGAATTATGAGAAGTTAATAGATAGGATTACATTTAGAAGAGTATTTAAAATATTAGCAAATGGATGACCTAAAGAGAGTAAATTTTGCATGCAGAAAATTGAAAAGACATAAACCTGTGGGATCAAGTACAATTCGAAATAGTTAAAATGAGGAAAGATAAAGACTTGGAATATGGTGATTTCGGTGTTGAAGGAAACTTAAAGTTAAAGGATAAGAATTTGAAATATTATGCTCCTAAATTCTATAACTGAGCATGTCACATTGAAATTGATGAAGTTTGAAAATGGTCTTTGCCTTTCCATGGAAGGTGAATTTGGGATAGGGGAGTTG
Organism: Sequoiadendron giganteum; assembly: GCA_007115665.2. Classification (NCBI taxonomy): domain Eukaryota; kingdom Viridiplantae; phylum Streptophyta; class Pinopsida; order Cupressales; family Cupressaceae; genus Sequoiadendron; species Sequoiadendron giganteum. Next base: position 514,827,409 of record CM021103.1, read on the forward strand.
CATACTAAAGAGGATCTAGGTGTATAATATTTAAGAACAAAAGAGAAGTTTCTAGATAGGAGCAAATTGTAAGAACAAGAAGATGTAAGGATATAGGAAAATTGTTGGCAAAGACAAAGATTTTGGGGAACAATTATGGAGGAGCAAAATCAAACTCTCCTCATTTCTGAGTGTGATTAGTTAATTATAATCATTCTCAAGGAAGAAGTGGACTTAAAAGAGAAAAAAGAGGTTGGTGGAAATTTGGTGGTGTTTTAGATGTGATAAGAGATAAATATGCAGTCAATGTAAAAGGTAGTGGCTTTTGGACTTGCTGTAGGAGAGTCAAGCTCTTGAAATCCCATCTTTGGGATAGTGAGAGTGAAATTGAAAAGTGAGTGTAGATTACAAAGAAATGGCCAAAAAGTCCACAAGTCAAGTTCAATGTAGAGTTTTTATTGTTAGAGCAGAGGGTAGAGATAAATTAAATGTGACTATCAAGGTAATTCTAATATAATGAATTTTCATACAATCAATGAAGAATCTCAAATATTTAATTTAATATAAAGTTGAATTTAGTAGATAAGTAGAAGTGGGTTTAATTCGACTGTTAGTGTGTTGAGTTTTTATAACAACTCTAGAAGAGAAGAAATTATGGGGCTTCACTATATTAAAGAGGAGTGTGAGATAAGACTCAAAGACATATACTATTTGGAAAAAGAAATGGTGGCCTCACATTATGGGCTTTTAATCTTGGAGAGATGTTGAGAATCATGCAAGCCAAATTGGATGTTACAAAGACAACATAAAAAAGGGAATTTATGCAGAAGAGAGTGAAAAAAATTGATGTTCAAGACAATTGAGGAGTCCTACAACGAGAAGTGCTAACAAAGAGTATATAACTAGAGAAATATGATCAAACCCATCTTAAAATTGAGGAAGTCAAAGATTGATATTCCTAAGGTTATTTGGATGTGTTCAAGTTGGACTTTTGCTATGTACATCGATTGGTTGATTATTATTTGCTCATCTCTAGAAAATGTATTTGTATGTGAAGGGAGCACAAAACACATCTTCTATCTAAGTTGAAGAGCATGAAAGATATTTCCAAGGAATGTACACTTGATCCGTAGATTCCTCAATGAACTTTGTGAAAGGACACCCAATACACCTTAATGTAAACTTGATACACAACTTTGGGATCACATCTTTTAGGTATTTTATAGCATTTTTTATACATCCTATGAAGACCAACTGCTCGGCTAACTTTTGATTTATACAAGGTCACTTGATCTTTTTGGTTTGTTATTAGTGTTACATGTTTACCCTTCACATGTACAATGTCTCTAAAAGGTGGTAAGAAAGAATATTAGAGGACTAGTTTTCAGAATTCATTAACTCAAGTAATCATCTGTAGTTGTTTAGAAAGTATTTTGTGTCAACATATATTGGGTCCTCAATAATAGATGCTTGCTCTCCTTCCTTGGGTCCAAAGGGGAAGTACATCTATCTAAATTCCATCACATTGTACTGAGATTATTTACTTCGTAATTTAAAATTACATCTTCTAAAATGCATACATAATAATATATTGAAATTGGACAAATATACAATCCAACACAATGGAACCCAATTGGCAAGGAAAAATGCAAGCCCACTGTTATCTTACAAGGGGTGCGCTACTAGATTAAAATATACAAGAAACCTCAAAAGAAAATGAAAAGGAAAGTTAAAAAGCAAGGATAGAGAAAACACTAGAAAATAATAAACAACAATTATTCAAAAACAAAATCATGACTAGAGAAACATACCTGGAGTTGGCTCTAGATTTGTTGACCTTGTTTAAATCTCTTCCATTGATCCATATGTTCAAACCTTCATCCAAGATTGCTTAAGGCTTTTAGACTAAAAACTTGAATTCACAAATGATCAACCCAAAAAATCATTGGTTAACCTTCTATAATACAAGAAAAATTCAATAATAAAAAAAATCCAACTGAAATTGGAGGTTGATATAAGAGATATCTATAATCATTGGAAATGTTCTGCCCTCTTCTACTGACCCTAAGTCCAAAGTAACCAGGCAGATCAATTGCCTGTATTTACATAACTTGTTTACCCATAATCAATTTCCTCTGGATCGGGATCCATCACTTGTTTGCCCATCGTCCCCAATTAAACTGCACCCTGCTTCAAATCAATACATAATTTCAACAAATCAGAAAACTGAACCTGATAATCAAATGGATATTCCACAATCTGGTTTACATAATAGTATCCAGCTGAAAAAACATTAATAATTAATTATTATGTATGAAACCTGAACCTTACTAACTCCAAATCAACTATTTCAAACCAAAAAAGAGAAGCACCGCAGTTTCCAAATGAACATCACAAACAATTGAAAAACAGTATATCAAAATCACCCAAAGAAAATTACAGAGAAAAGAACAAGGAGAAAAGAAAATTACTGGATTGAGAATACAGAGAATAAAGAGGAAAGGAAATTTCCATGCATAATTGATCAATGCCCAATCACCCAAAGAAAAAATGCCCAATGATCGGTCTTGACTGGCGAAGTTACCGTTGTTCAATTTTTAGTTTCAAAAATATCGTTAGAGCTTTTATTTTCAAAAATCAGTTTTCTCGTAACAGTTTTATTTTCAAAATCAGTTTTCTCTTGTATTTTATACGATTCCTATTTAATAGAACTCTAATTTTATAAAATTATGAAATAATAATTTTATGATTAAATAATTTGTCTCAAAAATTAAATTTGAAAATTAAATATTTAATTGAAAATATATTGACATATAATTGTAAGTGATTCACATTTTGGAATCTATTTACGGATAGTATAGATATATTAAATATATTTATCTATAAAAAAAATAGAGATGTTTATTTATTTAAGAGTTCTTTTATATTATTTTAAAATTATTTAATAATTATTTTATTTTTAGTTTTTTATTTAGAGTTTTTTTTTAAATTATGTCTTGTTGTCATTATAGAATGTCTTGTGACATAATTATATGTTTAGAACACTTCTATGTCATGTTAACTCATTGTGGATAGATACATTGATGAATCTTATCAATGACAAAGTGCAACAAACTTATATTTCATTTCACAAGAGAAATCACACAACCAATCTATATGTCTTGTACTCAAAAAGTCCACCTATAATTATATATAGTACACCTTTTAGTGATATGCAGTAATAATATTAAAGATTAAATATGTATATAACACTATGAAGAACTAAAGGATAAAATAACCACCAACATTAAATGGGCTTGCAATAAAATAGAAAATGCATATAATGGTGAAAAGAAAAGTGACGAAGTAAAGCCAACAAAAAAAACTATCTACTAAACCTGACATATGCAATGTGAGTATGTGTTTTGAACTTCTTAGAATGAATTTGCTTATTATGTCATTTTTTATTTGTTTCTATGCTTTAGGTGAACGTGGAGTGAGATCCAAACTATGTCAAGAAAAGAAAAGCTATGATAGGCAATAAGGAGAAGCTTAGAAAAAATAAAATAATATTTAGATTAAGTTGAACTTACAAATATGAGTAGCAAATATAACATGTGATACTACTAGGTCATCAAGGAGAAGCTTAGAAAAAAGTAAGTTATTTTTAGATTAAGTAGAAATCATGGATATGAGTATTAGAGATAGTATATGATACCACTAGATCATATTCATCTAATGGAATCCAATGTACATGAATGCCTCCCAAAACTCTTGCTTAGATATGGGTCTATCATTTCCTTTGTGTTTGATAAAAGAGACCCCAAAATATAATGAATCAACATTTGAAAATAAAACCATGCCTATTGTTGCATGGTGTTTTGCATATGATTCATCAAATATCATATAGATCCCAATACACCCAAGTGTCATTTTCTAGAAAATATTAAATATATGCATTATGCAACTTTTTCAGTGCCTACTTTAGAAATATCTTCAAGAGACAAATTTTTGCACCTACTTAATAAATATTTTTGTGTTATCTTTTCTATAGTTAAGTACACACCTCCTTCCCAATCAATTTCTTAAATAGTATTTAATTTTGAATTATTCGTTCACATAGCTTATATTAATTAATCTAATGTGAGAGATTAATTACCTTCCTAAGATAACATTTAGTTCTAAATTTTTCATTCATATAGCTGAAAATAATTAATGATTTGAGAGGTAAGTTGCTTTCTTATAATAGATTTTAATTTTAAATCATTTTCTCTCATGAGCTAAAAGAATTAATCTAAGTTGATTTGTGTTTATGTGCATATGTATTATTAGATTGTCCTGAATTGAGCTTAGGGAAGTTTGGAGGTAGGTTATTGACTAATACCCACAATATACACCTTCCTCTCCAATTATTTTCATCCTCATTGTTGTGTTGACCTTTAATATTGCCTCTCCTCCTTTCAACTAGCATTCAAGGATCATAAGTAGAAGTGATATAAGTATACAAATTTAAATAGAATTTTGATGTTCTTGTTCAATTTTCTCTTCTTATTGGTTATATGAAAGAATTATAAATGACTATTTATTTTGTGATGGGTTTGTCTTCTAAGTTTGTGGTTTTTAAAATTTATAAAATTACAATTTAAAAATTATATTCAATCTACGGTTGCTACCTCTAAGGCTAAACCTTAGAAGAGGCTAGCTAGTTACTCTTTTATTATTATACCACTTTAGAAAGAAAATATTTGCTCTTGAATATAAATGAATCATTGCCTACCTTAAGATTTCTCACTTGATTGGAATTTTAAATGGTGGTTTTAAAAGTTTAGTCAATTGATCTAGTTGTCTTGATGATGAAACCAAGAAATCCTACCATCATGATTTATTTCATTATTGATAGTAAAAAAAGATCAGAATTACACAATAATTCAATACTCTAGCTATATTCAGCCTTCTCCAACTGAAAAATTCCCTTTTCTAATCTTTCAAATTCCTTGCTAGAATCTACCTATTTTTAGTAATCCTACACACTTACTCATTTGGATATGAAACTTTCCAATTATTAGAGTCTAACTAAAATAAGACTAATTAAGAGCTAGGAACTTCTAATTTGCATGAAGTTCAAAAAAATAAAAAAAGATTGAGTTTGGAAACTATCAAAAAAATCAAATCTTCATTTTGAGACCTTAGAGGGTTGAGAATGACCTTGAAACAATGTCAAAACTTGCTCTAACCAGAAAAAGTTCTATTGGCATTGCATTCAACTCCTTGAGACACTCATCCATATAAAATTTCAGCTCAATTAAACTCTTGATTCAAAATTTATGACCTCTGAAAGTCCTTACATCCCTTAACCCAAATAAATTACATTGAAAAGTTGTTAGCAAGAATTGTTTGCAAGTTGCTGAGTTAATATTGAATATGGTATTATATGGAATGCACAATAACATTTTATGTTATCACCAAATACAACATGATAATCCCTGTACCCTTTAAATCTATATTCATAGTATTAAAGATTACAAAAAGAACCTTAAGGAAAAATTATTCTAAGTTATGGAATATTTGATTGCAAAGTTGTAACAATATAAATAACTTGGTAAATGGTTAGATCCCTTTTACCTATTAAGCCTAATATGACATTAATAAAATAGTAATAAATCAATTTTTATAAGATGTTGAATTCATATCTATAATAAGGAGTTATTAGAAGGCCATTGAACTGAATATTCAATGCATATTGATTGAGCTTGGTAAATGAGTTCTATTTGTATCAATTGGTAGATAGATGTAGCTTTGGGAACTTAAAAAATTTAGCTAGGGTTCACAATACTAAATACCATGGTAGGAATGTGCTTACTAAATTACCTTCATAGAACTATTGGAAGTTAATGGTGAATTTCTATGAAAAGCTTATGTACTAGGTAACCCTTAACCCTCATATGGGAAACTTGGGTTTTTTTCTTAGTTAACATATTATTATGATGGCTAATGAAGTGAAGTGATTTTAGATCATTGTTCCTATTATATTTGGCTAAAATTTTGTGATGTCTTGAAAATATGATTATTTCATTATAGTATGTTATAGTAATGTCTCTTTCTCTTCTACATTATATTTAATACAAAGGTGTTCCCATTAATTGTAGAAGAGTACATAAGAATTTCATTGTGACTATTTGTTCAATATGATTAGAAAATATCTTTTAAGGTTGATAATAATAGTCAATTACTATTGTTATATGTTACCATGAGATTATCTCATACAAATTAAATAAAAATCACATGTCATAATTATGCTATAACTTAGAGAGGATTGAGTAGATAAAATATTAGTTAAATAGAAGTGTCTAAGGTATTAAAAGGTTATACATACAATTGTGATAAGATTAACTCGTCAAGCTCACACATCTTGAATAGTAGATATGAGTTGTAGGTACTTTTATTGGAATATTGGGTTGATCTATATTCCATTGTATTTACCCCATGTATATTCAATTACAATAATTTTATTTTCATTGTAACTTTATCTTTAATACTTAAGCCATTTCATGGTTTGGGTTGGGATATTTTTTGTTATAATTATTGGGAGTCCTTTTGATAAATTAGAATTGCTACTTGTTAGTTATTGTTGAGGATCGATCAAAGTCAATCAAGTCTGAAGATCTTCGGTTTAGAGATTCAATCTAAAAGAGTAAAACATTTATGTATTTCGATGTTTTGCATATCAATGAGGGAACCGCCTTTAATATGTTGGAGACCCGCCTCTAAGAGACGTATCTCATGAGAGGACGTGTCTCCACAAGTGGAGACACGTCCGCTCATGGGACGTGTCCCTTTGGGTGCGCGGGTTTCAAAGGCAACCGACTAACACTCGGTTTAGCAAACTTAACACATATACCCTCACATACATGGCGGATATATATTATATGAGTTCCGATTTTATTCAATGCAGAATTTGAACATCATTTATTATTTCAAATTTATGCATGCTTATAAATTCGATTTAACTTATTTTTCCAGAAATATGTTAAGGATTAGTTTTGATCACATATAAATGATGATGATGCTATTTAGCAATCATTATTTATATCTGACCGAAGCTATATCTCATTAACAGTTATCTTTTGGGTATGGTATGTACATTCCATTCTCTTTTAAACTAAGTAATTGAGATTTAAACAATAATTATTTGTTAAATTGACTTTGTTAACCTTACTTGGTGGGGATGCTTTATGTGAATCCATTTTGAATGAAGGGTGTAATGCCCCGCCAAGTAACCTTAAAGGAAGTTGCAATTAACATCTTAAGTGAACCAATTTTTTTTTTATAAAGTGCATTTAACATACACATTCACTTACTAATTAACAACAACCTCTAAAGCTACAAAGTTAGGATTACTTAAAACCACACATACATATTACATATAACCATAGCAGTATGAATTGTATGAAATAAACCTCATACATCAAAAGAATACCACATAACATAATAAAATAATCAACCAAGATACAATTTCATAAATATTATCTTAATCCAATAGTTACATCACTCGTTCCCAGAATGAGACACTAGTACAAATGTATTACAATTACATAACTCCACCTCTTACAAAAGAGGGATAAAGTATCATATACAATAGAAATATTACAATGCAAGAAATTACAACAAGAACCACGAGCTGTCCATCTAGATATCTCGCCACCAAGTACTGAAGATCGATGGAGACCCAACGGTTTTGGTGCATGTTCCACCCAACCAATGTGATACCCGAAGGCCCATCCCCCATGCTAGGAGATAGTAACAAAGTAACATGGACAAAAATCTACTATCTCTAACCAAAGGCAGACTCATACTGACTCAAACTGTTATAACCAACCAAATGAATTAACAAGTACCAATCAAATACAATACAAGTACAACACAAGTACAAATCAAACATCACTGACATAGGTCACATTGCTTCCAGACATAAAGTAGATCAAGTATGTTCAAATAACCATACGCAAAATAATTTAACAACAATTGTCATAGATAGAGTGTCATCGCAAGGTTTGTCATGAGATCTCCTCTGGGCATTCTTCATAGGCTCCGACACAAGTAATCCTGGTGGCCTCAACCAAATCTCAGCACTCATACTCACTCATGCGGAATCAACTACCTCTCATAAGAACTAGATAGTTGATCTTGCCATTCCAAGCCTTCTCACTTATCCCAAGTCTAAACAAGCCCTTGTGTCTATGAGTGAGGATTAAATTATCTTAATTAATGTGAAGTTAATCTTAATCTTCTAAGTACATTATTTTAATTATCACTTGTTTAAATCACTCCTGAAGGTTATCCAGTTTACCTCTTTGGGCTCTGGTGCCTAACAGAAGCCACTCTTCTATTCGACAACACACACTCAAACAATCCACCAAGGGAACCACAAGTGCATACCAAATAGGCATCATAATCCACTCCAACACAAGGAGGATACAAATAATAGAACTCACTCCATACATTTTGGAGGCAACAAACACATAGTCCATTCCTTTCACAGGAGGTACAAAAGATCTCACTCCAAACATCTTGGAGGCAACAACACATAGTCCACTCCTTTCACAGGAGGTACAAAAGATCTCACTCCAAACATCTTGGAGGCAACAACACATAGTCCACTCCTTTCACAGGAGGCAACAAGATGAAACCACATAACAAGGTCACTCCATACAAGGAGACACGGATCCCATAATCCGCTCCTAAACCAAAGAGGTGCAAACATCCCCGTTCATGAAAACTGGGTAAAACTGAAAAGACGCCACGCACTACCCAAGGGGAAACAACTGGATGGCATAAAGATTCAACAACCTTTATCCTCTAAGATCTTCTGGAAGACTTATAATTTAGGACTAACACTAAATCCCAAAACCAACAATGCAACTTGACGACATAGCAACAAAAGCATTCAAGTCATCAATCAAATCTAATATTTGGATTTCCTAAATCCATACTCATTCAATAGGTAGTGTTGACAAAATCAAAGACATAATAAGTAGATCATCTAAAATAATCATAACCCCTATTTCCCTTTTCATTATTGGAAATCTAAAACAATTAAACTTACTTCCCTTTACTGAATACAAAGAATTAAATCCTTTAAGATAAGCATGAGGAAGATACTACTTTTGGATATACTAAATCCATATCTCTTTCATGATCCAATCACAATGATTCAATTAATCTAAATAGAAATTAATAAATAACATAATTGATTGTCTCATCAATCAAACAACTTCTTAATTTACTTTTAAATCGACACAAATCCATGCAAATAAACTCTTTCCATTTCCTAACCAAATCTTACATCTCATTTCATTTTCTATTTAACACATTCAATCACTTTAATATAATAACATATTGTTTCTCTATCCATTTTCCATATACACTAATCAATCCAATTTTAAATCTCTATTCAATAATATATTGCATTTTTTAAATCAAATATTTAACTCTTTCAATTAAACTTTAACAAGCCATTTTAAAATCAACAATAATTTCCCCATATGTTTATAATTTTAATTCCACTAATCTAATATACAAATTTTATTTAAAATAATATAAATAAATATAATACTTTAGTATTATAAATTATAATATAAAATATTAATATTATAATAACAATACATAAAATATTAATATTTATAAATATCAATTTATTATTATTTTATTTTCAGAACAGCCATGGGAAAATAACTTAATAGCAGTCTCATGTTTCAAGCATAACTCAAAAATTACAATCTGGGTATTTGCGATTTTTGGACAGGGGTAAGAAAATTTCAAAATGCAAAAGCCCTTTAAATTTCCTGAAAACCCAGTTTGTAAAAGTGAAGTTATAGGTGACGCAATCAGACCATTTTACCATGAAAATATAACTATACTCCAGATTTTAAAATCCGTTTTTTGATAATAAACAGAAAATTTCATTTTCTAAAAACATTCTAAATGCATTGTTCAATCTCTATGTTTGATTTCAATAACAATAAAATCAATTTTTCCAAATAATTTAAATTCAACTAAGGTTTTCACAATTTTCACTCAAGAATTTTCACAAGCAAAGGCTGTAAATTTATTTAATTCTTTTCTTCTAATATCAAGTTTGTTTTCTAAAATAGATTTAACAAACAAATCTTTAATCACTACTATTTAAAAAAAAACAATAAAACACAAAGAGGAAAACCTGGTACAAGAAGCTACAGGAAGAGATGAATTTTTTATGCAAGCCTCCTCCAAAGATTTCCTGAATTTTTTTCTGATGAATCCAATCCAAAATCCAACAAATGCAAACAATATTTTATTCAATCAATTCTACAATCAAACTTTCTTCAAACCCTTGTGCAAATTTTCCAAAATTTCTTCCCTGTTGTAAAAATGTATTTCTTTCTAAAAACTTTCTGCCCTAAAATTAAAACATATATTCTTATAAATAAAAAATACCTAATTCAACCCTAATTCACATTACATGCAAATTAGATATTTCAATTTCAATTTTTACAACCCTAATTCACATTGCAAGCAAATTAGATATTTCAATTTCAATTTCACTTTTGGAAAACCCACTTTCAATTTAAAATGCAATTTCAAATAATAAATTAATTTCCAAAGTTGCAACCAATTTCCCAAATAAACATTTAATTACAATTTCTAATTTAATTCCCACACGTTGAAATTAAATTCCAAATTTAATTTTAATTCTTTTATTTCCTTTCATTCTCTTGCATCACGTTTAATTAATTAATTTAATTATTTAATAACTAAATTCAACCCCTTGGATCAAATTTAATTAATTAAATAAACTAAATATAATTAATTAATTTAAGTATAAACTTTTATCCACATTGCATTATTTAAATTAAATAATCATCAACATGATTTAAATGCAATTATTCTAAGTATTTATTTCCAAATCAATAATCCTTCAGAAATAAATAACATTAAAACAAGACAAATTATAACTCGACACACACAACTGACGACACACTAAGGTTAGGGCATAGACTTGACACATGTTACCTAGCTACTATCTCTCGTTCAACTTAACCGTTGGATCGACACGCTCAAACCTGTGAAACCAGGTGGAGTCATGTCATGTACCTGCAATCCTGCAACCAAGTAAACAACATCATACAATATATCCAGCATATAATACACACCGTGAAGAAGAAATTACGGATTCGTAGGGCGCTCGCAAGCGAGTGATGCGAAACCGTCCTCTTCACCAATACACTCATCGAAACTGACACTTCCATCATAATTCCAATAATCTCATAATAACATCTCATGTTAACTCTACAACATCATTAATCCATAATGCATGTGAAACAATAATCAGATAACTACATCCCACAATAATAGTTGTCGCTCAATAGTAGCGATCAAAACATCATAACAAAATGTATCCAGTATCAAAGTAACTGCAACCAAACATAGCATAAAGCAACTTGAACAAGAATCAAAACGGAGGGGTATTACAAAGGGGATGAAATTTTATGGCTCAAATTATAAATACTCTAATTTCGTAAAACAGATATGTAGGTAGGGTCATCTCAAATGAAGCCTTGAAGAGTACATCTAGGGCTAGCGATATGCCATGATCTAAGGATCTTGTCATATATAGTACATGATTGGAAGTAGTGGTAGAGAGTTATCACCATCGCTAGGCTTAGTAAGGTTTGAGGATAAAATTTCTAAATTAAAATAAATTATTAAGTATATGAATCATTGGTTCCATAATTTAAAGTAGACCAATCTCAATAGAAAGGTCAAGAGCTATAACATAATAACTGGATGGTCATATTATGTAGGTCACATGAAGAAGATAAATTACTAAGATATTTGATGTTTCATGAAAATCTAATCATTATTATGAAAAATAGTAGTAATCAAGGGCGGTTATTATACTAGTATTAGAACATAGTTCAAATACTAGACAAATATAACTTGTTAGACTTTGGAATAAGTTGACAAGGTAAAGTCTAGAGTTATGTCCCACTTTGGGCTATCAAAATAGTTTTGAGAAAAAAAAAGCATTTTTTTCTCAAAGGTTTTCAAGTGAAACAATTTCCCTTAAAATTGTGTGGCACCTACAAATGATTTTGTCCAAAACTCTAATAGCCAAAAAAAATAAAAATTGAATTGAGTTATCAATTCAATTATTTTTTGTATTAATTTATAAACAAGGTTGGCCAAAATCCTTTCTCCAGAAATGGCCAAGTTGATAGTCGATGTGGCATCTTTACCCCTTTGTTGGAGAAATTCAACAATTTAAGTGGATTTTGAACTCCTCCAACCACAAGCATTTAAATAAAAATCTATAAATACCCTTTGGTAGGGCTTGGAGCTTAAAATCTAATAATATATATTTTTAATATGTTAATTATTTTATCATTATTTATAATTTGTAAAAATAGATTGTTATAATCAAACATAAGGCTAATTAGAAATTAAAAAAGGTATACTATAATTTATTTTAAAATTAAAAAACGTGGTGCACTAGAGGAAAGATTCCTCTCCAAAATAGTGTAACTTATTTTTGTTTATGATAAATAGTTTAGACATAAAGTGGAGTCTTGTAGAAGCTATTATATTTTGAGTAAACTTGAATTAAAATTTTTATTAAAAAATATTCATATTAAAAATCCTCTATGTACTAGATATTCAAGTTATCTAAGTGGCAAAAAAAACAAGGAAAAAATAAAATTTACTATATTAAAAGTGGAATTTCAACCTTTTTAAAAAAAAAAAAAATTAGTATTTAATATTCTTTTCAATTTATAGAAAAAACTATTTGCAACATTTTTTTTAAAATAGAAAATAAGAAATGCAAACTAGACTAAAAGTTCCATGTTTCATTAGTTTCTATCATTTTAAAATTTTAAACATGTACATGTATATCACTTTCAGGAACTCCAAGTTGAAAAATTATATTTGTGTTGGTCATTTCCTTTATAATAGTGGGACATAGTTATGAAATTTCACCAACAATATTATACTTACTATCTCACTATGGTTATAATTGACACTCAATATGAAGTATGTAGAAATAATAAAAGTGAAATGGACCCATAACATGTAACTTGATGTTTCAATTTTTGATGTTGTTATATGTTGAAACTTACAGAGATAGATAGAGATATTAGCCCTCTTATGATCAATAATTATGAATAGAAAATAATGAACCCAACAAAAAACACTAGGACTTAAAATTTTAGCATGATTTAGACACTTGTAGATTTGATGACAAAAGGGAAATAGCTGAGATATAAAAAGGAATCAAATTGGTTCTCCGCAACAATCATCATATAAGACTTACCTTCTTGGCTAGTTCTACATTATGTAATTAAAATAGAAGACAAAATATATTATCACTTTCAACCTTGTATTGTGTAAATGAGGAAATTTGTGGTCATGAGACCAAAAAGATGAATACAATAAATATATGGAACCAAACCCAAAGGCCCACAAGGTCCAAGAATGGGGATTGAATGACCTAAGGAGCCAAACAAAGATCATGTTAAGTTTGACCAAGTGATATAGTTTAGGAAGGGGAAACCCTATTAATATTTCAAAGAAATCATATGCCATAGGAAGAGCAAGGATTTCATGAAAGGGATTGTAAAAAATAATATTACTAATCAAAGGTCAATTTATGTCTAGAAACACTCATTACAAGGTACAAGTGGTGGTGAATGGGAGTTAATTGGATACTTGGTTAACATGATTAGGTCAAACCTTAACAAATGGGAACTTGAAAGGAAATCCATGATTATCAAGTGTGGGACTACATCCTATATGATGAAATAAGGAGAGTGATTTATTTTGAATCTCTTTTCAAAGAACAAGAAATAAAGAAAATTCAAACAATGTTACTAAAGGATAAAGGTTTGTTAGAAATGTGATTGATGTCAAAGATAGACAAGTTTGTCAAAGAGTTTATTGTGGAAATTGTTGGTCTAAGATGTATGGATGAGAATGTCAAGACAAGAATGAAGAGATTGTCATTAAGCCAAAAATGAATGAAGAGAATGTTGGAAATATTGTCATTAATGTCAAAAATATAAATATTATTTAATGGTTGGTGTCAAAGAGTTCATACAGAAAATATTGATAGACAAAATAGTTGTCATCATTATCATTGGTGTCAAATGAGATCGATGCCAAAGGAGAACTAATATTGAATTTAGATTCAATGAGAAATTATAGTTTACAAGGGAAGTGATTAAATTTTAATTATATTAAACAAGGAAATGATTAATATGATTGATCACCAAAGAAATACCAAAGACAACAATAGTATATTGTGTGAAGAGAAGGAGCAATGATTACATGTTAATAGATAATAACAATTATTATTGATATAAAAAATAAATATATGTTAATAAGCAGCAAGCAAACAAAGACAAATTAATAAAGGACAATGATCAAAAGAAAACTATGTAAGATTAAAAACCGTTAAGACAAAATAAGAGTAAGACAAAAAACAAAGGAGAAAAATCAATGCTTATATATTCCTAACTCGGGGCACCAATTAAATATGGAAAGAAGAAAGGTTAGTAGTTAACAAAACTACAATCAAAAGAACATAAATATCCTTAATCTCCCAAGATATAGTGATCATCATTTTTAATAGAGAGAAAATATAATAGGCAGTGATTCATTATTACAAGGCGGTGATTCATTATTACAAGGCAACAATTAAGATTTTTAAAACAAAAGAAATTAGTTTTTAAAAAAGGCCAACCCATTTATAAATAGTCACCTCTTCTTGAATGATTGCATCCCTTGGATAATGAGGCATATGAAGAGGTATAAATAGATGATGGTTTGAGTAAAAAAAAAGTAAGTGATTCAATGAATAATTTTTGAGTAAAAGAGAAAAAATAAAGAAAAAGAAAAGGTAGAAAAATGAAGAGCAATTGTGATCTATTCTAGAAGAAAGTATGTGTGACATAATGAAATTTTATGAGAAGATTTAAAAACAAAAATTGATATGCATAGTGACCAAGTTTGAGGGAAGATATTGACAAAGTTTGGATCCAATTTATGAAAGAGAAGTGTGCATGATTTCAGTCATATTTGCGAAAGATGCATAGTGTGTGAATTGAGAATAAATAGTGTGTGTGAACCTAATTGGAAAAGGAAAGACTTAATTTATAAAGTGTAAGACCCCGCTTCACATGTGATTAGTACAACCCTAATTTGTTTTATGTGTCCCTAAATAGATGGTAAGATGTATTACAGATGATAAATAGTGTGATTGTGTAACAATATTCTTGCATTTCATTTTGACATTTTGTTTAATTATCACCGCCATGAAGGTGTTAGGCACTCATAAGTTATGGAATACAAATTGAAATTTTAAATGGAATTGTTGCATAGTGAAATCTCAAGAAATTAAAATTTCAAATTAATGTTGTACATGATTGTTTCTTATTATTGTATTTGCAATGTGCAGGAAAATAAGGGTGTCAATACGAGAAGGAAAACCATTGAGAGCACATTGAAAAAAAATCTCCTTGTGATCATAAATGTGACCTTCTTTTTGGGGCTTAAAAATAAGTAAAGTTAATATGTTGGGTAAATTAAGGTGGTGAGGGTTGATATTAAAGGGGTAATTGATTATGTGTTAAATGGGTGTAAGTGGGGCTAGGGGTTAGGAACCCTTATCCAAGTGTGAAACTCGGATGAAACCTTAAGTGGGTCTTTAAAGAGGTTTGTTGATCAATTTTCTTGGTTGGGATGCTAAAATAAACCTCCTAGGGTCTATACCATAGTGGTAGGGGTCAAGTGGGCATGCAATAGAACCCCAAGGATGTGATTTGACTCCTAAAAATTCCTCATAATGAGGAGTGGCGAATTTGTAGGAGAGGAGAGGAGTGAAAAGATGGAGGGGTTGTCCAAGTCCATGTTACCCTTTTTAATGAGGAAAGACCCTCATTGATGGAGGGAGGTACACTTCACACCTCCTCATTCAAAGGTTGAAAGTTGAAAGTCCTATATATCTTGGAGAGGAAGAAAGAGAGGGGTGCTACCCACTTCTCCTCTTGGAGAACTTGAGTGGGGATTACAGAAATAATGAGAATAGGAGAGGAGTCCACCTCTTTGGGAAGATAGTGATCAAGATAGCTTGGCTTGGAGAGGAAAGATGGATTAAAGAGTTCAACCCCTTCACCTAAAAGAAAAGAGATAAGTATATTTTTCTATTCCCTTTACCCTTGTTATTGGTTGGTTGTAAGTGATATGTTGTATGGATCATGGTTGAAAATAGAAAGTAGCGAACCTAGATGCATGAAATTGTGCTATGTTAGTTTAATCCCTTGTGAAAATGAGAAAAGACTCCATTATCATCATGGAGCTAAAAGAATTCCTTGCTCGGGGGTATGGCTAGAGCCCACGAGGCTCCATGACGCCATTATGGTAGGGTGGAGAGCAAGTCCCAATCAGGTGTTTTCCCATTAGCAAATTTTTAGTTGGTTTTGGAAGAGTTGCAACTTGTGTGACAACTTTGTCATGTAGACTTGTAAGTGGTGAAAGAAGTATGTATAAATATTTATGATTCCATTATGTGTTTCTATTTCAATACATCCACTTAACAGACTATTCAACAGTAATATGATGTACTCTGTTTAACTGTAACTCTATGTTAGTTTGCTTGCTAAGAAAATAGATTATTATTTTCAAAAAGAACATAAAGTTTGTTATATATGTAACTTAATCATCAAAAAGAGAAGGGAAGAAACATAAGAGATAACCAGAGTATTTGGTTTTGTAATACCTTTTTAATTACTTGTTAAAGATAAAGAAAAAAGAAAGAAGAAAGAAGGCAAGTTATATTGTCTAAAACTTACCCATATATGAGGTCCTTAGGAAGTGCAATAATGTACTCTATTCAAAAAGAAATCTTCATACTCTGCATTAAAATGGTAACTTAAAGAATGCACTTACTACAATGACAACTTGAGTAACATAAGGCTGGTTGTAGGCATTGTTTGAAGGAGAATTAGTTGTAGTCAAACTTAAGAAAATATTAATAAAAAGGAGACAAATGAACTGTTTTAATAAATATATATATATATATATATATATATATAATCCTGAACATTTGTGTCATTTATGCTTCAAAACTTGCACGCTTGTCTACCTAGTGGATAATCTGTGATGGCTTAAAAATTTTAGTATGCATTTTCCATCCAATCTAGCTCAACCAGTTTACACATGTGATTGTTCCATGAGGCCATGCCAGCTTGGCTTCAGACCTATCATTGTTCCCTTGTGTCAACCTCAGGCTTGCTGTCAAGCCCACCTCATTTTAAAAAAAGAAGAAGAAGAGGAAAAAAAAACAAAAACTAAATCCAGGCTAAATGGGTTAGAACAAAAACCTAACCACGACCCAAATCTCCCCACTCCCCTCTACCCCTACATCAGTGAGCTCGTCGTGCTTAGCACCCAAAGGCATTATGACCTGACCACACGATGAATTCTCCTTTCCTTGGCCGTTCTGAGTTTTTCTTACCTTGGATCTGCAGTCCGCTAGCATGAAGTTTGCCATCATTATACTTCCCTAAGTCTTAAGCCTGTAAAAGGAAAAAAAAAGAGGAGTGTTAAGCTCTCTTGCGTCTGGATATGCCCCCGCCTTGTCAAAGAAACCCACCACCTGTGATTAAATAAATAAATTAATTAAAAGGATGATCATTTAAGCCGATAGTTGTTGTTTGCTTGCAACGCCTTACCATGCCTACATTCGAATCTGGGTAAATGAGTTGACAGACAGTTCAAAACTATGCCTGATAAAATAGTTTATTTCCTAGACGATCATAGCGTAATCACCGGCCACCATTATGGCAATAAATTCTAACTAGGGGATCTCACAAAATCAATAGCCCCTATTCCTATGAAACACGAAGACATTCATTACTTTTTGCTCAAGTGATGAATGAATGAAAGATTTTAATGGTGTTCACGAGACTAAATAGTCTATGGGACCGAGACAAACAACTTAATTTGTCTTCAAGCTCTTTTCCAAGTCGGACCTCCTGCTATTGATTTTGACTAGAAGGTTGGCCGTGTGATTGATCTAATCCTCCTCAAATAATTGTTGCATATTGTCTACCCCCAAACTATTTGTGTACTGATTACGGATATCTTCATAAGCTGTGCATTCCATGACGAAGTGCCATTCCGTCTCCACTGCCCCCTTATTACATAATACACACGTTCTTTCTTCTCAAGTCTCTTTAGGTATCTTCCACCTACCAGTCTCGCATCTAAGATGGTGCGATCCCATTCTCAATTGCGCAACTAACAACCTCGCCTTCCCTTTAATAGCTGCACCTAAATAGGTTTTTTCCCCATGATCCTTTGTTGGGTTGAACTCTTTGATGTAGTATACCTTTTTTCGTCCAATCTGATTTGACCACATGGCAATCCTAAATTTTTCCCTCACAGTTTTATATTTCACTATTGGTGCTAGGACACTCATGCAGTTTGATGTCCCACTTGTTCAACCACTTGTTGTTCTGCTTCATCCAAGTTTTCGTTCTCCAGTCTAGTGTCTCCTCCATAACCGTTTTGGGCCATCAATGATTATCCATGTTTTCGACCTTCTTTAGATAACCTATCAATCGGGTTATCACTGATGCCTCCAAAGGAAAAGCCCTTGCTTCAGCTACAAGAATCTCATAAGGGATTGTGGCTTTAACTTTGAGATTGCTTGTTGTTATTAGGTGTTTCTGGATTCTTTCTATTTGTCTCCAACTGCTCTTTGACGTATTGCTTCCCTACACTTCACACCCATAGAGTACAACCGGTGTGACAAGTAAACCCAAAAGGGTTTTTTTGGTTTTCCAATCCCAAAGTTCAGCTTTTCTGCATCTATTTTGAAGCAAGTAAGAGGCTTTCCAACCTCCTTGTATCCTTTTTGTTCTCAAAGTTTTCCAGCTGAGCTTATTGTGAAAATCAATCTCAAGATATTTATATTCCTTCACTATATCAAGCGGGCTGCCTTCAAAAAGAAAGGTATGTTGTTTATCTTTTCTATTCAAAGAGAAAATCATGATTTTGGTCTTGGAGGTGTTCACTGGCATCCTAACTTCCTGAAAAAAGTGTTCTAGAGCTTTCAAATGTTCTCTTAACTCATGAGCTATTTTTGAGATTGAAATAAGATCGTCAACATAAAGAAGTAATTTCACTACGTACTCAACCAACTGAATACCATCCCCACCTTCCATGTTTAACCAAGCTTCCAACTTATCAATGTATAACCCAAAAAGAGTGGGAGATAAAGGGCAGCCCTGTTTTACCCCAATATCGCTGCTAAAATATTCTAACATACCATCACTTGTTCTGATTTTAGCACTAACCTTCTCATATAACCTGTGAACCACAGCTCTATACACATTTGGAATGCCTAGTTCTTCCATCCTATTCCATAGTTTGTCCCTAAGCACTATGTCAAAAGTTTTTTAAAGTCAACAAAGCAGCAAAAAGCTTCCTCGCCCTGAGTATCCCAAATTGTCTCAATCAAGTGTCTAAGGGTGATGCAGTGATCAATGGTAGAGTGCCTGGACCTAAAGCCTACCTGCCCCTTTGCCCTTTTGCCCTCATTTTCTGCCCAATTGCTGATCCTACGCTCAATCATGCTCCCAAAGAGTTTTCCAAAGATAGGATTGACCATAATTGTGCAGTAGTTAGATGGATTATTGATATCACCACTTTTAATTAGAGGGATGACAACACTGGTAGTCCACTCCATAGAAAAACCTTCTCGATTAACATTGTTGAAAATTCTTTTTATGTGAGGAGCAAGAGTTTCAATCCCCCATTTTAAAAATTCAGCCTGTAGCCCATCTATATCTTGTGCTTTACCACTTGCTAAGTTTTTTATTCCTTGTTTAATATCATCCACATCGAATAGCTCCATTGAAGTGTTAACAACTGGAGGGTAGTCTTTCTCGTGGACCCGCTCATAGAGAAGTCTAGCATAATCTAACCATTGGACATCTATAATATTGTTTTCCAACTTCTTTTTCTTTTTCTGCAGTTCCCTCCAAAATCCTTTAGAATTATGTTTCCCAAGAGAGATTAGCTCCTTCCTTCTTTCATTTACATACTCTACTTTTTTGGACTGCACTAATTTTTCATATTTTTTCTTAAATTCTTTGTCCATTCCACTCTCCTTTAGCGATCTCTTGGCTGCCTTACATTCTTCATCATACCACAGATTTTCCGGAAAGGTGTTTGTTGTCCCTACCTTGGGATGGGACCTTTTGCATGTATTTAAAGCCTTGTGGATTATCGGGATCAAAAAATTGCTGTGAATGTGGACATCTACCTCAATTGTTGCTTTAAACTCTCCGTTATTTTCCAAATCTTGGACATGATGCTTAAGAGCAACACTAAATATTTCCCTATTTTCTTGATTTATGAGGATTTTACCCTTGGGAAGGGCATTTTTTTGCATGTGTTGAACCTATTTATTGTGTTGGCTGATTGGAGAAATGTGTAGCTTAACCCGAAGAGGTAAGTGGTCATATTTCATCTCAATAGGGCAGTCCTCAGTATCAAACTCCACCATCCTAGAGCTAACACTCTGAGAGAAAACCACATAGTCCACCACACTTTGACCATTATAAGTTTTGCAAGTGATACCCTCTAACTTTGGCCACTCTCTCATACCACTGCAAATAACCATGCCAAATAGACTACAAAGACCGAGTAATTCTGTCCCAAATGAGTTCACAGTGCCATTACCATCTTCAGATGTACGTTCCCAGTGAATACTACCCCCTTCCTCTAACCACAAAGGATTGTTCTCCCCTTTAGCTTTGTTGCTCAACTAGAGAGACTGATTATTAGTTGTCCTTGCATTAAAGTCACCCATTAAAACTACATTTCCAATCATGTTGAAAATAGAAATATCTTTTTTTAGTGATGCATACGGGTCTTCATTGTCTAAATTCCGCTTCTTATAGAACTTAGAATTTTTTGGAGCAAAGTAGCAAGCAGCTAAACTAAAAGTTACCCCATTCTCAATTATTTGCAGCCAAATGTACTATTTATTTGCATCTTCTTTTACAAATTCAACAATTCCCTGCCATTTTTCATCTATTAGCACTGTAACCCCTCCATGACCTTTGCCTGTTTCATTCCCTTCATTCCAAACTGAGACTTTCTTATACCCCTCGCAATCTGGAACTTTACAGCCATCATGTTCATGTGTTTCAGTAAGAGTAATAATATCCTTCCCATTTTCTATGGACCCCAATCTAGGTCCTCTTCTCCATGGATAACCTCTACAATTCCATCTTATAATATGTAGATATTCCTGTGGGGCCCCTATTTCCTATTTCTTGTTTGAAAAATGATCACTGATTTGAGCTTTCCCGTTCTTCAACCAAACCCACTTACCTTAATTTCTTGTTGTCTTCACCTTCTCCCATTCTTTCCTTTGTTCTTCCTACTTCTCAAAGGTCAAATCCTCATCTAAATAAATATGTGTGCCTCTAAGTAACCCCCTATTTTTTAGAATCCTATTCTTATCTTCTAGGTTTCTCAAGATGACTCTTACATGCCTATCTCTTCCTCCATCTAACTTTTTTCCAATTTTGTTAGCTTGTTGAATATGCCCTGTCCACTTCAACTTCTCTTTAAGGAAGTCCCTTGCTAGAAAGTCGGTTCTCTCTTTGTCTCCAAATTCTCTCAAACCTTTAATAATAATGTTTGCAGCCTTGCTTTGTTTATCTTTTTCTTCCCTTAGTTCTCTTTTAACTTGTTTTTCAATGATTCCTTTCTGCTCGTTTGAGGGGCCACTCACCACTTGTGACCATGATTTGACCTCTTCTATCTGATCTCTTAACTGGTTCTCTTTTATCTCCAAGTCTTCTAATGTTGATTGTATCGCCTTTAGCTCCATTATGTTTTCTCCTCCCTCTACTTTTGATTTCTCATTTTTTGTTGTTTTTATTTGGTCTAACTCTTGTTTTAGAGTGACCAATTCATGTTGTCCCCTCTCCAAATTAACTTGCCGCTTTAAAATTTGTTCTTGCAGCTTTTTATTGTCGTTTTCCAGCCTATAGTTTGCCTTGGTAACTATTTTAAACCTGTTGCCTTCGTTCAACCCCTTTGTTTCTAGAACATCGAGCCTACTTTTCATTCTCATGAGCTCTTCAACATATAACTCTGATGACCATAATAGTGGTGAGGACGTAGAGTTGTAGAGTTCCTGAGATGTCTTTTCATTAACATTTTTGTTTGCAATGAACTCATTTGTTTTGCCTATGATCTCATCCAACTTATCCATGCTTGGCTTTGGGTTCATTGTGCCTTCTATTTTCTTACCAATACCTTTATGCTCAGTTTGGTTTGTTTACTCTTCTTTCTGAGGTACGACCCTAGACATATCTGCCTTGCTGTTACAAACCTTTGGCAAAATCAAAGTGAATTTTTTCTTTTGGTTTTGTTTTAGCTTCCGTTTTTTGGCCAACCTACGCCTTAAAATCCCATTGTACTATTTTGCGTTTACAAAGATCAATCTTTCTTCTGCGTTTACAAGGTTCAAAATACTTGACAAAGGCAATCTTGCTAGCAAAGGTGCCAAAAGGTTTGCTAAACCCCCATTTTGGAAATTGGTCCACCCATTTGACCATTGAAGCATGTGAGATCTTGGAAATCTTAGACCTTCATGATCTAGAAGATTCAAGAGGTCATTCAATTGCACAGGAGGTTTGTTTGTCATTTTGTTGTTACTCAAAATGCACTCTAAAGCCCCCATTTGCATTGAAACTAAGTTTGCATTTGAAGTTTGTGGTCCCCCTGTCATGACATTCTGACATACCAAACTTGGGTTTTCCCCCATTACTTCTTGTTTAACTCTCATGTGTTGAATAAAATATTTGTTTGTTGTGAGCTTTCAAGGTTATGCAGGTATGCCAGTTTAACCCCGTTATAGAGAAAGGAGACAAAACAATCATATAAATGTAAAGAAAAACAGGAAAAATAGGAAAAGAGATCGGGAGACCTATTTAAAATGAAACCCCACTCAACTGCTTTGACTTTTTTGTCCCTGTCCTTGCTTTGTCTTGTTGGGTCCACTTTTCTCGACAAAACCACACCTCCCCATGATTGGAGAACACTGCCTCTTGGAAAACTACCTCCTTCCCTACCTACATCGGTTCCTTCCCTGCCTACGTTGGTTCCTTCCCTGCCTTGGGAAACTGCCTCCTTCCCTACCTACGACGGTTCCTTGCCTCGGTTCCCTACCTTCCCTGCCTGCCTCAGTTCCCTGCCTTCCCTTCCTGAGTTTAATGGATTGGTGAAGTGGCATACGAGTTAGAACTTCCAATGGACAGCAAAGTTCACAATGTCTTTCATGTGTCCCGCCTCAAGAAGGCACTTGGGCACAATGTGGTGGCTACTTTAGAATTACCTCCCTTAGATGAAGAAGAGCAGTTGGTGTTGCTTCTGGAAGAGATCCTTGACAGTAGGGAGTGGTCCTTGAGGAGGCGAACAATCAAGGAGTATTTGGTAAGATGGAAAAACTTGCCTATTGAAGATGCTACATGGGAAGGTGAACAAATTTTGCAACATCCAACTTTGCAGTTGCTTGAGGACAAGCAATTTTGAAGGGGGCAGACTGTAATGTTCCCCTTTTGGCAGTAATCCTATGAGTGGATCATCAGCCTATTCCAGAATCTTGTAGGCTCGTTGAGGTGAACCAAAGGGTTCCAGTTTTGGAAGTTTTTGTGATCTTTCCTCAATATTTACTATTTATAGTAAATACTATTTTTGGCAGTTAGTAGTTGTCAGCCTTCAGTTCATCATGTCCTCTGGAGCAGTTATTCAAAACTAAGCCTTGGCCTTTTGAAAATATTACTTTAATGAAATTCTTCATTAAAAAGGAAAATTATTCTAATTTGCAGTTGACCCCTTGGCCTAAGGTGTTAACTTTAAGTTGTGTTAAAAGAGGGACTTAAAAGGTGGCGCCTCATGAAGGAATTTAAAAGGTTTTAATTAATTCTTCCTTGTCTCAAGTGGGATGCATTTTAGTGAGAATTATATCTTTTTTGAAAAAGAAATGTGTGATGGCTTTTGGCATACCATCTCAGGGATTTGAACAGTCTTCTCTCTTCCTTTAAAAATGAGGCTTTGCTCCAGCATTTGGTTATCTCATATTTTTCTAAACTTATGCCGTCGAAATGAATTCTCATTTTTCACTTCGAGGAATGCTGACCTCCTAGTACCTATCTCAATTTCATGTTTGCAAGATAACACCTAATTGAATTATTGTTGCTTCTCATCTAGACTAGCAGATAGAGTTTCAAGATGAAATTTTGGAGTGTTTTACCAGTTTTACAGTTGTTGTTTGCATACAGCTGAAAGTCAAATTCACTCACAACTATTTGTATGAATTTTGTTTTGTTCTGGGTATTTGGCCTATCCATTTATGAGGTCTGGGCAACCATTCTCACCAATTTCCAGAATTTAAATTGAAGTGTGGATTTTTTAAGATCAAAATCACCCCTCAAGGAGGGTCGTACTTTTTTGTATGCATTGGAATTCATACCATAAATAATTATTGGTGTTTTGAGGATGTTTCTTCATATCAGTAGGGGTGCCTATCTTCCAGTTGATCATAGCCTTTCGTTGCACACAATTCGGAGGTATTTTGGTTGAGTTATGAATATTTGATGAATTTATGTAGTTGCTGATTGCCATTTCTAAAATTGCAGATTTCTGAGATAGAAGTAATTCATTTGTTGTTTCCATCTTCTTTCTTCATTTCTTATTTTATTCTAACTTGGAAACATTGTATAACGTGGTGCTTTAAAAAATGGTGAAAAACAATGTAATTTGCAGCTTTCTATTTTGTACAAACTGTTAACAATAGTATTTTTTCAGTTTTAGCATTTGCTGCATTATTTAATTAACTTCACATTAACCACCCCTGAATGGTATACCGCCAGTGTGGATAATCTGATTTGTAATCTCTTTCATGCCCACTTTCAAGTGGTGAATCCCCACTCTTCAGTGGATGCCTGCCGTAGCAGAAGAAGTATTAATTTTGTAATCTTTTCCCCCCACTGTTTGGTGGTAGCGTGGATAGTTCTTTGGCTGGTTATCTGCCTTATTTCATTTCAATTCAGCAGTAGTACTCCACCATATGTTAACACCTAACCTGTCAAAGGATCTTGAGTGCACATTCTTGGTGTCGAGTTTGATATCTCTCTTTCAGTGTAATCTCGTACTTTTCGATTCAGTAGATCCTAGGGATCCTCTGACCATATGCCTGCCCCTCCTCCTTAAGTGGTTTTAGGGCGCATTCTTGGTTAGAGTTCTTTCATGCACGTTTTGGGTTATGCTAACCTTAACGGGTGATTGATTCCATAGTTTACATACTCTCCGATTACTCTTCGAGTAGTCGAGTAATCTCCAAAAAATTTGCATGCCGAATAATTTATGCTTTTACTCGTGGGCAGTATGCACATGGATTTTCTCCCGTCAAATTATCGAGTAATCACCAGTAGCTCGCAAAAAACCCACAAACTTGGCATGTTTGTGTGTATAAATATGTTTGTGTGTGTATATGCTTGCAAACTTGGTATCCTGTGTATGTTTATGATATGTATGTGTGCATAGTGCAGTCCTGAGTATACACATACATAAAAATCCACACACATTTGTCTAGTATTTGCCGAGAATTTGTCAAGTATTTGCCGAGTTTTTCCCGAGTCAAAATTTTTGGGCTTGCTGAGTACTCTTTGATTCCGAGTATGTAAACTATGATTGATTCTATTGCAAATGTTCATTTAAAATTCAAAAAAAATGAGAGAAAATATTTCAAAGACAAACCTATCCACATTAAAGTATGCCTGAAGATAAGATATTGCAATAAACTAGAGTCTTTGCAGCCACCTCAAAATATAAAATCTGCACCTTTTAGCTCACATTACTAACACCTTATGTAATCTGCCTCAAAGCTCTTTCACGCACCCACAAAACTATACTTTAGCACTCCTCCAAACGAGGACAATTCAGAAATAATGCAACACATGCCTCTGGTAAAAGGTTGCGATAGAGATCACATCTTCCATACTACACAAACTAGCCATGATAAAGACTCTTACTCCATCTCTGCACTCAGCCCGACACCACAACCCTTCAACATACAACTTGTATAAACTTCTTCGACTACTCAGCTTGCAGCCCGTGCCAGACAAAAGATGAAGACAAAAAGCATTTAAAAATTCATGTTAACACATGTGTATATCTTCATACAGTGCCATCAGCCCTCAAAAGAAAAGAACATGGCTCCCACACATACTGATAAGACTTCAACTTCAACTAACATATGCCAATACTTTTCATATTTTTTTTACTTGCAGATATCGCATGGCATACAGCCCGTGCTAAAATGTAGAAAAGTCATTTTTTTAGAATAAAATACATAACCTGCAGTAGAAGCAATGCCGGGAAATTAACAAGGCGTGAATATCATAAATTTCTGAGCAACAACAAAAGAGGCAACACCAACCGTCTGAATTTTACAACCTTGATTAAATGATCCAATGTATCTTCAAAACCCTGAAGACCTCTAAAGCCACAATGAAGCAAAGAAACATTAGCTGCTCATAACCGACGCCCATGAGTCTTCACAACTTTTCAATAGAAACAACTCAGATCAATAGAAAGAAAATGATGGCGAATATACATTAATGCTCATGACTTGAAATTGTGTTACTCAAAGCTCACACCGAGATACGTATTGACACTTACGGCTCAATACATACGACCCACATTCAAGTTTTTAACTCCATAAACATATCAAGTAACACGTCTTTCATGAAAACTCGGACCACGACTCCTATAGCCGCCTGAAGACCATATCCAAAAAATTGTTGATATTGATAGCGAAGGCGTTATCATACAAAAAGTCGCATATATTATTCAATCTGATGTCTGGAATAATTAAATAGTCAAGTCACCACACAAAAATAGCAAATGCGTTGCAAAGGAGAAGACTCCACCCATTTGACAATTCAATGTTGACATGGCACTGACATATAAATCTGACTTGGCATAAGACTTCATTTGACCATACAATACTGACAAGGCATAACCGCCACTTGGCATATCAGCTGACAAGTCTTGACAAAACAAATAGTCCGCAACAAACTGATTGAGTCAACTACATACATACATTTGCAATCGCAAGCTTAGTTTATATGCATCGATACACAAATACTCTGCCTGAGGAACATAAGAATAGACTTATGGAATGCCAGCCTTTGACATCAGTGACAAATATTTAACACTCATGAACATCAATCTAGCATTCTAATACTTGCACCAAGTGAACTCCATGACCAAGTATGGTCAAATTATCCTTCGAATTCCTGGTGATTAACTAAAACCTTTAATTGACACATTTTCTAAGATAGGAATTAGATTACAAATCAACTATTCTCAAATTGAGCTACTCCTAAACTCTCCCAACTTCTATTCTTGCTTGAAGATCCTACAAATGGCTAATACATACCCCAATGGGTGTATTTATGGTAAAGATGGGTACATAAAAGATATGTTGATCAAGTTTCCAAATGTTACGAGCAGGTCTAATGCACAACTTATGCCCATTATACTTATAACAGGGTTTGTGGTTCCATAAGTCTAGAGATGATTTGAAAGTTTAAATAAACAAAAAAATTCAGAATCAGGATTCTTTATCAGGGAAAGAGGGTGATATAGTGAAGTTTTTTAAGGTGGTTTTGGAAGGGAATGGACCTCTACAGGAGAGGAATTGTAATGTTGTTGGAAATGGAAAACGGAGCATCTGTGGTTTTCAAGCTTTCTCTAAATCATTTTGCCTTTTTTTGGTTCTTATTTTGGAATGTCAATAGTTCTAATCTATAGCAGCTTGCATCCTTGGTGGTGTGAATCAATGTGAAGAGAAATGCAAATGTTAGTTGAAGATGGAGTTGTGTTTTTTATTGTTGTCTGCCTTAGTTTTCTAGGGTAAGGTTGGAGACAGGGCAGGAGCTCTGCATTACTGGCTGCTAATCTAGACACCATATTTACTGCTATATTAATTTATCAACAGGTAATTCGAATGGTTGGTGAAAGTTCAGAAGCTGTTGGTGTTGGAGTAGGAGGTGGTACCAGCAGTAACAAGATGCCTAATCTTGAGGAATATGGAACCAATTTGAAAAAACTTGTTGAGGAGGTATGCTTTAGAATAGCCCTTTATTTTTGTGTTGAACTAATGTTTCTAAGCTCTTGATATGGTGGACCTATTCCTATGCATTCAGGGCAAGCTTGATCCTGTAGTTGGAAGGCAGACACAAATTGAACGAGTTACTCAAATATTGGGGCGTCTTACAAAGAGCAATCCTTGCCTTATTGGTGAGCCTGGTGTAGGAAAAACAACTATTGACGAGGGACTTGCACAACGAATAGCTTCTCGAGATGTTCCAGAAACAATTGAGGGGAAAAAGGTGTGATTGCATGCCTGTGATGTGCAAAGTTCTGATTGTAAATTCCATGATTTTCTGGATGTATTGTAGGAATCAAGTACAGACCTATTTCTCAATCAAAGTCCCTACTTAGAGTTGGAGGATGTTGATAGAAAGAAATTGCTTGATGCAGGTTATTGCTTTAGATATGGGGCTACTGGTTGCTGGAACTAAGTATCGTGGAGAGTTTGAGGAAAGGTTAAAGAAGCTAATGGATGAAATCAAACAGAGTGATGAAATTATACTGTTTATAGATGAAGTCCATACTTTAACTGGAGCAGGTGCAGCAGAAGGAGCAATTGATGCAGCCAATATTTTACAACCGGCTCTTGCACGAGGGGAACTATAGGTTCTAGCTGAACTCAACTTTCAAGTATCAGATTTTGTAACAATCATGTTTTTTCTACATTGAGAAAATGAGATAGGTGTGTCTGTTAGAAATTGTAATGCATCTTAGCATCCTAGTTCATTTAGATATCAAAGGCTGAGTTAATCAACTTGTATTCATTGTAATTATAGTCATAGGAAGACAAGGAAATTGCATTACAAGGCTATAGCAATCATAGTAGAATAACATTTCATTTTCATTCATGGTGGATAGTTGATGTATTCATATTAGCACTCTATAATCAGCTTGCAATCACTTCATATTAGTGCAATTGGATGTTGGAGGGATACAAATTTTGTTTGAAAAATATTTGTCAAAATGTCTCTCTTATGTATTTGCATTACATTAAGCTAGTTTTCATGCCAAGTGTTTGTGAAAATGTCTCTTAGTTGTAGGTATGCATTTTGCATCAAAATTTCATGTATATGTATTTGAAAATTACAAAAACAGCTGCATTTCATCTTAGATACTTGTTTAGTTACAATTGCAATCAATTTTAAGCATCCAAACATCTTTGGCATCAAAACAAACCCAAACAAAATAAACTGAAAACAATTATCAGCAAATTGGAGGTTACAAGCAAAGTGTTTGACAATATTCCCAAGGCAAAAATTGAAGGGGGTTTGAGGCTAAATCAACAAGGTTCATTTCAGTGGTGTCAAATCTTTGAACTCCAAGTTTCTTGTGAATAGAAAGATATTTCTCCTTTTAGGTGAAAAAAATAGAAGTGCAAGAGAGTACGCTTTGTCCCAAAAAAATTGTGATTCACTTTGTTAAGCCATTTGAAATCAGGATCCAAATTTGCAAGGATTCTTATAAAAGTCACCACCATGGGAAAACGTGTTTGAGATAGCAAAAAATGAGAGAGGTTATTGTAAAGGGGCTCAACACGAACCCATAGGCTCAGACGAGAAGTTTCTAAGCATCACAGTAGCTGAGTAACAATATGCTGAAGTTTGCAGTCATTTTGCACTTTGGACTCTTAAGGGATTCTGTCGGTTGAATGTAGCTCAGAGTGATTCAACGTGTTTGAGTGCGAAAGAGGACCATGCCTAGCATAAAAGTACCACAGGAAAATGCCTCCAAGATAGCGAAAACCGAAAGAGGTTACTATAGGGGATCCCAACACAATCCCATAGGATTAGATGAGAAGTTACTAAGCATAACGGTATCCGAGTAACAACATTATGAAGTTTGCAACCATTTTGCACTTTGGACTCTTAAGGGATTCTACCGGTTGAATGTAGTTCGAAGCGATTCAACGTGTTTGGGTGTGAAAGAGGACCATGCCTAGTGTAAATGTACCGACCCAGATGCGTCAAAATAGTTTGTTTGGTCACACGAGTTGCAAAACAAAATTTACACCACTGTGCAACTTTCAACTACTTGCATTTGACAACATTTTCCCCAAATGAAAATTCACCACCATGAGAAAAGGCCTCTGAAATAAAAAAAACTGAGAGGTTATTTTAGAGGGGCCCAACACAATCCCATAGGCTCAGACGAGAAGTTTCTAAGCATTATGGTATCCAAGTAACAACATGCTGAAATTTGTATCCATTTTGCACTTTGGACTCTTAAGGGATTTCGTTGGTTGAATGTAGCTTAGAGTGATTCAACGTGTTTGAGTGCAAAAGAGGACCATTCCTAGCATAAATGTACCCACTCAAATGCGTCAGAACAGTTCGTTTGGTCACACAAGTTGCAAAATGAAAGTTGGACCACTTTGCAACTTTGCACTACTTGCATTTGACAACTTTTTTCGTAAGCAAAAATTCACCACCACGAGAAAAAGGCCTCCAAGATAGCGAAAACTGGGAGAGGTTATTGTAGAAGGGCCCAATTTGATTCCATAAGCTCAGAAGACAAAGTTTCTAAGCATCAGGATATCCGAGTAACAACATGCTGAAGTTTGTATCTATTTTGCACTTTGGACTCTTAAGGGATTTTGTTGGTTGAATGTAGCTTAGAGTGATTTAACGTGTTTGGGTGTTGAAGAGGACCATGCCTAGTGTAAAAATACCCACCCGGATGCATCAAAACAGTTCATTTGGTCACACGAGTTGAAGAACGAAAGTTGCACCACTTTGCAACTTTCAACTACTTGCATTTGACAACTTTTTCCCCAAGCGAAAAATCTCCACCACGGGAAAGCGCTTCTAAGATAGCGAAAATAGAGAGAGGTTATTGTAGAGGGGCCCAATGCAAACCCATAGACTTGGACGAAAATTTTCTAAGCGTCATGGTATCCGAGTAACAATATGCTAAAGTTTTCAGCCATTTTGCACTTTGAACTCTTAAGAGATTTTATCGGTTGAATGTAACTTAGAGTGATTCACCATGTTTGGGTGCAAAAGAAGAGTATGACTATCGTAAACGTACCCATTCAGATGCATCAGAATAGTTCATTTGGTCACATGAGTTGCAGAATGAAATTTGCACCACTTTGCAACTTTGCACTACTTGCATTTGACAACTTTTTCTCCAAGTGAAAAGTCACCACCATGGGAAAACGCATTTGAGATAGCAAAAAAAAAAAGAGGGTATTGTAGAGGGGCCCAACACAAACCCATAGGCTCAAACGGAAATTTTCTAAGCATCATGGTATCGAGTAACAACATGTTAAAGTTTGCAGTCATTTTGCACTTTGGACTCTTAAGGGATTTTGTCGGTTGAATGTAGCTCGAGTGATTCAGCATGTTTGGGTGTGAAAAAGGACCATGCCTAGCTTAAGCGTACCCATCTGGATGCATTGGAATGGTTTGTTTGGTCACACGATTTGCAGAACAAAAGTTGCACCATTTTCAACTCTCAACTACTTGCATTTGACAAATTTTTCCCCAAGTGAAAATTCGCCACCACGGAAAAACGCCTTCTATGCGAAAACTGAGAGAGGTTATTGTAGAGAGGCCCATCACAATCTCATCGGCTCATATGAGAATTTTTTAAGTGCCATGGTATCCGAGTAACAACATGCTGAAGTTTGTAGTCATTTTGCACTTTGGAACTACTTGAAGGGATTCTATTAAGGGGCCCAACATAATCCCATAGGCTCAGATGAGAAGTTTCTAAGCATCACGGTATCCGAGTAACAACATGTTGAAGTTTTAATCTATTTTGCACTTTGGACTTTTAAAGGATTATATCGGTTGAATGTAGCTCGGAGTGATTCAACGTGTTTGGGTGCGAAAGAGGACCATGCATAGCGTAAACGTACCCACCTGAATGCATCAGAGCGGTTCTTTTTGGTCACACGAGTTGCAGAACGAAAGTTGCACCAGTTTGCAACTTTCAACTACTTGCATTTGACAACTTTTTATCCAAGTGAAAATTCGCCACCAGGAGAAAACGCCTCCAAAATAGCGAAAATCGAGAGAGGTTATTGTAAAGGGGCCCAACGCGATCTCATAAGCTTAGACGAGAAGTTTCTAAGCATCAAGGTATCTGAGTAACAATATGTTGAAGTTTGCAGCCATTTTGCACTTTTGACTCTTAAGGGATTATGTCGGTTGAATGTATCTCGAAGCGATTCAACATGTTTGGGTGAGAAAGAGGACCATGGATAGCGTAAATGTACCCACCCGGATGCATCGGAATAGTTCATTTGGTCACACGAGTTGCAGAACGAAAGTTGCACCACTTTGAAACTTTCAACTACTTGCATTCGACAACTTTTTCCCCAAGCGAAAATTCGCCACCACGGAAAAACGCCTCCAAGATAGTGAAAATCGAGAGAGTTTATTGTAGAGGGGCCCAACGTGATCCCATTAACTACCTCACTTCCCATAGCATGGTAATGCATTTATAATATTGTGCTTTCTATCTTGGAGACCAATGTCATTCTCTTGTTCAAGGTGATCGTCCATAGTTTCTTGTAGATTGCCCTTCTCCCTTAGAAAATTTTTTCTTCTAATTCATTGCATTGGTAAACCTTGTTGTACCTTCTTTGTTCAGATTGTGATTTTCATAAGGCTACAAGGGTTCATTAGTTGGTATTATGTTCATTAATATCCTTTCACTTTTCGAATTCCATACAAGGCCTTTTGAATCACCATGATATCCTCTTCATGTCATTGTTTCATCTTCACAAATCCTTTATCTGTCAGTGTTTGGTATGATTATCATTTCATCCTATTTGGTGACTTTCATACTTTGTTGAAGTTATTGTCCCTTTGTTTTGCAAGAAACCTTTGTATAGGATATCATTATCATCCTTCATTTGGACTGTAACCATTTGAAATGGTTGTCCTTTTAAAACTTCCTCTTATTATGTATAAGAGTAAGCATTAATGATTTGCATTGGCTTTGACTGTGACTAACATTCTCATTTCTTGTTATCTATTTCCCATCCATGGAATATAGTGCAATTTCTTGGATATCTTGCAAGTTCAACTCTGTCATAAAACTATGAATGTCTTTATTTGCATTTTGTAACATGTTTGCATCATAATTTCGTCCTTGCTGATGAAGTTCATGCCCTCAGTTTGTCCTTAAAAGCAAGTATTGCTTCCTTTAATGCTACCCATGTGTGCTTTCACTCTGCCATGAAGTCACTGCCCTTAGTACTTTATTATAATCAAAAGGACTGTCATATCAACTTATTCATTATGAACATGACTTCCCTTTGCATGGATTTTCCATTAATAGGTTTGCAACCTTGTCTTTTATCTCAAGGACTATCGACTATCCCTTCTTGGTCCCCACTTTTATAGATATGCCCTTCTCATATTTATCTTTATACTACAGTCCTATTACTTTCAAAATGGTTGTCAGATCCTTTTTGGCGACTATGTATGGTACCATTGAAACTATCTCTTTTTATTTGTCTTGATGGTGCAAGCATAGCATCATGATATTTTCCTTCTTTTGTGGATTTTCCTCTACCGTGACTAAGTGATTGTCCTCTTAGGTTTGTTAATCACTCAGTGCATTATTTCCATGCTATGAACAAGAAACTTCTATCATGAACAAGGATGTAGTATGCAGACTTGTAGCATACTCTTTGACACAAATTATTGATGACATCCCTTACACACTTGCCTTGTGACTATCCCTTACACACTTGCCTTGTGACTAACTTGTCAAGCTCACTAGCTTGCTAATTTGGTAGGGTTGACAAGGTAGGGGCAGCATATGCCTTATCGAAATGGGGAGCATACCCATGACTTAAGCCTCCTCTACTATTTGTGTGGGCTCTGGGACAAACCCAACTTCTATTCCTTCTTAGGAGAGAGAATGAGGGTATGTAGATCAGTTTTTTAATTCAATTTTAGCATAGATAAGACAATTACTATCTATGTCTCTAGCATTGTCAAATTATTGAAAACATGTTATATATCTGCACCAATAAATTCTCAACAAGACCTTATAGAACACTCAAGTTCCTGACAACATAGATCCCACGCAATTCCAAGCATTGGTAGGAGATCTCTCAACGACCTAGCAGTTAGGCTTCAATCAAAAAGATATGCCCCACATTGACTCAAGTCATAAACGTCCCCTTCATCTAGAGGTTGGTGTGAATTTTCATAAGGTAAAAAGGGTCTTGGTAGATAATGGTTTTGCCCTAAATCTCTGCACGCTAAAATTCATAAAACAAGTGGGATACACCCAAGCTGACCTAAACAATCAAGTTATCACCCTAAATGCTCCAAATGTGGGATCCAGTACCTTCCGCTCTCTTGGGTTATGATAAGACACCAGAAAATGATATCAACCAATGGATATATCGTGAGGAACCTGAGCCCTCTCCCCCTTTGAAATAATACTTCCAAGAGGTCTATCCTTTGCCTTCTAAGTTTACAGAAAAACACAACTATCAGGGGGGAGGCCTTGGTGTAGAAGATCAAGGTAGACGACAACCGATAGAAGCTTCTATGCATCTGAGAAAAATGGGCTTGGGCTATGATACCAAACAAAAAGGTCTTATGGCATCATCTAGTGCCTCTAACAATGTCAGTGTGGACAACGGTTCCCTCGAAGACATACCAGAGGAGGAATCCATCATACATGCGTACGATGATGTAGATCACATTGACCTCCCTTCCATGTTTGAATGCATAATTGTTTGCACCATTACCCTATCCCTCAAACATCCTGAACTTATCGACTACAACCTACAAGGTAGCACACCTCTCAACACCTTTCCCTCAGTAGACTAGTATGTGCATCTTATTGGATTGGGGGAAGATGAACGCCCTAGCCGCAAAAATAAAAAGAAACAAAATCAAAAAGGGTTTGCTAAAGAAAAAGTATGTCAACACAATCAGCCAACAAACAACAAAACATCAACAAAAAATTAACAACCTAAAACAGTTTTTTCAAAATCTTCATGGCTTCCAAATCTTGGGAAATAATATGCTCGTGCATGTCCACCACCTTTGTCAGATCTTTCATCAGGATTTCTAAAGGTTTCTTGTGTTAGATGCACACGACAACAAATAGGAGGTGGGGTGAATCAGTTGCATACTTTTAAAACAACAAAACACTCATTAACATTCAGGTTGCATTAATTTTTAAACCCTTATTCACCATTAAAACCTTAACATGTATTAACAAAA
The DNA here is from genome assembly GCA_007115665.2 of Sequoiadendron giganteum. Taxonomy (NCBI): domain Eukaryota; kingdom Viridiplantae; phylum Streptophyta; class Pinopsida; order Cupressales; family Cupressaceae; genus Sequoiadendron; species Sequoiadendron giganteum. Next base: position 514,862,856 of record CM021103.1, read on the forward strand.
TGTAAACATGTTAAAGAGAAGTAATGCAAACATATCAAACACATACAAAGCTCGCTAATATATGAACTGCAACACCGAATACAATAAGACACTACCAAGAGCTCAATGCACATAAAGATAAAGAAAGGGTCACTGTTAGTGGCTCACTGCCTAGAAATATCTATCCTTCCAATGACAAGAATCAAGCGCACCGATGTAAAAAATCATAGTAGAAATATCCACAAGACTGGCCAAATTATACCCTTTGGCTTTAATTGATCTGAACTTGTATAAAATGGACCGTTAATGCAACACCATGATTTCATTCTTGTCAAAATACTTCATCACAACCATTTCAGATAATCAAGAACTCCTTAAAGCTCAATAACATGAATATGCTAGTAAACTCATAGCTCATGCTCGAAGATATCAAAATATTGATATCATGTGTAGAAGCAACCAACCGAACAATCTACAAAACTCGTAAGTCATCAAAGCATCGAATCCATTCATAAACCAACAAGGGATGGCATCCTCCTTCAATTAGCTCAATATGTGCCAAGGTGGATGCAAATCCCAAGTATAAAACATCAAATACCATATGGTGTACCTTAAGAGTTTAACGCCACTTAACACAAACAATGCCTACTCTACAAGTTAAATGATCCCATCAAGGTAAAAGGGGTCTCAAATGCATTAAAGAATGGTGGTATCATCCAAATAATTCAATCTCACTTTAACATAAGGTCACCCTCCAAATCATTATACACAACATATCCTCCAAGACTAGTTGAAGCTAACCACAAGATGCTATTGAATCATATGTAAGATGTACTAGCCCAACAAGGCACAAGTCATTAACAACTACTGCTCATCCTTGCCAAAATATCACAAACCATAAAAATTTCATATGTTGAATGGTGAAGCTTTCGGTCAAACTTACCCAAATAAAAAATCCAAGCTGAAGAATTATAGAACATATCCATCTTCAACAAAGATTCCTTTCTGAATTAGTAGTCTCTAAATTAATGCAGGATTGTGAATCGCCACAACTGATGGAAGTAGTATGCTCGAGCAATCATAATGATACACCCATGACATGCCCCACATACAAGTTCGAGTTCATCAATTCATCAAATGTAACCATACAACTTATCAATGACAAGGAATGTGAGGCCTTATTATGAAGGAAACACATTTTGATTTGTTTGATTTCCTCAAATATGAACATAAGTTGCTCCATGTCTTAGCATCAACCCGTCTGCACTCAATAACATGCACAGATCCAAAGGATGTAATATAGTTGTACTCAAAGCTCTATATTGAGTAGAATGCCTCCTCACATTAGAATATGGAAGCCTATATGGCTTAGTTGTCGATGATACCTCCATTTTATAGAAGCAAGAGCCAAAATGCATAAATGTCCAGGTGTGCATAAACAATCTCTCACATGGAAATAAGAACTATGAAGTGAGTATACATAAGAAATCTCTATCCTTCATGAACAAAAGTTGAAATGCATCAATATCAAGGGTTTTAGTAGAAATGCCCCCAAACCTCAAGAGTGGATTGCTATCCCATCATCCCCCCTCAAGTTGCATTGACTGGCTCTAGTACTCCAAGCTTGAAGAATCAATGAAGAACTATAAAAAGATTAACTAATGCATCACCTTATCATGTTCATCAAATTGCATTATTGCATTCATTGAATTCCAAATCTATCTAGATCAATAAGAAATCAAGCGTTATCATATGACATTTAAGCCACAAGAAGCTATTCCATAAGAGATTCACCCATATCACAAGAATTATATATATAATTGGCAGCCCATGCTATAGAAGTGTCCATAATCATGAATCCAGAGCATCAATCTTGTCACATCAAGATTCCACTATTTTTGGCTTTAAAGAAACAAATCCAAATAAATATTATGCCTCATGCATTATATAAGTTTATTTGGTGTATTTATGTAATTTTTTTGTTTGTCGAGTCCCCACACCAAATCAAAATTTAGGGTTGCCAAGTTGGTGATAGGAGACTAGTGGGGGCCAACTTAAGAAATCTACCCTTGTTTTGTAGATAGTTGAGTGGTAAAAAGGTCAGGATACTAGCTGAGCGCTAAGATTCTTGTAATATTCCTTGAACTGTTAAGCTTTCTATTGCAGTAAATATTAACTTTCATTTACTTGTATAAATCAATGCATTGTAGATGGTTATGGATCTGGTCTTTGATTATAAATTAATGTTGTATATAGGTTGTTCTTCTAGTTATTATAATTGCAGGATTTGTTTTTCTCAAACTCTATTTAATGTGTTGGATGGATATGCTTGAAAGGAAATGTGTGTCAATCTTAAAGAAATAATGCAAAATAAGAAATAGGATCAAACAATGTCAATAGGTAAACAATATCCACAACATAGGAAGTAGCTTGAGAAAACTCTTTTGAGAAAAACCCAACAAGAAAAAGAACAGACTAATTCTATATTTTTTTTTTTTAAATTACAACACAATCACATGAATATTGTCATGGAGATCTTCGATGTTTGGAGTTAAACTGATAGCATAACTCTGCAATAAAATGAATACGAACTCCATACCAAGGATCTAATTTATATGCAAAGGTGATCCAGTAAACTACATATTGTTTCTCAAAACCATGAGCCAAGGTTTGGTTCGACTCCCATGCACCCTTCTCCTAAAGTAGCTCCTCTCATGATAGAATTTAACTCCCAAGTCAAAGATGCTACACCTAGTTTCCCATGTAACTCCTTTACCAATACTCTCACATGCGTCATAAATTATCTCATGCACCTTACAATATAATAGATGCACTTACACACCATTCAATGACATTAGATGCTCTCTTACATATCATATCATACAATCCAATTTGCGGGATGCATAAAACAAGGGATCTCGAACATTTTGGCACCTCATTCCATGAGGGGCCACTTTTTTTTGATAGGATTTTATATTATCCACTAGTTCATTTTGCCACTTGATACTAAAGCACAAACCTATGCTGATACCTCTTCGGTTGAGAGCCAAGGACTGAGGGATGTCCATTCTGTCAAAGTTACCTAGACAATGATCTTGGTCTCATCCCTTATATCATACCTTGGGGCGTTTGAACCTTGGTGGATAGTGTAATCAAGAAACATACCATCACCCTCACTGATTTTGTTCAACTAATTGAACGACAACCCTTTGGCATATGAGTGGCCACTTTGACAATGCATTAAATTATAAAATGAATTGCAAAGCCACGAAAGGTATACAATGCCTAGTCATAACAATGTCTACCTCATATGTATATAGTACATTGGGTGTATTATTTAATATGCGAGCAATCAATGAAAATTTCAAATAATAGTAACTCCCCATATAATCCCTCGAGTCTTTGAGTTGTTCGTGAGTGCAGTTCTTCTATTGTAGAAAAATTGAGTTTTTTTTGGCTTTTTTTTAACCTCCAAAATGGAAACATTTAATCATACTTCCCTGTGCTTTAGTAAGTTTTGGTAGTCTATTTCTTCAAGTTATCTATGGTGAGAAGTTTGGGTAGAGATATTTCCCTCTTTTATCTTTTCATCTTTTTTATTTTTATATGTTAAAAGTTCCATTGGAAGTTAGTTTCCCATCCAGTTGTAGCTGGAGTGTCATTTGGGATGCTCGCTTATGGCATATGCTAAATCGTATCCTTAATGGCTTTGATGCGAGGGTGCAGATTTGTGATCTTGTTTCGATAGATGGAAAACCCATCCCTGCCTGGTGGGTGTGCACCCACTCTCAATGAATGTGTTCATCCAATGTATTGAAGTGCAGTGGAGCAATTCGTTGACATGCTGTCTATTATTAAGAATCATTGACTGTTTCAAGTGCCATAAAAAATAATTTTGAAAGGAGAAAGTAAAGCAGCATACTTTTGGTAGTTTTTGATAGCTAATGGTGCACTGCAAGGGATATAAGTCTACTATTAAAATTATCTAGACTCGTGGGATAGGTCCAAGGATTGAATAAGGATCCCGACATAACTGATTAAGGAAGACTATTTAATCAGTTCAATAGAAACGTAGTTTACTTAGTGCTGTCTAATTTAACTATTTTATTTATGCAAGACAAATTAAAAATTTAAATTCCATATATTGACTGATCTTTATTCCTTTTTTCATTTTGTCATGTGTTGACTTGAGAAATTTGTGATCTTTGTAACTTTTGATGCTCCTAAAGTTTATTTTGATATACAAAATCAGCTTTTTATACATTGAAAGGTTGATAGAAGTAGGCCCAAAGGCACAAAGCAGTCATGTAATTTTCTTCGATTGAAGGGAGAATCAGAGTAAATTGGATGTTGATCTCACGATTTTGGTTCATGTCTGTATTTTCAGGACATTTGACATCAAGGAGTGATGCCTACAGCTTTGGTGTTGTTCTCCTTGAAATGCTTACTGGTCGAAGATCTATGGATAAAAATAGGCCAAGTGGGGAGCAGAATCTGGTGGAACGGGCTCGGCATTATCTTATGGAGAAAAGAAAGCTGTCCCGTCTTGTAGATCCTCGTTTGAGTGGTCACTATTCCATCAAAGGTGCCCAAAAGACTGCACAATTAGCTCACTATTGCATAAGTCGGGACCCTAAAGCCAGGCCTTCAATGGATGATGTTGTTGAAGCTCTCACACCATTGTTAAATTTGAAGGATATTGCAAGCTCATCCTTCAATTATCAAGCATTACAGTCACAACGCCCTAGTCGTCAGTTATCACACATTTCTAATGGAAATGAAATGTCTTCAAGGAATGGGTGTGTAAAAGCCACTGCCGACGGCTCTCATTTGTCTTCACATCACCAATCTTTGAAACAAAATGGTAAATCATAAACAAGTAACAACTAGACTTTGGTTTTCCAACATTTCTTCTTGAATTTGTACCATTAACTGAAACTGCTTAGCCTCATACTTCCACAACTTTCTAAAGAAAAGCAGTGTGGTCCTGTGAGGCTTGAGTGTCTCTCTTCATGGCTCTCTAATTTTTAATAACCCATTTGTGGAGATATTTATTAATCAAGTTCAGCTACTCCAAGAGGTCAACGGCTATGTTACATGACTGTCAAAACCATTTACCCATATATTATCAGGGAAAAGTTTGGTGCAGGCTGTATCTATTTTTGTTTCTATTGAGACTTGACAACCAGGGATTTTACATCTTTGACTCGACTTTGAGTAAGATTATCTGGGGGGCTGAAGCGTTTTGGGTGGAATATGTTGGAGGCAAGTTTGTTTAGGGACAGCGTTGAAGTGATTTGGAGATATGTCAGATAGCAAAGTGGTTTCTATCTAAAGATGTATATTTCTTGTTTTATGTGTGATTGTGCTATGGTTGATCTCACAATATACAACATTGCAAGATTGAGTCTCTTGTGAAATGTTTGGCAGTGCAGTTCCTAAGGTTTTCCCAAATATGGGAACACCTTTCTGTTTAGATCTGCTGTAGTCAATCGACAACTACAATTAAGGGATATGATAGTAACTATTGATATGTTGTGCGATATATTGCATTGCTTCAAGTTATCCTTTGATGGCACTTATAGTGGAATTCCCAATGAAAATGTGTATTATAATAACAAAACATTGTATCATTTGATGGCCTTTGGTTGTATATTGGTACTAATATGTCAAAAAAACAGTGTCATAATCTGTTGTAAACGCAGATCAATTTATCCATGTTTAGATTGATGAATCCAAGTTCAGTAAAATATAATTTAGGCATATGTTATTGATTTGTGAATTCATTTAATTACTCTTGTGCTGTGAAAACTAGGTTATCAAATTGACATTATTTCATTAAATATCAAAGGAACTGATGAATGTGCTTTCAGCCTTTAAGTATTGTGTAAACTCTGAAGGGAACAGGTTGGACAAATTATAAGATCACCTGTGCATTGTGTTTTGCAGGATGATTATTGGGATTTTATAAGTTCAGAAATTTTTTCAAGGTTTATATATATATATATGGGAAAGTAATAGAATTGTTTCATTTAATAAAAATGGTAATCTATGTATTATTGGTTAATATTCGAGGGAATTCAAAGGGCTTTGTTAATAGTGTTTGTGAGTTTTGCTAAATCTGTCAACTTTGTGTATTTGTACAAAAATGTACCAAAATTCTTTTGAACAGTTGTTGATTGGTTAATTCTTTTTTGACTTTGTGGCACATTAACCAAGTGATGAAAACATAACATTTATAATCTCATATGACACTATTACCAAATTGTGGAAATTTTCATTCCTTTGCCTTGGATGCTATGATCTAAGGAATATTTCTCAATTTTAACACATGAATATGACTTATAGGGATTTGAAACTTGGGTTTTGTTATGAAAAGTAGAGTGTTAATTCAACGTGTAAGAATAGTTTTGGCGACTTCATAAATTTTCTTGCCTAACCATATAATATTTAAGTCTATCCATTGATAACAACAAAGATAATTGTTATTTAGATAATAATATAGGGGTTCTATTCAGGGCTGATACGCTATTAAACATAGAGGAACTAACATCTAAGCATTGCATTAACAATCCAAGATCAAACAAAAAAGTTAGTTACAAGACAAGAGAGTTAAGCACCTATATTGCCCTTAGATAGGTTCATACTAACACAACACTTCTAATATATGAAGTTAAAACAGATAGGAGACATACAACATACAAAAATAAACCAAAAGCCAAAGATATAAATGGAGTTTAGACATTCCCTAGCGCACCATGTCTCACACTTCTCAAGGTGGACTTCCAACTTTCAAATGCCTTGTGTACTCAACTCCTTGTCACGTTCAACCATCACAATTTTCCAACTCTTTAAATTTGATGCCTTTGATCATCTATGCAAATTGTAAAGCATGAATGATTTTATCATTTTCTAAAATAGGTATGGTATAGTCACTAACCACTTCTAACACTCCCTTATGATGTGAAACCACCACATTTTTCATCCCACATTGGTGTCTTTGTAGAAAGCATCGAGGTTATGAATGTTTTCAACACCAAAACCCTATAATGCTTTAGTTGCATATCAATACCCTTAAAGCTAGTGAATAATTTCTCATGTCACACTACTATAGTAGAGGGCTATTTCAAGACTAGTTCCTCAAAATTTAGAGTTCGGTTGAAGAAGCAAAGCTACCAAGTTCTCATTGACCTTTGCATCCACCACACCTTTCAATGACAAAAGTCTTCCTTAATGGTTTCCTTAGACTATCATTGTCACATAGCTCAGTGGACCCTAAAATTGCCTTCGCCACTCTATCAAAGCCTTTAGAAGATCATTTGAATGTCATTTTAACTAGAATTTAACACACTTCGTCAATGAAGCTAATCTTCACCACTACCCTTATGAGCCAAAAGTCCTTTTCCAAAGCACAAAGGCACACTTGACATGACCTCAATAGAGCAACTCCTAAGCATTGGATGACATTAACACACATTTCTACTATCATTTAAAACCTTTTGATACTCTTCAAGGCCATGCCACCTTTAGGTACAATGAGTAATAAATGGAGTTACAACTTATACATGCAAGAAGGTGAATCTAATCCTTGAACCTACTCAATCTTAAATGCTAAACTTCTAATCATGAGAAAGCAACTTGTTTAATGGGGATGATCTAATAGTAAGTGATGGTTTTTTACATTTTTAGACTTTTGACTGTCTTACACCCCACCCCTTAAGTGTGATCATGAAGCTCAAAACAACTAAAGAAAATGAGGAAAAACAATTTTTTTTGGTTGTTGCAAGATTGCCCCTACACCATGGATGCTCCTTCATCATTACCACATTTTATTGCCACCCAAAAAGATATAAGGAAAATTTTGAGAAAACAATTAAGAAAATACTTGAAATGGGACATATACAACCTAGCTCTAAACCTTTTCCTTCTTCCGTAGTATTGGTAAAAAAAAAAGATGGTACTATGAGGATGTGTGTGGATTATCGGACAATAAAAAAACTATAAAGAACCGATACTCCATCCCTAGGGTTGATGATTTAATTGATGAACTCCATGGTGTAGTATACTTCTCTAAGATTGATTTACATTTTGGATACCACCAAATAAGATCGAGGAGAGAGAATGCTCACAAAACTACTTTCAGGTGTCATTTTAAATATTTTGAATTTCTAATCTTACCATTTGGCCTAAATAATGCCTCAACCACATTCCAATCCTACATGAACCACGTATGCAAGCATAGGGGGTCTTCAACAATATTTCAACAGGATTGTGCCTCCTAAGAGGGTTTTGAGCACACCATTGAACTAGAAGAGGGAACAAAATTAGTCATTACCACACCTTACCACCACCTATAGAGATCAAAGAAGAAATTGAGTTCAAACAATTAAGGAATTACTTGAGATGGGGCGTATACAACCTAACTCTAGCCCTTTTGCTTCTTCTATAGTATTGGTAAAAAAGAAAGATGGTGCAATATACTTAGATCTAAAATTGATTTACGTTTTGAATACCACCAAATAAATTATAGGGCACCTAATAAAAAAATATAAAGAATCGATACCCCATCCCTAGAGTTGATGAATTAATTGATGAACTTCATGGTGCATTATATTTCTCTAAGATTGATTTACATTCCAAATACCACCAAATAATAATGAGGAGAGAGGATGTTCACAAAACTACTTTTAGGTGTCATTTTGGATATTTTGAATTTCTAATCTTACCATTTGGACTAATTAATTTCCAATCCTACAAGAACCACATATTTAGTAAACAGTTAAGGATTTGTTTTTTGGTATTCTTTGATGATTTACTAATTTATAGTAAAACATGGGAGGATCACTTAAGGCATATTGACAAAGTATTGAGGATACTTGAGCAACAATCACTATTTGTTAAGACATCCAAATGTGAATTTGGGATGATTGATTTTTTTATTTGGGGCATAAGATCAATGCTTGAGGAGTTGGTGTGGATGATTCTTTTTAGGACAATAGTAGATTGGCCTTGACCAAATACTTAACACATTTAAGGGGATTTTTAAGATTGCAATTATTATAGAAGGTTTGTCAAAAAAATTTAAGGCTAATCGCCCCATTGATAGAATTGACTAAGAAAGGTGTTTTTTCATGAAGTGAGGAGGCCCAAAGAAATTTTGATAAGCTCAAATAAATAATGAGTTCTTGTTTGGTATTAGCCATTCCATATTTCTCTCTTCCATTTGAGTTAAAATGTGACACTTCAAGAGAAGGTATTGGAACCATATTAATGCAAAATAAACATCCAATAGCTTTTGAGAGTCGCAAGCTTAAGAAAATGGAAAGGAATTATTCTATTTATGACAAATAAATAATAGCTATTATGCATTTATTAGCTAGGTTTAGACAATACCTAGTCTGTGAAAGATTTATTAAGACCAACCATAACAGTCTAAGATTCATCTTGAACCAAAAAGATCTCAATGATACAAAGTAGAAGTGGATTAGAAAATTGCAAGCCTATAATTTTAATATTGAGTACATAAAGAGAAAGAATAATTTTGTGACTAATGCTTTATCATGAAGACCTCACCTATGCTCCATGACAAATATCTTTGCGGATTGAAAAAAATCAATAATATGACAAAAATGAAAATATGATCATTACTAGGGGGCGACGCCTCTCCCCATGGGAGTCGCAACCCCAATGAGAGCCGAGCCCCAAATGGAGAGTTGAGCTCCCAAGTAAGGGGCTGAGGGTGGGGTATAATCCCCTGCCACTGCCCTCATCCATATATGTTTTTTTTTTAAATTGAAATGTTATTTTAATATCATTTATTCATCTCATAATAATAAGTATAAATATTTAACATATATAATATGTACATAAAATGTGAAGTATATATTTATATGTATAAAATATTCAATTATATTATAAATTTAAATATATGAAAAGTAAAATATATTATATACTTGATATATGTAATGAATATATTTATATATAATTTAAACTATATATATTCATTAAATATATAATACATATATATATGTATTTCATAGGTCACTCATATGACAAAATAATCTTGTAATGGAGTGAATTTGCACCCCTCAGAAATTCCTTGTTTGCATCCCTTCACCTTAGAAAAATTAAATCTGACAATGCATTTCCACTTCATCCACTCGCTCTCAACCCACTTGGCGATTGTCTGTAGTGTCAGTGGGGGAATTTTTATCGGGGACACTAGCGTGGCGCATGCCGTCTTGACATGATTCCCGCCTTTAGAATTTGTAGAGGTGTTAGACTTCTCCATTGGTGATGGAGAGTAATGCCCCTGTGCCCTTGACCGACCTCGAACGACTCTTTTGGGCTACTATTCACTTCAAAACAATTCATTCTTCATGCAGTCGGATCTTCTTCACAATTCTTCATACTTCTACACACTTTGGCTTGATGCTATTGAATTCTACACACATTTCTTGATCACACTTCACTTCTTGTTGCACTATTTCCACCGTTGGAGTTGTGACTTGGTGTCTTGCGACACTGCTTCTTTGTTGTTGTGGCAACATCGAATTTGCCAAGCTTGCATCTTCCTCTACATGCTTGAGGGCATCTTGATTGGGAAGGTGATATTGTTTCATTTCTCCATTTCCATAGCATTGTCATTTAATTTATGTAGCATAGTGTTGTTGCCATTGCTTGGCATTTCTTCCATTACATTATCACTTTTTCTATTTCATGGCTATTCTAGTTATCCGTGGAGGTGAGAACATCAAAACAGGGGTTTGACTGCAGGAAGCCCTAAAACAATCCCAATATTTTTCCCCATTTTGTTGTGTGTAGGTTTTTCATTCATGTGGAGTTTGCGGGAGGCTGGAACATTTGTAAGTTGTATTTCCATCACCTTTCACCCTTGTTAAATTCTAGTTAGAACTTTAAAGAACATCTCTCGTTATTCTGTTATTTTGTCATTTTCTACTTTCGTTATTGCATTAAACTATACTAGTTAAGTAGTGAGCTTGTTTCCCAAGGTTTTGCACTCAATTTCATACTTTCTATTTGTATGGATGCCAATGTACCAGTGGGATGCCAGTGTGCCATGTTGTCATCCCTGGTCCGCGCTATTGTCTTCTGGCAGAGAGCTATCTGAGGTACAATCTGAGATCCAGAACATGCTCTCTTAGCCCCTTGAAACTCTCAAGTTAGTAGAAAGATAGCAATTCTGAGAGTGCTCTTCTTTATCTACCTTAAATGTCTTACAACTTCCCTAAATCTTCCATCTAGCTTGAGGTAGATTAGGGTAGTTGATCGTTCTAGGCCCTCCTATGACCCGTGTCCTGAGTGTTCGACCCCCCTCTACAAATCTATTTTAAATATCCTTTTTTTTTTGGTATATTTATAAGTTGATATTTGAAGTTAAAATGGGGGTTTTGGAGATTTTTTAAGAAAAAATTATTTTATATATATATATATATATTTGTGCAAGTTAAGTAAGTACCCTATTTGTTTATTCCAATATAAAAGAATTTTGAATCATGTATTTAAGAACTCTCTTAACATTTACAATAAAATTTAAAAAGGAAAGTTTTACTTTAACTTGAAACTATTTCAACTACAATAGATTTTGGCTATTTTACCTATTTTTTACAAAAAAATAATTATTATTTTGCTTATTTTTAAGAAATGTATTTTACCTTATTTACATATAAAAAACTCATATTACTCTAAGTAATACAAAATCCTCACGACACTATCTCTGTGCACCCTCCACTCACCGCCTCATGCAATGTCTGCCATTACTATTTATTTTGTGGAGAATCGCTTCAAAATTCGTGGACTAAACTATGAGCTAAAATTTTGTGTAACCATTCTAGGCATAGCCAAGTTAAAAATTAAATTAGCTTACCTTTGATCAAAGAGTTTGAGATAGGACACGTGAAGAATTTAATAGAAAATAATAATTTCTTTAGAACATGGTTAGGCCGCTTCTGAATTACTATATAATAATATATTACAATAGAATATATATAAATAATATAATATATTTTTATAATATATGTCATAATATATTATATATTAATAATCGATTATATAATTATATTATTATTATTTATATAGATAGTAATAATTATTATTATAATAAAATATTATTATATTGATTAAACTCTAATATAGTATTTTATTATAAATATATTTATTTACTATTTATTATATAATAAATAATAATATATATTAACTAAGTATTTAATTGATATTATAATAACTAATTATTATAAATTAATAATAATATATTATTTTTGATAAATATTATATATTATAAATAGATTAATAAGGTGCTGGCAAGAAGTTGAGTCCACTTTTTGGCCAAAAAGTGGGTGTTTTCCCTGATTTTCAAAGTTTGACACATTTGACCTTAAAATTTGAAGCACTTAGAGATGAAATCATCAAACAAGTCACTAATCATAAAATATAGTACTCAAAGTATAGTTTCCAAATATGTAATTTATTTCAATACCCATATTGTACAAAATGAGTTTCAATAGGCTTTTGTAAAAACCACTATTTAAAAGTCATTTTTTTTTACCATACCATGCATGTGTACAACATCCATATTTTGACTTAAATTATTATATTTTTCTAAATCCTTTTGGGAAAAGACTTGTGACTCACTGAAGCATGCCCTGGATATTTTTTTGTAATTTTTTATAAAATATTTTTTTTTTTTTGTTAATTTTTTATTAGACATATTTGTCGTTTAGAAAAATCGTCGTGTACGACACGCATGAGATGACCTAAAGTTATCATTTTTTGCATTTTTTTTAATTTAAATTGAAAAGAATTGTTTGAGTTTTGCCCTTGTGCAATCCATTTGTCAAAATATTATGTTGATCAAAAGTTATTAAAATAGTAAAAAACATTGATATTTAAAGTTTATGGACCAATTTCATCATAAATTAATTAAAAAATAGAAAAAAAATCCAATTGTAAAAAAAATTACATATTTGGAATCTACATTGTCTCATTTAAAATGGGTTTTAATTTCGTCGAAATTTTTTACAAAAAAAGGCGTCAGCCATATGCCCAAACTCATTATTTTTTTGTGACATTGCTAGGACCTTCAACTTGCAGGTCAAACCAAGTCCAAAGCTTAGGTTCGGGTCCCCAAGCCTTTTCTCGAACCAAAAAAAAGGCAAAAACCCGACCAAAAATTAAAATTTTAAAAAACAGGATCCCGTTTCATAAAAAAATATATATTTTATGAATTTAAGAAACGGGATCCCGTATTTTAAAAGGCGGGATCCCGTTTTGAAAACAGGATCCCGTGTTCTAAATTCATAAAAAAATTATTTTTTAAGAATTTAAGAAACGGGATCCCGTTTCGCTTTTTAAAATATGGGATCCCGTTTTGAAACGAGATCTCATTTTGAAACGGGATCCCGTATTTTAAAAAGCGGGATCCCGTTTTGAAATGGGATCCCGTTTCTTAAAATCATAAAAAAAACATTTTTTATGAATTTAAAAAACGGGATCCCGCTTTTTAAAATACGAGATCCCGTTTTGAAGCGGGATCTCGTTTCTTAAATTCATTAAAAAAAATAAAAATTATTGAAACGGGATCTCGTTTTTAAAAAAGCGGGATCCCATTTTTTTAAAGGTGGGATCCCGTTTTAGAACGGGATCTCGTTTTTGGCTCGGGGTCCCGAACCTAAACGGGATCCCATTTATTAAAAACAGGATCCCATTTTTTGCAAGCGGATTTCGTTTTTTGCAAGCGGATTCGGTTTTTTGCCTAAGGCAAAAACTTCCACGTTTCATGGATTCATCTTTTTGCTTCTACCCAATATATGTTTGATAATATTATTAATATAGTAATTATTATATATATTTATATTAACATATAATAATTCACTACTATGATTATAATACTACATTAAATGAATGATTGCTTATTTGTGCAATAAAATTTTATGTCACCAATTGTGTTTTGACATCTTATCTTAAAGAAGGAAGATTTGAAATTTAGAGGTTCAATATTTATTTAATAATTAAAAAATTTAAGCTATTTTCTTTACATCATAAGTTATGATGGTTTATAGTATTATTAATAAGATAATTTGAGAGATATATCTCAGCTTTAATTATATGTATATTATTTTCTATATAATTAATTTATTATAATATCACTTATATATGCTATTTTATTTTATAGATATTCAAAATATATATATTATGTATAATTCATTTATTAAAATATCTCTCATATATATTATATTATATATTTTTTAATTCATTTATTTTAACATATCTCATACATACTATTTTATTTTATAATTATTTAAAATATCCAAAAAAATATACTACTAGGTAGATTTTTAAAGTAAATATTTAATATATATATTATATAATTCATTTTATAAACATATAATTTTATTTTTTTAAATATATTATTTTATAATTCATTCCCCCTAGGGTAATTCTATCTCTCTCCATCTTTATTTGTCTTTCTCTACTCTCTATTTTTATATCTCTTTATCTCTTTCCATCTCCCCCTCTCTCTATATCTCCTTATATCTCCATCTTTATATCACTCTATCTCGCCATATATCTCTCTCTATCTCTTCCTCTTTCTCTTTATCTATCCCTCTCTATCTCCCTCTATCTCTCTGACGCCTGCCTTATTCAATTTCAAACCAATTGCAATTCTCAGAGACAAAACTTAGCAACAATTACTCAATGCAATTAGATCTTTCTACAGGATGCTATGCAAAAAACTGGACCTATACAATATAGAGGCAACAAGAACCTCCCAAATACATTACTTATTCTAGCAATCAATGGACAAGCATTAAATATATAAATAACTCCTCCTTTATTCGATGAGATGACATCCACCATAGGTGACAAAGAGAGAAGAATAGGTATAGTTGATTTCTATTTCAATGAAACTAAAAACAGAGCCTACATTTTACAATGAGAAACTGATCTTTTCAATGCCTATGCATAAACCAAGAATGGTTAGCATTGACTCTTAAAGAGTAGGGTTACTCTTTAGCCACCCGATTCTACTATGGGCTATCGCTATTGCTACCATCCCACTTTTCACTTCTGTTCCATGGGGCTTATGAGTCCTAAATTAGGGTTTTTGCACTATTTTCAACAAATTCTATGTGAATGTTATATTTTTTATTAGGATGATTTTTTAAGCTAAGTGAAATTATAGTTTTTAGATGAAATTCAATGATGCAAGATGCAAAAATGCAACCTATATGCACTTTCACTAATGCAAGGGTTTTTTGTTTGATCATGCACTAATTGACTTCACATTCCAACATTTTGAGCTGCCTTTGTTGGAACGAAGGTAATGAACATCGATTTGAAGTATGAGATACAATCAATTTGTTTTACGTTAAAACCATGATATGAGGGTAGAACGAAACACGAAGTGAGATATATATTATATTATTTTTATATTGAATGATTTCTAATATAAAATATAACATGTAACATTATATATAAAGTTATATAATATATATACAATTTATATATATTGTTAAAATTTTATTATCATGTTATTATTATATTATAGCTATTATATAATAGATATATATCATTTATTTTATAATATAATATTATAAATATATTTGTCATTTATATATTATAAAATTATATAACATAGATAATATTATATAAATTAAAATTATATAGAGTTAATAACCATATAATTAATATATATTATATATTATACTTTATATTAATAAATATATATATATATATAGTAAGTATTATATATTATTAATAACTATATTATTAATTGGGGAATGGCGGAGCAAAGGACATCAAATTATATACTACATAATCAACACACCCAAGATAATATAAAACAACTATGGTTACCCAATCTTTGGGTGGCCACTTAAGCCCCCTTTTTGGCCCCCCATCTTTTCGCACTTACCCACAATTTCCAATATTGATGTTACTATTGTCATAATTATTTGTATCCTCCACTACCTCTAAACCAATGGTCATATTCTTTCTTTTATTGGTCTTTATATAGAAAGGACCATTATCGCATGCAAGAAATAAATTTCCAAAAAATTCCACAATTAATTTTGCAAGTGTTATGAATGTAGGTAGAAGTGCAATGATAAAAATTTAGGGTAAGTGCAAGAAGTTGGGTCCACGAAGAGGGAAATTTTTAGACCAAAAAATGTTGAAAGGAATGGGTACCCATTTTTTATAAAAATGGGTTCTCATTTAGGAATAAGATCTTGAGTCTTAAATCAGGACCTAATTCCTAAATGGTTACCCATTCTAAAAATAGAATGGGTACCCATTTTCAAATGGATACCTATTCTAAAAATAGAATGGGTACACGCTTTAAAATGGGTACCTATTCTAAAATATAATGGGTTCTAAAATATATTGTTTTTGCTTCTAAACGTTGTGCGTAGGTCCCACCTTCAATAGCAACCCTAAATTTTTTTCTAAAATGAAAATTGAACATTAAAATGAAGATATTATTTAAGGGAAAGACTTTGGACATAGAGCTAGAAGTATCCCTTAGCTCATTGGCATCTTCGTTTAAGGGAAAGGCTTTGGACATACTTGAAGATTGAAAACATAATTGACATTCATAATTCCTTGTTTACAAAAAGAGACGAAAGCTCCTTATAAAGAATTTTACAAGATTATGTTTCTAATCTTGAAAAGTAAGAATAACTTAGAATAAACCTATTTTGGAAGTTCAATTCTCCCATCGAACTTCCAAAATTCCCACCTTAGAATCTATCTTTTCCATGAGTAGAACGATTTATGAAAATAATGGTTTCTCTCCAACCGTCTCTTTCTTGCACAGTCACACAAAATGAATCAGGCATTTCCTTGTCACCATCCTTCAATCCTTTAACAAGTAGAAACTTCACACCACAAAAGGCTGCAATATCCTTTCTCATTGCTAGATCTCCTTGTTGGAATGTGATGTTGTTGATTGTTGTCATTAATGGTTGCCATTGATGTTAACATATCTTGGTTGATTGATTAATATTTTTACTATTTCTGTATTTTGATTGTGTTTGAAATTTTTGCATCAATGTTTCGGATCACACTCTGTGATCCATCATCAGGATGTAAATAGAGCATAAGGAGATGAATAATTTGTTTATTGCAGACCCAAATTTTCTTATAAGGAGGAAAAAGGACATACAACACGAGGAGAAAGAGAGAGAAAACAGAGTGACAGGATAATGTGAAAAATATCTTAATGAAAAGAAATTATTGATGAATACATATTGCATGCTAAAGAAAATATGTATATATATACTAAATAAATATCTATATGCATATATTAAATATGAAGTGCAAAAATATCTATACTAATTGATGAATTTAAAAATTGTAAACTCATTAAATCAACATACTAATTGAAAAACAAATGCTAAATCAAAATAATGCCAACACATTAATAAAGGAAAGGAAAGCAAAAAGAGCCCTATTTGCATACTAAGAAAATAAATGAGATGCAAATATATATAACAAAAATACATAAAAACAAGGCAAACAAATTGATAAGAATATATATATATATATTCCAAACTACCAAGAGATCTATAAGAATTAAATGCAAAAAAATTATGCATAAGAAATTGCAGAGATCTTCCAGCTACATGAGTGGAGTAGGGACATGATCCCTATTGATATGAATGTCTTCAGAAAGGAATATGAGAATACTAGGGTGTTTCTCGGAACAACAATGTTACATATACACACTACTAGTACCGAGGTAGTAAAGAATAGGAAACAAATAAGGATTGGTAAGGATGAATTAAAACCCTTCTCCATAAGGTATTTTGCTAACTACTTCAAGAAAACAATGTACTCCTTATGCCAGATCATTGGTTTCACTCCACCTGACACCTTACCAAGGGAGTATAGCTATATGACATCACATTTACAACACCCAACATTCAATGTAGTTTATGACTATGCCATATATTTGTCATAACACATCCATAAGGGTTTGGTTGATTTAAAAGGTGGAAAGGATTGGGTACATTTCTGGTGGTATTCTCTCTTAATGCATATGTTCTTGTATAAAGGTGAGAAGGATATGACATTGAAGAAAAGGGAAGATGATATTGATTTACCCGTCCAATGTTGGACCCAAATTCTTGACAAAGATGACCAAAAATTTGATTATGTGGTATTCCACAATGCCTTTGCATCTAAATTGAGGAGATTCCTAGTTTATGACCCACCAAGGATCCCCAAGGAGATCCATAGTTTTCTAAGACCCATGGAAAGAAAGATGGATCTAAATTTGACCCACATTTAGGGGGATATAATTCCATATCCTAGCAAAAAAATCTTCAGAGTTTATGGCACATGTATGAATCCATATGTGTTACCAAGAGATGTGCCACTGAGGATTGGATTTCTTGAGTTTATGAGGCAATTAGGAGGAGGAGCTCAAATGGAACACCTGCCCAAGACACTGAGAAAGGGCTCGTTCTTCCCAGAGTGGACAACATTCTTTGATTTTATAATGATAAAGGGAGGATGGAAGGACTTGGTGCATCTTCTTGCACCATACAAATTGAAAACTATGTGCCCAAGAAACCATGACCCTGAGGGTTTTATTACAACATTGAAGACAAAGCATAGAAGTGGTGCATTTTTACATAATTTGTATTATCTTGAGGATGTAATCAATAATTTTTTTGACTTCCAAGAACAAGAGGAGAGGAAAGAAACATATATGAATTTCAATAAAATGGTGGAAAAAGTTAAAAGGTCTAATCCCAATTATGACCCTATGCCCAATATCAAGGGTGAATTCAATAGAATTATGTATGTTATAAATAATTTTGAGAGCATAGTGGGTGTTTTAAAGGAAGAGCATGTAGTATCAGACAAGGGGAAATTAGTGGCAATCGAAGAAGACCCTAATATAGTGTTAGTGGAAATGCCTTCCTACCAACCGACACAAAAAATAAGAATATACTCCAGGAAGAAAGACAATAAAGGAGCAAAAAATAGTGCCAACCCCTGCTACATTAGAGGGGTCAAGGGAAAGTTCTCCTATGAGGTCAGTTCCATCACCTCCAAGACATACTCCACTTGTTGTTATTGATGTAGATTCACCCCCAAGGAATCCTGCTCCATCAGAGCAACCACCACTTAAAAATCAAGACTGAGGTAAGAGGGGTAATTGACTACCCTAACACAAAGGAGGATGATATTCTTATTACTGAAGAAATGCAGCAAGGAATGCCTTTTCCCATAAGGGAGGTTACCTCAAGTTCAAGAGAAAGTAGCCTTAGACTAGGAAAGTATGATCTTAGGGGTTGAAATAATGTAGATGATTTGAGGCAAGAAGCCTACAAAGCATTCATTGAAGATGATTTTTTATTGAGACAAAGGCATTCAAGGATTTTATATAGAAAGAAAAAGCTTTAGAATATGCAAAAAAATTGGCCAGAGAAAGGAGCTTAGATCCAGAACTCGCTGAAAGCACTATTTAGGAAAATGTAAGGAAAGTTTTGAAGGAAGGGTTCCAAAACATTACCGCTAAGGAGGTGAGAGAACTTGTGCAAAAACATGGTGTGTTGTTGTTACCTAAGTGGGATATAGCTGATGTTGTGGTGCTAGATACCATAAGGAGGTCTAAAAGACCCCTATGTCAAAATGAGGAAGAGGCAAAATTGGCACTTCAGGGATCAACATTCACTGAAGAATGGGATGCATTGGCAGTTTGGTCATTATCCTTGGGATCCAAGAAGCCAATAGTTGTTGAACTAGCTAACTTTAGCGGACAATTGATTATAAAGAGTCTCTGATACTCCAACCTTAGAAGCGGCTGATATGGCAATAAATGTTGCTAAATTTGCTAAAGAAACAGTATAGATCCTTACCCTTGAGAGAGATAAGTATGGGAGTAAATATAATGAGTTGGTTGTTGAATATAATGGGAGTCAACAAAGGGTGGTTGTACTAGAAACTGAGTTAGTATTATATAAGAAACAAGTGGAAGCATTGAAAGCTTAGGGCCCAACAACTTCAAGTAATATTGCACCCACTTCTCCCATGGTAGGTCCTCAATCTCCTCCAGAACAATATTTGGTGATAATACCATATAACTTTGGTTAAGAACCAATTATAGTTGAGGATCCAAGCACATCAGGTGCAACTCCATCAAATGGGCCTACAAAGGAGCAATTGCTCTTGCAGATTGAAGTGTTGAATAAAATATTTTCACAGGTTCAGGACACTATGTATGAAAATAATTCAAGGATTGTTTATATTGTTTTAAAGCATATGAATAAGAAAATTCAAAGTAAATTGAACAGTGTTCATTCAAATTATTCTTCAATGTTGCAAAGCAATGGGGTTATCTTAGAGAGATAAGGAATTGGCTATTCCACTCTTGGATAAGTGGATCTCCAAGGCATAATATTTGAAGCTTATTGCAGTAGGGTCAACACAACAGAAAGAGAGATATCCAAGGATTGGTCTAATAGATAGATTTAATTGCGAGATTAAAGAACAAAGGTTTCAAGGGTATGTTGCTCCATTAGAGGCAAAAATAAGAGAATTGAAGGCCAGGTTAGATGAGGCAGATTTAACATTGTTACCTAATATCCAACATACTTATGATGAGGCAAAACCTCTACAGATGTGGAAAGATCAAGTGGATACAACTATTGCCTCCCAAGTGACTCTTATATGCGAGGATGTTTTTGATAATATAAGTAGAATTTACAAGGTGTTGTACCCTTTACACGATGATCCCAAAGGGCCAAAAAGGATAAAAACCACTAAACATCAAAAAAATTATAGTAACAACATATGAGAGACACAAACATAGCCAAGAAACAGTAGAAATACAACACATCATAGACCTAACCACTAACTGTCTACACCCTCCCATTTCTTAACCAAGAGGTTTGACACATCTTCCCCAATCTAGTTGGGGCCTTCATCCATGGTGTTCTTGTCCATTTCCTCCTTGATCACATATGAGAGAGTGAGAGCCGACATGTGAATCATTTTGATAGTGAGCCAGACCAGGCAGGAAAATTTACGATTCAACTTAGCAACCTGCTCCTGCAGCACTTTGAGCTTGTCTACCTTGCTTTCCTTGCCCTGGATCTCCACATCAACACCAACCCTAGAATTTGGGTACTTGGTAGAGTCATCCTGAAGCATTTGGTTCAAATTAGAGAAGTGACTATGGTCTTCTATGGGTCCTTTATCCTTCCAATTCTTAGTAGCTTTAGTGCCTTCAAAATTGTTGCCAGTATGAACTGAGTCAAGGGAGATATCATCAATACGGGTCGCTTTCTTGTGTTTCACCAGCATGTGGGATCTTCTCACACTTGTCTATTATGTCCCCATCTCAAAGCTAGCTCCCACCATAGTATCACCCTTTGAATCTTTTTCCTTGGCACATATACCTTCCTCGGAGATCGGAAGAACCCTCGGAAGCTGAGGCACATTTTTCCCTTTCTTTTTAGGTGCAAGTATGTTGACCTTCTTGTGTTTTAGTTCACAAATCCCAGCTGCAACACTCGATTGGGCC
The DNA here is from genome assembly GCA_007115665.2 of Sequoiadendron giganteum. Taxonomy (NCBI): domain Eukaryota; kingdom Viridiplantae; phylum Streptophyta; class Pinopsida; order Cupressales; family Cupressaceae; genus Sequoiadendron; species Sequoiadendron giganteum. The sequence goes on from CM021103.1 coordinate 514,884,394, forward strand.
AACTTGACCTCATTTTTATTTTTCTTTGGGGGAGGAGTGGCTAAAGTCTCAGTAGCAGGATCATCCTCAAGGATGGGGGATTTCCTCTTCAAGCCCTCTGAAAGTGCAGGGGAAGGGTTAGCAGCGTTATTTTCTGGGGGTTCCAACTCTTCTACGTGCATAACTAAGATGGGTTTGGGAGGGACCAGAGCTGAATGGAATTAGTAGAGCCTAAGGATTAGGCCTTGCTACAATGATAAAGGAGGTGGAGAATCATGGTTTAGCGTGGCAATTTCCTGGGATTCTTTGATGGAACTTTCCAGGGAACAAAGCGAAAAGAAAGGGGAGATAAGAAGAATCTTATGCCTAAGGTGATTTAATAGCGGTAAGTGATAGAAATAAAATACCTTGAATCTACCCTTGAGGGTAAGGTATTTCATGATTGCAAGGCAAAATTTATCCCATAGCTTAGGCAACACTTCATGCTTGAAACCCGACTGCTTTTTCATCAGCTTCTCACTTCCCTTAAAGAATGTGTTCAGACTCACCAAGTCCTATGTTTTGGTGTGTTTTTATACTTCATTCCCTCACAAAAAAGGCCAGTAGCCTTACCAATCACCTCTTCATCAACGTCAAAGTTTATGCTACCCATGGTGACTTGTCGATCCTTTCAGGAACTAGCAAACCGGGCCAAGAACATTTCGTCATGGCCAACAAGATTCTCCATAAGGGACACTAGCCCACCTTCCGAACAGATATGCCAAGCCAGAGGGTCCTAGCGAAACTCCTCGCAATTGTCAGGCTTAGTTCTAACTTTATCTCTGCCCATCGTGACCCACAACACATAGTAGCCGAAAGAACACTGCCTAAAAATAGAATGATTTCCGAAGAGAATATCATTGCAAAAATAAACTTTGCAATGCCAACTGAGATGAAAAGGTGTAATAAAGGCAATGTGAAATTACATGTGCCGACTGTCAATCCCTGTGACAACCGCCAGGCTAGCCCATAGTCATCACAAGGAAACCCAGAATTAAAACAATTAAGAATAATAATGGGATCCAAATTTAAATCCCAAGAACTAGTCAACTTAAAGAAGTTACACACTTCCTAGAGCCAAATGAATGCGAGGGGAAGATTTGAAATTTTCAATTACATCTGATAAGATCTAAGGTGAATCAAAAGGTGCCTTAATTTGGAATTAAAAATATGACAGAGTACATCCTTTTACACGAACTCCATGAGATTTGAAAAGATGTGTTGTACCATTGGCAAGGAAGCCCATAAAGGTTAGGGTCCCCACCAAAGATGAATAAATATAAAAAAAACCCCATGGCCACCCACGAACCTAGTCATCTTATTCACCAAAGATCAAAACAACCAATGATTTTTCAAGGAATGCCACCTATACCTGAAAAAGAATGACAGATTAATCATTATTAATAGAGTAATTCCTCTGCTCCAAGAGGATTAACCTTTGAATAGACATCGATAGAACATGTATCTTTCTCCAATATTTTCTAATCTCCCAGTTGAACCCCAAGTTGGTGAAGTCATCAGCCACCTGGTTACCTTCCCGAAAGATATGAGCCAGGTGATACCTTTCCAATTTAGAGATTACGATATTAATATCCAATAGAATATTCCTTAAGTCCTAGCCAAGCAGGTGGCCCAAGTTGATAGAGTCTATCACAATTTTAAAATCCCCTTCAATCTCCAAATTCTTAATGCCTAGAGTGACAACAATCTTAATGCCCTTGAGCAACGCCTGAGAGCTAGCCATCATAGAGAAGTGAATACCAATACCACCAGCATATCCAACAACCAAGTTTCCTTGATTGTATTTTATAACACCACCTATACTGGTCGGACCAAGGTTCCACTTAGCCACCCCATCAAAATTTAGTTTAAACCAACCCTCAATCAGAGGTTTCCAAATGATTTTTTTCCTAGCAAGAGATTTGGAGTTGTCAAAGGCATCAATGCCAAGCACAATTTTATAGGATTTAGCCATCTTGATCTCCCAAGTAGTTGGGGCAGTATCTAGTAGTTTCCACTTGAGCAAGGAAAGAATTTTTGAGATAAGTCTCAACTTGCAATTAAACACATCCTTCAAACTTTTCTCAATGTCACAAAACACCTTGTTGTTCCTTTCCTTCGAGATGCACCAGTTGATGATGGGGGGAATTTTCCTCCAAATTTCCAAAGGAAGGCTTGTGTTAGAAAGGTCCATTCCACCCTTTCACAAAAGAAACCAAATCTTTATTCAAGGTCCAATGTGTCTCCAACTTCGAAAAAACAAGGTCCCAGACACCAACAACAAATGGATAGTGCAGAAGCATATGATCCATAGTTTCTTCATTATCTTTACACAACAAGCACCTATTCGGGATTTGGAATCCCCTCTTTCTTAGATTATCTTGGGTAAGGATCTTGTTGTGGCAGGTCATCCACCAAAATAAATTTATTTTAGGAATCAAGTGATAGTTCCAAAATTTCTTCCATAACTTACTTTGTAGGCCCTTGTCCGACAACAAATCGTAAGCTATCCTGATAGTTAATTTTTCCTTACTATCCAATGCCCAAAATAAATCATCTTCAACATTTAAAAAAGGAATTCTATGCTGAGAGAGTAAGACCTATAAGGAAGAAGACAAACCTTGCAAGTTAGGGGAAAGAGGGTCACAGGAGCTAATATCTTTCCAACACCTAGCACCCTATAAACCATGCATGTAATCACACACATTCCTACCAAAGAACTGAGGAGCAGGTTCCATCAAATTTTTGAACTCCCAACAGACCAAGGGGGAGTCTAAGAGCCAGGAATCTTCCCAGAAGCGGATCTTATTTCCTTTGCCAAGCTTCCATCTCATACTAGACATCAGAAGCTTCTTCATTTTTCAAATATTATTTCAAGCTAGAGACCCACGAGGATGATCATTCTCAATACATAAGATTGGCGAGGTATTCGGCTTTCATAATTCTGCACCAGTCCTTTTTATCTATTAATTGGTCCCGCCCAAATTTAGCAAGAAGAGCCTTGTTGGAAGCAAGGACTTTCCTGATGCCTAGCCTCCCCCCCCCCCGAAATTGGGAAGGCAAATTTCTCTCAGCTGACTAGTGGCATATTCTTCCTATCTTCAGTACCAGACCATAGAAATACTCTCCATATCTTCTAAAACTTCTCAGCAATGTTACTAGGCATTTTGAACATTGACAAAAAATAAACAGGTATTCCTTGGAGAGTAGCAGTGAGAAGCTGCAGCTTGCCTGCATGACACAGGAGAGAACCTTTCCATCCAACAAGCTTTCTCTGGACTCTTTCAAGAATAGAATTCCAAAAGTTGGAATTAACTTTCTTAATAGTAAGGGGAAGGACAAGATAGGCTAAAGGAAGAGTGGCACTCACACAACCTAACACCATGGTCACACAATCTTGCAGACTAGGAGTACGGTGAAAAAATAGATCATAGATCATACTTTTATTGTAATTGATGCATTGACCAAAACAAGCCGCATAGAGATTGGGACAACCTTTCCACTTCCTAGATTCAACCACATAAGCTTTTCCAAAAAGCATAGTGTCATCCACAAATTGTCGAATAGTAACATGATCAAGGGTGGAGGCCGATTTGACACCCTTGATGGAGCCCTCTGACAAAATACACGCCACATTCCTACTCACCACTTCTTCCACCATAATGAATAAATAAGGGGATAGGGGGTCTCCCTGTCTAATTCCCCTCCCCACCTCAAAGAACCCTTGTGATACTCCATTGACTAAAACTGAATACTTTATTTTGGAGACACACTCCATAATGATATTGATAACTTTTTAGTTGAAGCAAAAATTATCAAGGACTTTTTGGAGAAAGTTCCATGGGAATTTATCATAAGCTTTGGAAATGTTGAGCTTAAAATCCATGCTAGGGTTGTTACACCTATCTATAGAGTGCAGAGTTCCATGGGTGGATAGAGCAACATCCAGAATATGATGACCAAGAACAAAACCTTTTTGACTGGGACCAATCATTTTCTCCAAAAGGGGTTTCAACCTGTTCACCAAGATTTTAGAGATCTTATAAACATTATTGCAAAGACTAATAGGACGAAAATCAAATATGGTCAGAGGGTCCTCAAATTTGGGGACCAAAGCTATGAATGTGTGGTTCAACTATTTAAGAAATTTATCGGAGTTGAAAAAATACCTAGTAGCAAGGGTAAGGTCCTCCCCCACAATCTCCCAAAAGGTTTGGAAAAAAGCCGAGGGGAAACCATTAGGCCCAAGGGCTTTATAGGAACCCATATTAAACACATCAGACTGAACCTCCTCAGAATAAACCTCCCTCAAAATTGAATCATTATCCTCATGGGGTAAAGGGATAGGGAGAGGTTCCAATAACAAATCAACCAAACTAGGGTCAAAAGCCTCTAAAGGGAGCGAGTAACCATGCTTAAAGTGATTAGGAGCTAATAGACCAATCTGTAAGGGATTAGTAACTTCATCTCCAACCTCAACATGGAAGAAAGATGTGTTTCGGTCCTCCTCAACAAGCCACTGTATTATGGACTTTTGCTTCCAAAAAACCTCTTCTTTCTTTAACATTTTCTCACATTCCAAGACAGGACTTTCATTTAGAAATTTTCTTTGAGGACACCTCCAATATCCATTGTTTACCTATCATGATTTCTTTTTTTGTTTCTCTGTGTCTGGTCAACCATTGATTAGGTCTACCCAGCTTGGAGTCACCACCCACATCCGCTTTCTTTTGTTTTCCCTTCTTCTTAGGAGTTGACCAAAACTCTTCTTCCACAATTTTCACCTAAGACACCACAATCTCCTCAACATGTCATGGATAGGGTGAAACTTTCTTCTCAACTTCATCTTGGATTTCACCTTCCTCCACACCTTTTGGAGAGAGAGGTAACTTTGATAAAATTCCATAGTCTTGAGCACTACTAGAAGGATAACCATTGGGTCCCAAATCAGAAATAGGGGGATCCAAATCCACAGAAAACACAGGATTCACAAGGTCTTCAAACACAGGCTTTCTCGGGGACTCAATAATCTTAAGAAGATCAGATTCAATGGGGAAGCCATCAGAGAGAATCTTCATTGATGGAGCATTGGGAAAGGGGTCATGCCTAATCGAGTATTTGCAATCTATGATAAGGTGGCTCAATTTAGCACATTTATGATAGTATATCACAACATTCTCATAACAAACAGGTTGAACCCAGGAACCAAAAATAGAGAAAAGCTTCACAGAGTTGGGTAGGGACTTATTGACATCAATGTTGACGCAAAAGTGAGAAAAAACTAACTTGGAAATGGATTTGGTGATAGAGTCTGAGGTGATGAACTGACCCAAAGACCCCCCGATGCACTGAAAGATAGATTCATCTTAGTACTCTAGAGGAAGATTAGATAGATGAATCCAAACAGGAGATGACTTGTAGAGGTCAATGTCAGGATTGAAACTTGGCTTCCAACAACATAAAGATATCCCATTCTTCCCATAAACCCAAGGACCCGATGAGAGCATAGAGACCAAATCTTCCTTAGCCATAAAATTGAAGACGAAAATACCACTTGCCATGGAGCATACACCAACACTACCCTAAAAGCACCATTTTGCAATAACCCACCTTCAGACCATATCCATAGAGGGCCGAAAGGAAAGAAACTTACCCACCACTACCAACTCCATGGATGAAACGATCTTGTTGCTAATAGCTTCAGGAATGGAGAACTCATTCCCTGAGATAGAAATCTCTACATTTGGACAAGGAAGAGAACCATTAAGATTTGAGCTCTTGTGAGTAAACCCATCATTCCAACCCTTAGACAATGGGGTAACAAGAATTGTCACCTCGACAACAGGCAGGACAGGAATCACAGGCTCCCCAGCAGTTGGAAGCACATGAGAGGGCCCCAAAGATGGCACCACATGTGTTGAAGGGACAATTTTTATAGAAAGGGATAGGGGTGGGGGATCAAGGGCTACCCCCAACGCACAATTGACCATGCACACAGTCAATTCAAAATAGAGGAGTGGGAAAACTAAACCTTCATTATTTTTTGAATGTTGTTCTAGGCTTGTTTCTAAATGCGAGGATGTTCACATTGATATGTTAAAAAATAATCTTGAAAACTTGTCCATCATCATTAGCTTCTTAGAAGATTATGACAAGGAATCCAATTCTATGATGACAAAGCACTCTCCATATAGAAAGAAGATGGATGAAATCATTAATTTCAATTGACCATCTGATGCAAAATATGAGTAGTGGAAAAGGATCTTCTTTGATGAATTAGATTCGTAAGCACAAGGATGGAGAAATATATACATGGTCAAGTATAATATAGGTCTAGCCATAAAAAATAATGCATAAAAGATATATTTCTTCGAATTTCAAAATATGACAGATAGGTGCTAATTATTTGATGACTTGGAATGGCGTGGGGTGCTGACCTAGAGTTTGACACACATGGTTCTTTTCTTTCTACACACTTTTTGTCTTCGAGAGGAGAGTAATGATGATACTTCAATGATTTGAGGACCACTCTCTTCAACAAGCTACCTTCTGGAGAGTTCAAAATTCTCCATTGAATGAATGACCACCTTTGTTGTAATGATGAATATTCTCTCAGTTTGTTAAAACCGTTCCCCATGGAATGACCTATCTAAGCGGTCCAATAGAAAATTGGCATGTGTGCTTTATGGTCCAAAGCTTGTTTTGCTCCTTCATTTCTATAAGAAGGAATTCAAGACCAGAAAGCGGGGTTCATTGTATTGCAATTGACACAGTGAAATGGAGAAGGAATAAAGAGCATATTTTAAGTTTTGTTTTATCTTAGGTTCTAAGTCTGTAGTTGCATATATAATTGTGATAACAAGATGTCAAATATGAAGCAAAGTGGTGCTAATTTCATGACGATTTTCTCTCCTTTGTATGTGTTTTATGAATCATGAATAATATAATGATTGTTTTGTTCATCTTCGTTGTTTCCAGTGGTTATATGATTTCATTCTTACTAATAAGTTCAAAGAATTGGTATAAACGCTTGAATGAGGTTATTGATTCATATGAATTGTGTGCTAGGATATCTGTAAGAAGTGGTGGTCAAGAAAATAATATGGGAATACTGTAATGCAGTGTTTTTTGAAGCTTATATGTTGTTATGCAAAGAATTGTTATCAGGTTTCATAGGTTAATGTTGACTTCGTGTTTAGGATAAGGTTCTAGTTCAAGTAAAATATTCGTAGTTCAGTTTTTGGGTCAATTCATCAGAAAATCACTCTTTATTTATAAATCTTTTGAATGAGTTACCATTACAGTTGTGTTAAGTTTCATTGTTCTCATGCTCCAAGTGTGATATATTGTTAAGAGAGTTTCCAACCTTTAAATATATTACGTTGTTGAGTGGTTAGATGAGAAGTATTTTTTTTTAACAATGTATTTGAATATTTGTCGTATAAATTTTTGAGTATACATTATGGGATCACCCTCCCAAGTTTCACAGAGCCTGAAGTGAATGAGTGAAAGTTTAGCAACTTTTACTCATTCGTTGGCCAATCCCTTTAGATTACTAATCATTGGAAATGGAAAATTCCATAGGTAGTTTTCAAGATCAGCTTGGTTACCATAAAAACAATCAACAAACGATAAAGGAAAGAATGGGATAACAAATTAGCAAAAAAGAAAGATGAGTAAGTGGGAGAGAGATCTAGATAGAAAGTAGAATTTTATTTTTTAATCAAAAGGCTATAAGCCATATATTATATTAATATTTATGGAGTTTAAATACAAAAATGCCAAATTATTTTGACATACTATCAAAAATAGTTGGCATTGTTCATGATTTCCAACTATTTTCTCCTACCAGCCTTGCCAAAATTTATAATACATATGATTACCATTAATCTTAGTAGTAAGGATTGTTGGAATTCTTCACAAAATTACATTTTCCCCCCTTCAGCCTATCTCCAAAATATATATTATACTAGCTAATATATATGTGAAAGACAAAATTTGGAGTACATCATTTTTCTAAGGTGCTTTACTAAGATTCTTTACTAATATTCACCCCCAGCAACAGGGCATTGCATAGAATTTTCTCCAACTTCTTCGTGACTAGCTTTAGCTTGATTGTTTGACTATGATCTCACTGTGATATTAATATCAGGAACTTGTTGAGGCAGATTTTATTGTTTATCTACAACACACTCATGTGATAGGATGATTGAAATTTCATGATACTTTCTTTTGATCTTACTCACTGCTCCATTACCTAGTTCAAAATGAAATTTGGAAAGCAATTTATAGAAATGCCCAGAACAGTCCAACTTGATGGACATCTTCATTGCTTCAATAATTTTTACATATTCTGGCTTATGAACCAGATAATGCCAAGTGGAAAGAATCCTCCTACATAGGCTTCACCATTCCACAGATCACGTAGTGACCCTCCCGATGATACTTTTATTTTAGTTCTTTTGAGACACTATTAGCAGTTAGACCTTTGATATTATGTTTTTTCGATGTTTTATGTCATGATTTACATGATTGGTTGTGAAACTCATTTGATGATACACTATATTATATGATGTGATGTTTACTTTCATGAGATGACATTTTATGATGATTAGTTATGTTATTTTGTTTGTTACATGATGATATTATTTTTTTTGTATGTTTACGCCAGTTGGTGAAGGATACAATTTAGTAGTATTCATCAGTGAGTTCCTTGCTATATCGCGACTCTTCTTCACAGCGTGTTTTCATATTTATACATGTTGGATTAATCGTGTAGTGTTACACAGCTTTAAGGTACAGGCATCGACTCCACCTATTTGTCAGGTCTGAGCGTGCCATGACCCAATGAAATTATCGATGGGAGATAGACTTGTCCTCTATCCTTAGCCATCATTCTGAAAAGAATGAGTATCTGTCGTTACACTCATGTCATGTCTCATGTTCGTCGTATGTTTGTAGTCGTTTGTTAATGATGAGTTTTCAATGCATTTTTAATGTTAATTTAGATTATTTTTAATTAAAGTATTAATGTTTCTTTATTGGTTTAATGAGATAATTAAATTGGAAAAGCTATTTTTAGTTTATTAAGTGATTAAATTAAAATGTTAAAAATATCTTGTTTTCGAAAAGATCATTTAATTGTAAATTGATTTCATTATTCAATTTGACATTTTCAAAAATGGAACTTATAGTAGAGATCTAAAGTTGAAAGTATCTTGTTTATCTAATAGTGTCTATTGAGTTTAATTGATGCATGCTAAAACTAAAAGTTAAAGTTTGTGATTTTGGAAAAATGGAAAAAGGATAAAATATTGAAAAAGATCATTCTTGCACACACGGTTTTTGATATTCGAAAGGTAGGAAGCAAAAATATTGTTTCTCACAAAAATATATTTTCTGGAATTTTGGATTTGGGAGTTGATTAGAGAAGATGAAAATTGTTGTTAAATACAGTGTTCATATTGTGGAAAGTTGAAGGTTTGAATTTGCTGGGATTTGTTGTGATCGTTCTTCGTTTTCGGGGAAACACTCTCAGGTTCTTTTCTTGATAAATTTTCAAAGTATATTTTGATATGAACATGTTAAATTCTGCTGTGAAGATTTCGTCTTCAAACCCTGTATACACCATAGAAAATTGAAATATGTTAATATCTGAATAATTGCAATGATATCATGATTGATTAGGAAACGAAAATAATATTATGAAAATTGATTGTGTTTACAAAAATAATAAAAAAGAAAACATGGTGGAATTGCTTCGAAATGATGTTCTCATCTGGAAACTTTGTTTGTCTGGGACTCTTTTCTTTGATATTCAGACCTCTCATTGATACATCTCTGTTTATGCACCAAGCAAATTCATTATATGTTTTACCATTCATTCTTGTTCTTCGCCATCATATTTCCTGGGTTGTATATAAATATATTGTTGGATTTCTTTTGTAAATTAGAATTCATGAAGAAATCCGTAGGGAACTGGGTTTGTGGTTATCGTTTATATATATATATATATATATATCCTCCTGTTCACTGTATTATCTCTTAAACTGAGACCTCTATATCTATCTATCGTAGTTTTTTCTAGATTTCATGTGATGGAGTTGGTTTGTATAACACTCTCAGGTTCTTTTCTTGATAAATTTTCAAAGTATATTTTGATATGAACATGTTAAATTCTGCTGTGAAGATTTCGTCTTCAAACCCTGTATACACCATAGAAAATTGAAATATGTTAATATCTGAATAATTGCAATGATATCATGATTGATTAGGAAACGAAAATAATATTATGAAAATTGATTGTGTTTACAAAAATAATAAAAAAGAAAACATGGTGGAATTGCTTCGAAATAATGTTCTCATCTGGAAACTTTGTTTGTCTGGGACTCTTTTCTTTGATATTCAGACCTCTCATTGATACATCTCTGTTTATGCACCAAGCAAATTCATTATATGTTTTACCATTCATTCTTGTTCTTCGCCATCATATTTCCTGGGTTGTATATAAATATATTGTTGGATTTCTTTTGTAAATTAGAATTCATGAAGAAATCCGTAGGGAACTGGGTTTGTGGTTATCGTTTATATATATATATATATATATATATCCTCCTGTTCACTGTATTATCTCTTAAACTGAGACCTCTATATCTATCTATCGTAGTTTTTTCTAGATTTCATGTGATGGAGTTGGTTTGTATAGTTGTTTCCATTTCTTAGTGTTCTGAAAGGGTTTATCTCTTTGGTGTTGTTGCATGCACTGAGCCGGTATTGCCATTGTATACTTTTGAGAGAGATGTCGGTCATTGTTTTGTTGAACTGTAGTCACAGTTTCTTCCTCTGTAATCTTATGTCGACCCCTGAACTTGTCTTTCATGTTGACTTTGTATTGTGCATGTAAGGCTCTGGTTATTTTACATCATGGCTGTGAGTGTTTTGTCTATGTTGATGTCGTGGCCCAGTGGATTACCCAAGCCTTACTTAGGCACTGCTTGCCCGTTGTCTCTGTCGACCTAGCCGCGCCTCGTTCATTCTTTATCCATGTTGCAGGCGTATCGTCGGAGCCTTACTATGTTATCAGTCCATTGGATTGCACGTTGGTTTGTAATCCCATGTCTCTGTGGTTGTTTCGACCTGAATGCTCGCGCCTGCATGTCTTACTGGAATTGATACCTTTTGTCAAACCTTTTTTTCCCAGAGCTCCTAGCATGGCGTCGATCGAGTCATTGTTATTGGTAAGTCTTCTTTGTTTTACTGGTTGTTGTGTGTATGTTTTCCTAAGTGACCTCCTAGCATAGCGTACCTTTCTGCATGATGTTAGCATGCAATGAGATCACCAACTTAACTTAAGTTGGTCGATGGTATCTCGGTTGCCTATCTTGCTTTAACATCGACTCGTATGGAATGTTAATAGTATTAGCATATAAATGTTTTGTTTGTTATTGATTATAAACATTGGTCCATCAAATCTTGGAATATAGGTTAGAAATTTGTTATTAATAATGTCATAAATAAATACCACTTTAATTTACAATATAGATTATTATTATTATTATTGTAAATTTAAATTGGTATATGGTAAGTTATTAAATATAAATACATAATGTTTGAATGACTTATAATCAAGTTCGTTGATAGAATTAATGTTGGGGATGTTGAGGTTGTTAAGTTATAAGTGATGATTAGAGGCACTAATATAATTATTTATTATCACTATTTAATTTATAATGTGGTTGTTAATCTAGATACGTTAACATCTTTTAGGAATTGTTATTTGTATTATCTTAATTGGTTGCAATGTTTATAAATGTGTTTTAGGAATAGATAATAGAATTTCGTTTATGAGAATACTTATGTTTGCTAGTTTAATGTAATTAATGCATTGAAATTGTCTTGTATGATTTAGAATCTTATTTAAAATTTGTATATACTAATTAAATGCTTTCCCTATGTTGAGTTATTTCTTGATTGTGGAAGGGTCTTGATTTATGGTATCCCAAAGGTCTTGTTCTTTGTTACTGAGTTAAGGCATGTCCTATTGATTTTCAAATTGGGAATGTGATCCTTGCTCAATTTTACCTTGTTTTGATTTTTGTGGTAAACGTGGATCTCGCACGTTATGCCTATGTATTATTGTTTGGGAAAATTGTGTTTCATATTTATTTGAGTACGTACTTGTGGAAGTTTGCAATGTTATGTCATCATGGTTATTAAATTGGATCGGTTGGCTAAGTCCTTGTTTAAGAAGTTCATATTCATGCATAATTTCCTTCTTGTTGTAATCTATTTGTGGAGTTGTACCTTAGGAAGAGTGGCTTCTGTTAGGGGCTAGACCCAAAAGAGGTTGCAGGGGTAACCTTTCAGAAGTATGTTAACAAGTGATAATTAAAACAAGTTGTAGGGGTTTGGGTAGTTAATTAAACCTTACAAGATAATGTTTACCTCATCTTGATCTTTAACACTCGTTTAGGTTAAAGCAAGTTGAGAAGGCCTAGAAATGGCAACTTGAACACTTTGTCTTCTTGAGAAGTCATTCGAGGCCACATAGTACATATAGGGGTTGGGAGTTGTAAGAGGTTGCCAGGGTAACTCTAGTAGAGGGTCGATAACCTAGGAAGGCTATCCAGGGTAACCTGTCTTGTATATGTGATGACACTCTTATCCTAGTACACTTTTTGATCTCTTTGTTTGTGAGTCACCTCTAGGAGTTTTCATTTGTCTTTGACTGGTTTTGAGATGTCATGTGAGTCGACCATGTAAGTGTATTGTTCTTTGTGATGTCAGTTTGACTTGAGGACTTGTTCTATCTCCTAGTACGGGGAGTGGGCTTTCGAGCTCCACACGGTTGGGAGGAACGTGCCACATTCGCCATTGGGTCCCCTTCAGGTGTGTTGTTCATGATAGGTTTTCTTGGTTGGATCCAGATTGCACAGTGGATTGCAGAGCATAGTTATTTGGACGAGTCATGGCGTGGTCGTCTTCTTTTCTTCATCTCATTCTTTATTGTATTACACTCATGATGTTTATGAGATGCCTTGCAATGATACTTGTATTATTCTGAGATTTGTCACAATCTCAATTATTGTATGTAACTCTTATGGTATATGTGTATCTGGACATGACTTCTCATGAGTTATTTATATGTGGCTATTGTAGTATTTGTTGTTATTTCTTAGTAGCGTAGTTGTGGAACCCTAAAAGGTTTATGGTTGTTGTCAATGTTGTTTGTTTAAAAAAATTATTCTTTTGTCTTATGTGAATGTCATAACGTTTTATGGGTTCCACGATGGGGCGTTACAGATCATAAGCTTGGACACTTTGGAGTAATGCATTATTCACCAGGAAAACATCATTGATTATCTTTACTACTATGCTTTGTACCATTTGATAAACATTTACCAAGGAGATGAAAATTAAAACCAGCTTTGAAGGAAATATAATCCTTTGAGTCCTTAGGGATATTATTTCATCACTAATTACCAACTTAATACAACTACAAAGAGATGGCCAGGTTACCTTGAATGCCTATTGTAGCTACTCTTTATCTATGGTGCTAGAAAATGTCATCTCCCATGGTTGAACCTGGAATTTTTCCCTAAAGTTTTTTGGTAAATACTCCATAGCAAATGCAAAAAACTGAATAGGTGATACTGAAACCCCGAACCTTGCAACCATGAGAATTACACACCAAAAATCATGCACACCCCACACCTTGTAACCATGATCCTTTCCCATCAAGAACCTTACATACCACTGTAACACACAACTATAACACTTAAACTATAAGAAAATTCGCTATGTGCCCTCCTTTAAAACAAGCAAGCTTTTATATGCCACAATAAGCAACAACACAGTTAGGAGATAAACTAAGCCATAGAATTAAGCCACTCAATAGATACAAGCTTTGAGATTGCAAGTAAAAATACAAACACAACACTCCTTAAAAAGGAGAAAACACGCTTGAATTGCTAATGCAATGTTGGAGTTATTTTTTCATGATTGTATTAACAGTACTAGGTAAAGTTAAGAATGACACCTCAAACTTTAATTCTCATCTCAAAAAATTGGCAGTTTCCTCGTCGTACCTATGCCCTGCAACAATGCAAAAAAACATTAACTTTTTAAAGATTCCAATCCTTCACTCATTTGATGCTATTTTTTTCATGCTCCAGAATCCCTTGTTAGTACTCTACTATAATGAAGCACATGAAAAAATGTCATATGTGTGTGCCAATCTCATAGAAAATATGCCAAATGATTGCTTTTTGGAAACTATACAATGTCAAAAAAATTATCCCTTGCACTAACTTGAATAGCTAAGCACATTTTTGAATTTAGTTAAAACCAAATTGAAGCATTGTATAAGCATGTGATCACATAATTTGGTAGAACTGGCATATGTCATAATCCTCCCTAAGCATATAACACACTTCATTTTTAATTTTGGCTGAATAAATTTTTATGAATGTCACACATTTGCTAACACATGAGCTCAACAGAAACTGAGGATAACGTTGTACACTTGTACAAAACTTGCTCCCTTACGCAAAAACCTACCACAAAGCCATGCTTTATGATATACTGTATACTTATCCCTCCATAATACCATCCCTCTAATGCTCACACAACACGTTTTCATAAATAAATTTATAAAAAATGAATAAGCAATTTTATGATAACTTTATGCACTTAGAATACCACCTTCACTTATCAAAAATTCTTCAAGTTTAGGATGAAACTTCCCTAAAACAACCACATGTGTAATTTCATCTTTTGATTGTTCACAACCTAGATTAGCCAAAAAATCTACCATGGTGTTCCCTTCTCTATAGGTATGAAGAATCTAATAATACCCTATCTTATCTAGCAATGACCAAATCTGCTTTACTATGTACCCTAGCCTCCAATTGACAATCTTACGCTCTCAACATGCATTTAACGGAATCAACGAATCTCCTATTTGAGTTTTATCAAGCTTAAAATTGATTGCTAATTTTAAGCCTTTCAATAAAGCTTGTGCCTCTGTTGCATTATTAGAACCGATTTTCAACTTGAAAGACTTAGCACACAATACCATACCTTTATAATCCCTAATGATCACCCTGCTCTAGATGAACCTGGATTTCCCCTAGCAGCTCCATCAGTATTCAATTTAAAAATTACAACTAGAGGAGGCTTCCATTTTATGTTTACTCTGTTTACTTTTTGAATTGGTTTCAATGTAAACTCCTTTTGAATGGAAAATTGAGAAGTGGCCTAGAAATCATCAACTTTGAATTCCAGTTAGTAAAAACTGATCCAATATGTTTTACTTTTTGCACATACCCATTTACTATTTTAGAAATAAATTTCTCTAAAGAAATTAAAACCTGATTGAGACTGAGTTTCTCTTTTTTGAAATACATCTATTTCTTGCTCACCATATAGCCCAACTGATGCAAGTATAATACTCCAAGTTCTTTCAAAAAAGGAGTTTTGATAAAGCATTGACCAACTTGAAAAAGGCTTCCAAAGAGTTTCTGGAAATGATGATTGTCAATTCATTTTACTTTTTATAAACATCCAGCATGTGTGTGCTGCTGGGCATAACATAAATAAATGATTGACATCTTCAAATTTTTGTTAACAAAGAGCACATTTAAAAGGAACTACTATCCCTGATTTTGCAAGTTTGTCACTTGTCAATATTTTTTTTTTTTATGGCTAACCATGAAAAATAGCCCGCTTTAGGAAAAATATTTGAATTCCAACAAAAATTATATGCTCTTTATACCACTACATGTAAACCATCTTGTGAAATTGACTTATAACCCTCCTTCACTACATAATAACCTGATTTTGATTTTTTCCATATTAACCTATCAGCTCCTATTGATTGGAAAACAATTCGATCTTGAAGGATAGATTGTAGTAGTCTCTTATGCTCATTGTTGATTGGGAGATTGAAAAGTCCTTCCATTTTACTTCACCAATCAGAACAATTACTTGTTGAATGTAATCATTAACCCTTATCCCCTAGCTATCTGACAAGAAGTTTTTTCTACTTTCAAAGTTATGTAATGCATTTAGAATTGAATATCTATTCCGGGAATACTTCCAGAAAACCACCTCATTACCATATTTACCTCCCATGTTAAATGTAGAACAATTATTTTCCTACAAGAAACTAAGAAATTCCACATTGCAAATCCTACAGGTGGATTTGAAACTGTACGAATTTTTTATGGGTTTATATTATCCAAGTACTTATGTTGCATGAGCCTGCGCCATTTCAACTAGGGCTTTGTATACATACACCATACTATTTTAGCACCTAATGCCAAATTTATTTCTAACGTATTGTGAAGACCTACTCCCCCTTTTAATTTCCCCAAATACCTTGTTTCCAAAGAAATTAAAGGTTTTTTTTTGTTGTCCATATTACTAGTCCATAGAAAATTTCTATTCAGCTTTTGAATTTGGACTATAATAGATTTTAGAGCTTTTAAAACTGACATATAATAATTTGGTATCGTAGAAAGCACAGTTTTCATCGACAAAATTCTACTTGACAAAGATAGCCATCTCCCTTTCCATGATAATATTTTTTCTTGTATACTTTGGATAATTTTTTGTCAATAAGATATCTTATTTTGACTTGCAAAAAAAGGAATACCAAGATATTTGCAAGGAAGTTGTGCTTGTTGAAAGCCTGACAACTTCACAATCCGCTTCTAAATAACACATTTTGCATTGAACACATACACTTTCAATTTTCTCTCATTTATTTTTTTACTTGAAGGAAAAGTATATTTATCCAATACTGATTTAATGTGCATAGCTTCTGCTACTACAACCTTGCCAAAAAGCAGTGTATCATCAGCAAAGAGAATTTTTTTTTGATATATTTGTATTTGGAATACATATTCCCTAAATGGTTTCCTCTACATGTGCTTTATGAATTGACCTACTCAAAGCCTTAGCTAAAATAATGAATAGAAAAGGTGAAAATGGATCACCTTGACGTACCCTTGAGTTGACCCAAAAAACCAACTAGTGAACCATTTAGTAACATTGAAAATTTAGCACCTAACAAACATGACATAACCCATTTACACCATTTATGGGAAAAACCAAAACTTAGTAACACCTGCTTCAAGAATGTCCAATATACCCTATCATATGCTTTCTGCATATCTAGTTTTATAATCATGGAAGATAACTTATTTACAACAATGGAGTGAAGAACTTCATGTGCAACAATTTCTCCTTATGTTTTCTCTCTTCCAAGTACAAAACCACCCCCCTCTTATGATATAATTGTAGAAACAAGAAGGTGTAACTGTAAATAGATAGCCTTTGTGAAAATTTTATATATAGTGTTGCAAAGTGAAATAGGCCGAAAATCTGAGAAAGTACTTGGAGATCTTGACTTTGGAATGATAGAAATATGGGTTACATTGAACTTCTTTAGCATTCCACCTAATTTTCTTGACTCCTCAAAAGCAATTAAAATATCTATCCCAATGAAATCCCAACATTTCTAATAAAAGATTGTCGTAAATCCATTAGGTCTTGGTGCTTTATCAAGTGGCATGGAAAATGCAACTTCCTTAACTTCCTTTAATGCAAAAGGATCCAACAGCTTATCATTATCTTCCTGAGATACCGGCTTTGGAATTACTTGAAGAAGTTCTTCTCTTTCCATTGCCAACTGTGCATTGTCAGCCTTGTTTGCATATAGAAAAAATGAGAAAATTTTGATACCTTCATTTTGTATGTCTTCCTCCTTTGTTAGCAATACCCCTATATCACTATCATGATTGACAATATAGAATTTTTTTCTTTCTTGATTTGTGTTGATA
This sequence comes from Sequoiadendron giganteum, assembly GCA_007115665.2. Taxonomy (NCBI): domain Eukaryota; kingdom Viridiplantae; phylum Streptophyta; class Pinopsida; order Cupressales; family Cupressaceae; genus Sequoiadendron; species Sequoiadendron giganteum. Next base: position 514,902,258 of record CM021103.1, read on the forward strand.
TATAAAATAATTTTGTATTCCTATCTCCATCATTTAACCACAATTCTCTTGATTTCTGTCTCCAATACACTTCTCTCAAAATCAATTCCTTCCACTCCTCTTGCAATCGTCTCTGCTCTTCAAATAGCACATTATCTAGACCAATAGCAATAATTATTTCATTAACCTCTGAAAGTCTTTTGTACACCATATCTTGTTGCACAAAAATATTCTTAAACACTTGTTGATTCCAGATTTTTATATGTTGGTTAATATGTTCCAACTTCTAAATTAGCTATAACATTCTAGAACCTTTGCACTAAGGTGCACTTATCCACCATTGCTTTAATATATTAATAAATTGTGGATTCCAAAACCACATAGCTTCAAACTTAAAATAATATTGCCACTTTGACTATTTTTTTTGGAGTAAAATCTAAAGAAATTGCAAAATGATATGAGGCAATTAAGGCAAAATTTCTAATGTTAAAACATATTCAGTTACTACCCAGTTTGGAGAAGTTAGAAACCTATCTAACCTTTCCGCTATTTTTTTTAAAAAAAATTCTCCTGTTTGTCCATGTAAAACTTCCATTTGGTGGAATTATGTCAACAAGAGCATTATCTTGTATAAATGGGGTAAAGTCTTCCATATCCTCTTTGGATGGACATATACCACCTTTTTTTTTTCTGATAAGCATGTTATTGCATTAAAATCACCTATGAGAACAACTTTATCTTGACCCAACAGATCCATAGTTTGTTTCAATTTGTCCCACTATAATTTTTTGCCTATTGAATTATTTAGGCCATATACATTCAACAACTAAAAAGATAAATCAAAATGAGAAATCTACATTAATCGCCAATTATTCTCACAAGTAACATTGCTAATACTTACTGACTTAGCATTGCATAATGTAATCAGACCTCCTAAGGCTCCTTGTGATGGAAAATGAAAAGAATTCCACTTGGACCACTTCTTACTAAAAGTTTCAAAAGACTCATTTGATATTTTAGTTTCCTGAAGAACTACTACATCTTCCCCACAAACATCCAACTGTTGCTTGATTTGGGCCCTTTTGTCAAGGGAATTTGTGCCTCTAAGATTCCAAGATATTATCCACATTGCATCCGAGGAGAGAAACAAGCTCCCCTTGGCCTTTTTTGTTTCTCATCTCCTCCCATTTGATCATCCAATGTAGACTAGATCCCTACCTCAATTTCCTCTTGCAACTTAGTAGCTAAAGATTTCCGCCTTCTCTTGGCAGGAGATTTTTTACTTGTGGAGGGAGACAATGGAGATTGAGAAATTGATAATGATCCAGAATCATCTTTCTCTTCCACTTTCTCAAATACTTCAGTGGAAATATCTTCTATTAACTGTTCACCTACAAAAGATAAAGCTTCATCTACAAATATTTCAAACTCCTTATCAGAGGGCAAATTAGAAGGATGAGAATAATTGAAACCTTTTAAAATTTGTTTAGGCTACAAGATGTTAATGCCCTCTTCTTCTTGATTTCTAAAAACATTCATCACTTCTTCACATTTATTTAACATCGTCAAAGTTAAAATTGAAGCGCATTGATTAAGTTGTTGAAGACTAACAATCTTAATCTCATGGACCGAAAGATTTAGGGAATGCAGAAAAATGTTTATGGGAGATAGTAAATACTTATCCCAGCTGGGTGCAAAGGAAATAGTAATAGATTTACTATCTATATATGTAAGCCTCATGGAAATTCCCGAGGTCTTGGAAACAACAAGAGATGAAGGCTTGTCCTTTCTTACCAATTCTAAGGGAGAGCTACCCTTAACACATTCAATTTCATCTGAATAAGACTTTAACAAAAAACCACAGTGAGTACGCCCAACTTTTTTACAAACTATATCTTTTGAAACCCCCAGCTGTTGAAAATATTACTTGTAGATCCTTTATACACAATTTTTATGCTCAAACCATTAAAAGTTTGACCCCACCCATGACTAATATCCAATTCCTTATATAAACTGGGAAAAGCAACATTTTGCACAAAATCCTTAGTAGATGTAGATAAAGAAACAATTGGATTGACATTTAAAGGAATAATGGAAGAACCTTTGGGATAAAAGTCATTTTCCTCTTCCATGGCCACTACCAACTCCAACTAACATTTCCTTGAAGAATGAACAGGTAAATTGGCAGTGAATTTTTTTTTTGCGAGGATCCTCAAAAACAACATTTTGTTTCCACAAAACATAGATCAATTTGATGTTTACAACAAAAGGAAGTTTTATTGTGACATCAATAAGAAGAAATAGCCTAATCGATAGCAAAGGGTTGGAAAAAAATTATAGATCTTGATGAAGATAAATGCCTAGCTGATTACCCAATGTTTCAATAATTTGAGACTCTCTATATTCAAGTGGCAACCCTTGTAACTGAATCCGAAAAGGAATGAAATTAACCATAGACTGAGAGGTAAAAAAGAATTGGAGTCCATGGAGAAGTATATAAACCATGAACCTCATAGATCCAAGAATTTTTTCTATAAACAACATTCCTAGAATCTTTGCTAGAAAAAAGAACAAAAAACCCTTCCCCCTTATCTAAATAAAAAACTTGACTAGATCCCTCCCATGTTTGAAAAAAATAATGTTGCAAAAAAGCAAGATCTGGAGAAAATTTCCAAAACTTACAAATAAGTGCCACCTCCTGAAGATCTTGAACTTGCAGTTGCAGCATTGCATCCTTAAGAGTAACATTAACTTGATCTTCAGAAACTCTACTCGATTTTCTTTGTTGTTTAGGAACCCAAGCCTTCTCATAGCAACTTGAAACATAGGCATTCCCATTAGGACGAAAGCTATGTGCATTTTGCTCCCTACTCACAAAATCTTTAGCTCTTTAACCTTTTGATCCAAGAAAACCCTATTATTGATGTTAATATAATTGGAAAAAGTTAGAGGAGATCGAAAAGGCCACTTTGGAACAAAAGATTGTAGATGGGAGATAGATATGTTGTTGGGGAAAGTGGTTGGATACGAAACTGAATATTTTGGATTGAAGGGAGCCCCAGACTTGATGGGTATATTATTAGGGAAATAAGCCACAAAACAAGAATCAACAACCACCTCGAACCAAAGCTTGTGAGGAGAAGAAGATGAGAGTGTGTGTGTGTGTGTGTGTGTGTGTGTGTGTGAGAGAGAGAGAGAGAGAGAAGGAATATAGAGCGATAACAAAGATTAACTTAAGTGAAGAAAGAGAATAAAAAGGGATTCAAAAATAGAGTTAAACTTGACATAAATAAAGAAAGTGGAGAGAGGGGGGAAGGAATACATAGAGATATAGATTAAGAAAAGGGGGAAATGGTAAAGAAAAAGAGAAACAAAAATCGATAAATATTGATGAAAAAATATAGAAACATTTTAAATAGAAATGGAGAGAATAAATACAAACGAAGAGAGAGCAACAAAGGTAAAGTGAGATAGAAAACAAAGAGATAGATATAGAAATTGAGTTAATGTGAGAAAAAGAGAAAAACTAATAAATTAAAAATTAAAAAGAAAGAAAGAAAAAAACAAAGGATTTAAGAAAAAAATAAGGGAAACAAAAGAAAAAGTAATTTAATACAAAAATAAATGAAAAAAAAAAATAGACATAAAACATACGTAATATTAGTGAAAAGGCAAGAAAAAAAAGGTAAAAAGGGACAAAAATAGAGAAAGTTGAGAGAAAAATAAAGATAAAAGGGACCAAAAAAGAGGAATTATCAAATAAAGAAAGGATTTTAGAAAGAGAAAAAGACATTAAAAGGAAAGAAAGACTTAATGAAAGCAAGAAAAAATAAAATAAAAATTTAGAAAGAAATAGCGAGTAAAAAAAAAATCATGCAATAGCCTATCATGGCCTTTTATTTGCTAAAGAGGCGGGGGTGACTAAGCTTTGGTTAGAAGGCGACTCCCTCAATATTATTAATTGTCTCTTTAAGGTAATTTTTTCGTCGTGGTCTATTGTGCACTCAATTGAAGATGCCCTTTCCATCATTAGATCCTTTGATGATGTTAAAATTTTACATTTTATTCAGGAGGCTAATTCTCTTGCTAATGGGTTTGCCAATTTGGGGGTTGTGTCTCATAATTATTGGTACTCCTATGATGCCATTCCTTTTAATCTTCAAAGTATTTCTAATCATGACCAATTATCTTGCCATGGTAGTGGAAACATTGGGAGATAAGTTATTTTATTTCCTCTTTCTTTGGTTTATGAACTTTGAGTTTAAAGCTTGTTCGGTTAATTATTGCATATCTTGTGAAAATGAGATCATGGATTGGGATTTTATTGTTGTTTGTACTTGTGGTGTTAGACTACATGATTTATGGGTGTTATTTGGATTTTTTTATGGATTATTTGTTCAACCTTTTTTTTGCATTGGAACAAGGTGAAGGTTGTGAGTAGGTTGTTTCAAGTGGCAATGGGAGGTGATCATTGCAGACTTGAGCCGCTCTCCTGTGAAGAATTCAATGGGAATGAGATTGTTTAGGAATGTCTTGAGAAAGGTGGTGTTTTCTCGTACTTGCGCAAACTTCATGGTTCTAATTTGGATGTTATTGAGGCCTTTGTGAATGGATGGAACAAAAAAATGTTGTGTTACAAAGTGTGGAGTTGAATTTCATTGAGGAGTTCATTACCCAGATAATTGGTTTATCAACGAAGGGCAAGAAGTTTTACAGAGATTGTGTTGCATCTAAGACTACCTTAACTAGTTTTTTCAAAGGAAAGGAAAGGGAGTGGCTTAGGTGCATGGGAAGCAATGGGTATGATCGAAAGTCAATTAAGCCGATGTGGAGAGATGTGACGTTGGCTATAATGAAATTCTTCACACTTGATGGTAGGTACTCTGTAATTTATGGTTACCACTTCATGTTGCATAACCATTTCAGACACAACAATTTGGTGGTGTTCCTCTATTACTTGCTTGTTTCTATAGTATTGATAATCATAGAAAGAACCCTTGTAAAGCAATTCTTCATGAGGATCTCATGAAACTTATTATTGATCATATTAAGTTGACTTTTTACTTTAGGTTCCTAAACTTTCTTTTTCTCACAAAAAGAGGGGGATTGTGCTTGGTTACGATACTGGTGAGTCGACGAAAGAAGGGGATGTTGACTATGAGGAGGAAAACTCTGAAGATGAGGTGTCGTCGGATGATGTGGGGAAGTTTGAGGATGATATAGAGGCTTCTAAGTCCTGGTCGAAGGGCTATGAGACTGACATTGAAATGAAGGAGGTTGTTGCTCCTATTGTTAAAAAGATTTTGAAGGGGAAGAAAGGGGGCAATAAGAAGAAGTGTGTTCTTAATCTCGGGGAGGATGGGATGAAAGGTGTGGAGAATCCCCCTATTCTTTGTGTCAAGGGGATTCAGGGGAATGTTCAGAAGGGAAAAGAGCAGTCTATGGCAGAAAATGTCCTGGAGGGGGAGGGTTTCGTGATATTTGGGGAGGCTCCTCCAAGCATGGTGGTTTGGAGTCCCTTGTTTGCAAGGGCATTGAGCAGGTTGAGAAAGTTGAAGACAAGAAAGGGATTCTTGAGATGTTGGCGAAGTTGGCCAATTTTTTTGAGAAACAACAGGTGAAAGTTGAGGTTAATGAAGTGAATGACTCTCCTGCTAAGGAGGATTTGGGGGAAAAGGTGGGGATTAGAAGAATCTTCATGAGAATGAATTTTTCCCCACTGTTGTGTCGGTGAATTGGGATGAGATCAATATGGATATTTTTTGTACAATGGCGGAGGATGGCACTAAAAATCTCCTCTCTTGCTAAATGGCTCTTTTCAGAGGTCAAGGACCTCAATCCCAGGTTGAAAGAGTCAGAGGATGTTTGTGTGGCTTTGGTGAACTATAACAAAAAAGAGTGGTCGATGAAAGATAAGGTCAAAACTATGAATGTGATCCTTGATAAGGTGGTTGTGGATGTCGAAAAACTTGGCAAAAATCATGAGGAGAGGTTGGCTACTTTGGAAAATATTGCTCACAGGGTTCATGAGGAGCAGTTTGTGGCTATGGAGGATAGAGTGAATAAGATAAGCAATGACCTACAAGCTGTGGTGAGAATCAGCAACCAATCCCTGAAAACTACTGTGCAGGGCTTGTCTTTGTTGAATGAGAAATCACTCAATTGGACTTGTAAGAATTTGGACGTTGGTAAACATGAGTAGGCTATCACTGAGATTAGTCGTATGAACCTGGTGGAGAAGAATGTGGATGTGGCCCTATGCTTTTGTACTAGGAGCAAGACAAAGAAGAGGGCAGACATTTCATTCCAGTAACTTGAGGAAGTGGTAGAGATGCATGACAAGGTCATATATAGTAATCTGGATTCGACTAAGGTTCTTGATAAAATGCTTTATTTTGTGTTTGATCAACTTTTTGTGCTAATGTTTTGTTGCCGGTTTATCTAATGTTATTTTTTGATAGCATTTTTGAAAATTTTGGGCTAATGGTGCTTATGTTTCTTTCTCTTTAACAACTTCCTTTCGATGTACAAGGTTTTGGGGGCCCTTCAAAACCTGCTTTTCCATATCAAAAACAATAAAAGTAATAGAAAACCAAAGAAAGATAAAGAAACATATCTAAGAGAGGTAAGAGTTTAAAAGTGAAACAAAAAGAAAAGAAAGATACATAGACAAAGAAAGAGATAATGTGATAGAGCAAAGGAAAAAGAGGAATAAGAAAGAAATTGCCATGCAAGAGAAATAAAAATTCATACAAAATAAATCACTTGAAGGAAAAGAAGAGAGTGGGTGTAATGTCCCTGATTTAGCCCTACGCTCTACAATTGGTTTTAGCCTATTTCAAGAAATTCGTAGGCTAAGAAGAATGGGAAATTAGGATTTCCTATTTTATAGGAGGTTTCATATGCAGTTTTCAGGGCTTGCATGTGTGTTTTTCTGACGCATGTCTAGTGGAGTTTTCTGGGTTTTCAAAGATCTCCAGGGTGATGTGACATGCATCTGAATCTGACATCCTTTCTGGGAACTTACTATTTATAGTAAGTCACAATGGTTGTCCGGTTTGTGCTTAAAAGATATTTGGAAATGCTTACTATTTATAGTAAGTCATGATACTGCTCAGTTGGCATACAGATGTGGTTTTGGCAAACTTACTATTTATAGCAATATGCTATTTTTGGTAAGTATATTTATAGCAGTATCACTCTAGCAACAACTCAATCTTTTGCAGTTCAGTATGGCCAATCAGTTTGTCTTTCTGTTGAGTTGAAGTGAATTTACTATTTTTGGCAGTGGCTATTTTTAGTAAGTCTAATTTTGTCAGTATCATCATCTGCAGTTCAACTCAGGTCATCATGCTATTTGTGGTAATCCTTCAGTTTCAGTATTGGCATTGGTTTTGGTTATCTCCTTGGACTAAGTGTTATACTTAGTCAATTTCATGTTTTTAAGTTGTACCCCATGCCTAGGAGTGATAACTTCATGTTGTTTTAAAGAGGGGACATTAAGGGGTCATGTTGAGCATTTTATGATTTATTAAAATGCTTTATTGTTGCAAATAGAAATGGATGCCTAAAGGGAAGAGAAATAATGTTTTATTATTTCACAATGAAGTGAATGGTTGAAGGGCGTTGGGAAGTTGAAGTGATTCAACTTCTTGGAATTCAAAGTGTTTCATTTTCCCATTGAAACTTATATATTGTTGCATTGTGGAGAGCTGATTATGTTATGTTTTGAAAAGCAAAGTTATGTTGCTGGTTTGAAATCCAGAATCCAGCTAAGGGAAAGCTTTGAAAATTCTATTCTACTCTTCGGACCTGAAACTATGGTTCCCTAGATGATGGATTGAGAATGTGCTTCATTCAGATGTACATATTGAGCTTCAAATTGGAGAATTGTGGTGTGTTTTCCAGATTTCAAGTTGCTGATATTTACACAGCTGAAAGTTGAATTTGTTAACAACTTCTTGTATCATTTATTCCTCGTTATGGGCATTCAATAATATCATTGCTAAGGTCATGGCGACCCTTCTTAGCAAATTCCAGATTTAATTTCAAAGTGTATGTTTTTTACTAGCAAAATCGCCCTTGCTAGGGCCGTACCTTCTTATTTGCATTGGGAATTGTGCCAATAAATAAATGTTGGGTTTTTGGAGCTATTTCTTCATCATGGCATGGGAACCTATCCTCCAAAGGTTCATTGCACTTGGTTTCACACAATTCAGAGGTAAATTGATTAAGATATAAGCATTTCATTGATTCATAGGTTGCTGATTTACAGTTTCAGTTTGTTGATTTTAATTATCAAACTTCAAAGAGATCATATTTTAGCTTCCTTTTCAATGTTTATGAGCTTTCTAGATTTAGATAATCATTCTTCACATTGTGGCTTTGTCTATCATTGTAATACTCATAAATTGCAGATTATTGGATTGTAAGGTTGTGAATTAGTAGTACTAATCCAACCATATGTTATTGCTGCATTTACTTGTAATTTCTAAGCTAACATTAAGTACCCCTGGATGGTTTACCGCCAGTGTGGAGAATAAACTTGTATCTCTCATCTTACCCACTGTAAAGTGGAGAATTCCCACTCTTGAGTGGATGCCTGCCATAGTAGAAGAAGTATTAATATTGTAATCTTTTCCCCCCACTGTTTGGTTATCCGCCTTTGTTCATTTCAATTTCAGCATTAGTACTCCACCATATGTTAGCACCTCGCCTGTCAAAGGATCTTGAGTGCACATTCTTGGTGTTGAGTTTAATCTCTTTCTTTCAGTATAATCTTGTAATCTTGATTCAGTAGATCCTAGGGATCCTCTGACCATATGCCCGCCCCTCCTCCTTAAGTGGTTTTAGGGCGCATTCTTGGTTAGAGTTCTTTCATGCATGTTTTGGGTTATGCTAACCTTAACGGGTGCTTGGTTACATTGTAAATGTTTGGTTTAAAAATCAAAAAAATTGAGAGAGTATATTTCAATGGGAGAGTAAAAGAGAGATAAAGCGAAATAGAGAAAGTGATGGAGAAATAAATAGTGAAGTTAATTAGATAAGGAACTCAAAATAAAAATGAACAATTATAAAAAATAAAAAGGGATTAGAAAGATGAGAAATTATAAAGAGAGAAAATAAATATAAAAAAAGCAAGAGAGATAAATTAAAAAAAAGAGAGCAAATAATGACAAAGAGGGAGAGAGAGAGGGGGGTAAGTATGTAGAAATAAATATTGAAAGGTAATTAAAAAAGAAATTGATGCTAGAAATAAATAGACATATATAGGTGGTAAAAAAAAGAAATGAGACAAAAAAAACTATAAATAGATGGTGAAAGAGAGACAAAAAAAATAAAAAATTGTAATAGAAAGAAAAAGAAGAAATAAAGGAAGATAAAAAGGAGAAAAAAGAAAAGAAAAATGAAAAATGGGAGAAAGAAACTATTAAAAAGAAAGAAACAAAGCAAGAAATAAAAAGAAAAAACAAGAGAACAGAAAACGAAGAAATGGGGAGAGAGAGAGAGAGAGAGAGAGAGAGAGAGAGAGAGAGAGAGAGAGAGAGAGAGAGAGAGAGAGAGAGAGAGAGAGAGAGAGAGAGAGAGAGAGAGAGAGAGAGAGAGAGAGAGAGAGAGAGAGAG